>JAWNPA010000039.1:21907500-22130000 GCA_035045345.1 Drosophila hamatofila | reverse complement strand
ACATCCGAGCATCAAGTCGTTGTACGATAGCGAACGCTTTGGCGGCAGCGGCGACAACACGGCCAGCAGCAACAACAGCAACAGTAGCAGCAGCAATAGTTTGAATGCCGGCTCCATGTCTAGCATACAGAATGACTTTTATGATCAGGAGTTCTCGACGCACATTCAGCGCAATCCACGGGAGCGTCTGCAGCGCTTAATATCCGCCGTGCGCGAGTCCAATCTGGAGACGACAGATCTCATTGAGCAGCAGCAGCATCATCATCCGCATTCGCATTCGCATCCGCATCCGACTCCTGCCAGTCGGTTGGATGGTCCCGTGGCCTGGTCACGTCTCAGTCGCTATCCGGGCCTGGTGCTGCTCAACACCAACAGCAATCAGCGCTGTGCGCCCGGCCGCATGTCGCCGGTGGCACTGGCCATGGATGCGACAACGATGCGGACGCCGGTGTCGCCAATTTTGCGCAGCTGTGCCGAGGAGTTGCGCAAGGCGCAGCAGCTGGATCTGGGCATGGGTTTAGGCCACAACAGCAGCAACAATAGTAGTAGCACCGGCAGCAGCGGCACCAGCAGCAGCAACATGAACAACAACAACAACTACCAGCAGAAGAACCAAAATGTGATACTCTCGCTGCACAGCTCGGCAACGGACAACATTGCCGGCGTGCTGCGAGACTTGGCGAATCTGTTGCACCTGACGCCCGCCTTAACCTGCAAACTGATCGACGCCACCGCAGCAGCGGACAAGGCCAAGGAGTCGAGTGAATCCGAGTCGGGTCAGGGTCAAGGACAGGGTCAGGGTCAGGGTCAAGCTGCTCTCACTAGTCAGGGCAATTTGAGCAAAATACTCACCGGACAGCGCAAGTTGTGCCGCGGCTGTGGCAGCATCATTGCCGCCTTTGGGCTGCGTGTGCCGTACCAGAATCTGCCCGAGGAGCAGCCGTCGCCCATGCTGGCAATGCTGCGTTCGCTGCTGCCGCGCAAATCCCCGCCGCCGCCGTACGCCTACTTCTGCAATCGCAGCTGCTTTGCCCAGTACAAGTGGCGTGGCAAGGAGGAGCCGGCGGAGGAGGAGGCGGCGGCAGGAGCGGGTGTGGTAGGAGGAGCAGCGGCTGGTGCAGCGCCTGCTGGGGATACATTCACGACCATGTTGCCCATTGATAAGGTGGAGCCTGAAGATGTGGATATGGAGCCGCAGCAGCAGCAACAGCAACAGCAGCAGCAGCAGCAACAGCAGCAACAGCAACAGCAATCCCAGCAGCAGTCCCAGCAGCAACAGCAATCCCAGCAGCAAACCGAATCGACGCCGACGCCAACGCCGCCGCCGCCGCCGCCTGTGAAGCGCAAGTGCATCATCAAGTACTACAGCGCCGATTGCTTCGCAGCCTCGCCTGACTCTGCAGCCATCAAGCAGGAGAACGAGGCAGCAGCGCCCAATAATACCGTCTGGGAGACAGACTTCAATCCGGACACACTCGAGGATCTGCGTCAATGCGTCTTCTGCAATCAGCGCGGCGATGGCAAAGCCGACGGACCCTCGCGCCTGCTCAACTTCGATGTGGACAAATGGGTGAGTGAAAGTCGAGCAACTCAATCTTATCAATATCATTTATATATATCATTTATGTTCGCAGGTTCATTTGAATTGTGCTCTGTGGTCCCACGATGTCTACGAGACGGTCTCTGGTGCATTGATGAACTTCTCGATAGCCTTGCAGTTGGGCCTGAATCAGGCGTGCAGCGCCTGCCATCAGCTGGGCGCCACAATCAAGTGCTTCAAGTCACGGTGCAGCAATCTGTATCACTTGCCCTGCGCCATCAAGGAGGAGTGCATCTTCTATAAGAACAAATCGGTGCATTGCAGTGCCCATGCCGCCAACAGTTCGTCGGGCGTCACGGAGAACGAGCTCAGCTCGTTTGTGGTGCATCGGCGGGTGTTTGTCGACCGTGACGAGAATCGTCAGGTGGCCACGGTCATGCACTACTCGGAGCTGAGCAATCTGCTGCGCGTCGGCAACATGACCTTTCTCAATGTGGGCCAGCTGTTGCCGCATCAGCTGGAGGCCTTCCATACGCCCCACTACATCTATCCCATTGGCTACACGGTGGTTCGTATATATTCTTGACTTTTTCATTGAAAATGGGAAATGTGTTTGGGAAAATGTATGTCACAAGCAGCAGGAGGCGTGGCAGAAACCATAAAGTAGAATAAGCTGAGTTGATCCGTCTGTCCGTTTTTCCGCCCGTCTGCCCGTATGAACGCTGACATCTCAGAAGATATAACAGCTGGAAACTTGAAATTTGGCATGTATACTCGCGTATACCATACGCAGCACAAGTTTATCATATTTTTTCGATAACTCATGCCATTTCTTTATTATCGATAATAATCGAAAACTTTATTTTGTTTTTTAAGCATAATTTGAATACGGTTAGACCTGAAGACTTCAGATTTACTGTGTAGATTTATGTGCTGAATATAAAGATTTTGTAGTTTTTAGATTTTAGATACCACGCCCCCTTAAAGCGTAGAATGATTGGAATATCAGCTCATTGCAGGGTTCAGGGTATCTCCTAGTCGAGTAGCAGTCACTCTTACCTATTGCAATTTGTGAATGAGAATCTCACGTGTTTTCCTTTTGCAATCCTTGTAGAGTCGCTATTATTGGTGCGTACGCCGGCCGAATCGTCGATGCCGTTATGTCTGCACCATTGCCGAGGTCGGCTGCCGGCCCGAGTTTCGCATCCAGGTGCACGATGGCAACGACAAGGAGCCGGATCGTGAGTTCCGCGACAGCACACCCTCGGCCGTCTGGCAGCAGATCCTGCAGCCCATACAGCGGCTGCGCAAGGTGCACAAGTGGCTGCAGCTCTTTCCGCAGCACATTAGCGGCGAGGATCTGTTTGGCCTGACCGAGCCGGCCATTGTGCGCATTCTGGAGAGTCTGCCCGGCATTGAGACGCTCACCGATTATCGCTTCAAATATGGTCGCAATCCGCTGCTGGAATTCCCGCTGGCCATCAATCCGTCCGGTGCGGCACGCACCGAGCCCAAACAGCGGCAGCTGCTCGTCTGGCGCAAGCCGCACACCCAACGCACCGCCGGCAGCTGCAGCACCCAGCGCATGGCCAATTCGGCGGCGATTGCGGGCGAGGTGGCGTGCCCCTACAGCAAACAGTTTGTGCACTCCAAGAGTTCGCAGTACAAAAAGATGAAGCAGGAGTGGCGCAACAATGTCTACCTGGCGCGGTAAGCAACAGATCTAGCCGACTATATATATATATATATATACCCAAAATATATGACATGCATTTCCCTCTCATTTTGTACAACAGTTCCAAGATTCAGGGCCTGGGCTTGTATGCGGCACGCGACATTGAGAAGCATACGATGATCATTGAGTACATTGGCGAGGTAATACGCACTGAAGTCTCCGAGATACGTGAGAAACAATACGAGTCAAAGGTGGGTCAACTCTCTCTCTCTCTCTCTGTACCCCTGTCTCTCTTTATATTAATATGCCAATTATTTGCCAACAGAATCGTGGTATTTATATGTTCCGCCTGGATGAGGATCGGGTTGTCGATGCCACATTGAGCGGCGGTCTGGCGCGCTATATCAATCACTCCTGCAATCCAAATTGTGTGACCGAGATCGTTGAGGTGGATCGTGATGTGCGCATCATTATATTTGCCAAGCGTAAAATCTATCGAGGCGAAGAGGTAAGTTCTGATAACTTGATATAATAAAACTTGTATTCAAACTTATATTCATTTTATTGCTTAGCTCTCGTATGATTACAAGTTTGATATTGAGGATGATGCGCACAAAATACCTTGCGCTTGTGGTGCGCCCAATTGTCGAAAGTGGATGAATTAAATACCAGTAAAATGTAGTAAAAGCAACAACAACAACAACAACAACAACAACAACAGCACCAGCACAAGCAGCAACAATATGGAGTTACCCAGTGAACACAATTTGATTTGATTTGATTTGTTGTTAAGCACATGTTGTACACCAACCAACACACACACACACCCACACACACATCATCAAACTAGTATATTCTATAAGCAGTATATATGTACATATATTTATTAGACAGATATATATTTCTATATATATATATATGTATGCATGTATCCGCACATATATCTATATATGTATGTGACCATGAATGCGCCTCCCGTGCATCTTGTAGCTAATTTGTATCCTATTGCTCATAAGCCAAACGTGTTTTGTAGTATAATTAACTAAACAAAAGAAGAAAATAACAAAAACAAAAACAAACAAAAAACGAAAGGAAAAATGCAAAAAAAAAAAAACTAAAACAAAAAGATATATGAAAATTTCACGCATAAAAT
This sequence comes from Drosophila hamatofila, assembly GCA_035045345.1. NCBI lineage: Eukaryota > Metazoa > Arthropoda > Insecta > Diptera > Drosophilidae > Drosophila > Drosophila hamatofila. The sequence goes on along the minus strand of JAWNPA010000039.1, from coordinate 22,125,632 downwards.
ATTTGTAGTTAAAAATTTTAAGCATGTATTTTATGTTACTTACTTGATGATTCGTATATAATATATATCTCTATATGTATATATACACATATATATATCTATATATGTACATTCTCTACCCAAATCCTGTAAACGCCACGAGCAGACCTGGGTGTGCCTTCGTTCGTGTTATTTTTTAATATATTATTTAACTCCCTTTTACGAGAGACTGTATATGAGAAAGAAACGCAAAGAAATTGGAAAACAATCTCTTCCGAAATGGTGTAGAATATTTATTTAATGTACATCCAAAACTGTATGTATTTTTTTTACTTAATTTCTTTTCTATATATCTTAACATAAATTTATCAATTCAAGTGTATCTTTAGTTCTTAAGTAAATGTAAACAATTTAAAACATTTAACAATTTATATATGTGTATACTTATATATGTATATATATATATGCACACATATATATATTTATATATGTATATATTTAGATGTATATATATGCATATATACATACACATATATACATATACATATATATATATATAAGATATTTGTTTATTTATATAATATTTACATGAACTTTGTTTTTTTTTGTAGTGAAACAATTTAACTAAATTTCAACAATTTGCATACTGTATGTACACCGAATTGTCATTAAATATATATATATATATATATATATACATATATATATATATGTATATAAAGTATATATATATATATATGAATCGATGTGTATATATACTTTTGTTTAAAGTTAAAAACGTTGTCTATTGATCGAGATGGGTGGGGATTGCTACGTCTTTCTCCTAAGTCGATTTATTAACTTTTCCACTTCGACGGCAAAGGCTAACGTGAGCATATCGAAATTTTTCAAATACCAGGATATATTGTACATTATATGGATTCGTCTATTTTTATCTAAAAACGATTTATAAAATACACTCATTTGATCGGCGCTAATTTCATTGGTTCCGCTGATTTTATGTAATTTTATAAAGTCCTCTTTTTCCTGAAAAGGAAAAAAAATGAATGAAATCAACAAACATGAATGCAAACGAGAAACCGAAAAAGAGCGAGAGAGACAGAACGAAAAGACTTAATGACTACATGCATCTCTCTTACGCTATGCCAATTTATCTCTCTCTCACTCTCCCTTGCGTCAGCTGAATGATATAAAATGAATTTCAGCTACTATAACAAACCTCATAAAACCGTTCGTTGTGCTTCGTCCAGAAATTCATATTCCATTTTTCCACTTCGATGCGTAGCAAACGTAATTTCTTGGCCAATGCCGTTTCATTCGCATCGTAATGCCGCACATAGGGACGTAAATTCGATTTTGGATCTGGCGGGCCAACATAGTCCGTTTGCACCGACTGCGGATCCGGCGGTTGTGTAAGACCAATGCACTCCGAACGTTTTTCGGGCCGTGCCTGTGCCTGGTCAGCTGCATAGCGGCGTGGCCAGTGCTTAATGACCAATATATATGAATGTTATTAATGGAATCCAAAATGGTTTTAGTTATATATTACTTACTCTTAAGGAACTTATTAGTATCCGAGGTTGTACGGTTCTATTCATTTTTATATATTAGGTTGTCATGTGTGTGTTTATATATATATATACATATAAGTAAATAGTGCCGCGACTAGTGATGAGCAAGAATTATCGGAATAATTATGATAAAGTTTCGATAGCTCGATTGCTAGCGCTCTCTCTCTCTCTCTACGCATGTCTTGATTGAAAAGAAGAGGGGAACTACGTTTTGCCGCCAAGGCGCCACATCGCAAATTCATTCAAATATACAAATAAACAACTTTTTATTGATTAGTTATTGGTAAAGCTAAGTCAAGTAAGAAAAATTAAGTTAATATGGGGAAGAATTGAAATGTTTCTAATGCAAATTTTTTAAATAAAACTGTATTTCAGTGAAATTAGCGAAAGTTTAGAAAATGAAAATTTGTATTATAAAAATTTTATTTTTGAGTTGGTTTATAGATTGGCAATCATTCAACATAGATATCATATAGAGATTGTTTAAAGTTTGGCATCTTCTTATTATTATTCCATATATTAAATATATATTCACATATATATATATATCATTTAATATTACTGTCCATTTCGTTTAAGCTTCGAAGCTGTTAGGCTTACCTAAATTTGGCGTGAGAAAAGCTAAAAATCTGACATCTGTGCCTCGCAGCATCCAGCATTTTGGCAGGCACACGACGATATATTGTGAGCGAAACTATCGATACCAACGATGACAATAACAATAATCAGCTGAAGCAGCTCTTGTGCCACGCAAAATTATAAATTAGTTATTTTTTAATCTAAGGAATACAGAATCGAGTTATATATAGGACACTGAGCAAGAGAGCGTTGATCAACAGGACGCAGACAGCAGGCAGCATGTCGTGGCTAAACAACAGCCTAAACACCATCAAAGGACAACTGACGAACTTGGCCCAGGAGGTGTTGGCCGACACAGCCGGACCCGGCGACGATGATTACCGCGGACCTGACCTAAACACCAAGACGGCCGTTGAGCTGCTAACCGAGACGCAAGAGCTGAAGGAGCAGCTGGAAAAGTCATGCGAGGACAAGGATCGTGAGGTGAGTGCCAGGGGCAACATCCACAGTTCCACTGGCCATACGGATTGCTGCTGTGACAATCGCAGCCATGCAATGCAATTCACTTGCCCCATTGCATAGCAGTGAGCATTTGCTGTTGCAGCTGTTGCGACTGCTGCTGCTGCTGCTGCTCCATTGAAGCTGCAGAAGCTGCACTTGTGGGACTTCCTGCAGACGGCTCCTGCGCACTCCGGCCAATGCATATTTGTGTGCCTGTGATGTGTGCTCTTCAACATATACACACAGCATTTAACATTTTGCCATTTGCCTCAACAGATTGCCACACTACGCAAACAGCTTGCAACATTGAAGACCAGCCAGAAAATTAGCGATGCTGGCGCTGGCGGTGACGTTGATGGCGCCACAACAAAATCGCTGGTGAGTCGACTGAATTCCTGCAAAACACTTTGATTAGCACGTAGAGCTCTATAGAGTAACAGTAGGCGTGGCAGGCGGTTACGTGAATTGACAGCCAACTGCAGCTGCTGTGTGCAACGTTTCCGGTGTGCAACGAACGAAGGCATAGCTCCTCCATGGACCATGCGAACCATATGTTAGGCATATACATACATGTATATAGATATATACTTGTACTTGTATGCTTATATGCCTATATAGCTGGGAACAGTGCGCTCCATATCGTTTGGCTGTTTGCTCGCGTTGTTTGCATGCGGCGATAAGCAAACGGAGCGGAGTCAGAGTCAAAGCCATCGGCTTGCCGTCGGCTGCACGTAAATATATCTCTCTTTTGGTCATATCCCTAAATTAATATTTAAATTGTGATAAGCACGGGCAGCAGCAGCAGCGGCAGCGGCAGCAGCAGCAGCAGCCGCTCAGGAGCGGCACCAGCAATGGCCACAGCCTGGCTGCCATCGTTTGGCTTATCTGCAGTGAGCTGGCCTCCCCTGCTCCTGGCCTCCTGGCAACGTGGCCTTATCAGCGTTTACCTGCTGCCACATTATGTTGCGCACACCGATAAGCAGCCGGCCAGCTTGTCATATCTGCCTGCTCGCACGCTCGCACCTTTGCTCCTGCCCCAGGGTTCACCTTTCCATGGAAAAAAAAATATAGAATAGTTTAGGAAATTTCTATTTGATTTCCCATTATGCTTCACTCCACTATATGCCATATCTATACAAATATATATATCTCTATATACATATATCATTCTATATACTTATTAGTGTATGGCTGGCTATATAGGGTATATATCATCTGTCCGCCTTGTTTGTTTAATTTACCGAATTACTTTTGATTAGGTCGCCTATCCAGCCCTACCCGCATATAATGCCAAAACCCAAATAACCCTTTCGTCCCCTCCTCTTCCCAGTGCGACCTGCGACCTGACTGATATGCTCTCTGAATGGTATTTGGGGCTTAGGTTTTACCTTTCTAATTTATACTTTTTGCCTGTGCACAACTGTACCAAAATTGTTTGTGGGATTAGTATTTATATATATTTTGAATATAATTTATGTACATATTTTTTAGAGATTTTTCATATATATATTTTAGAGATTTTAAAGACATATTTCATAAATATTTTATATTTATTTTGTATATATATTATGTCTTTTAGATATATTATATATAAATTTAGGAGTTATTTTTGAGATATTTTATAAAAATGTTGGATGTACTAGAGATAAATTTCAGCAATGTTTGATATATGTTTCGTATATATGTTTTAAAGATATTGTGTAAATTTTTTATATATATTATAGAATAGATCCATTACCTTTTAAATCATTGACTTGATTTCGATTTGGTTTTACGTATTTTTATCATGCATGAGGTAACATTGTATTATCCTATATATTTATATGAATTATATTTTATGATGCTTGAGTGAAGCTAGAGTAAAGTAATATGATTTTAGAGGTATTGTTTTTACTTTTGGTAGGTCTCAATAAGGAGCAATAAGGATAATAAATTTTCAAGCTATAGATTGAAAATTTTGTTAGATATAGCTATTTTAAATTTGCCACGCCCCAAGAGGTGAATATACGTACATATTTTTTGGTATATCAGTAGAGGAGCTCAACAGCAACTTAGACGATAAAATTTGAGTTATACTCCAAAACTGTGGATAATACAGTCTTAATACTTTGCCACACGCTAATGGGTGTAGATATACATATATTTTATATATTTTTGATCTGGGTTTGTCTAAGCAGGTATATAATCCGAATTTCTAGGCTAAAGCCTTTAAAATGTTATGAGAAGAGGGTGCCAACGAGTATATATATTCCAAATGTCAAGTCTCTACACTTGATAGGACGGACTGATGGGCAGTCTGCAAGACGGACATTGCACAAAACCAATATACTCTTTTACAAATGTGAACGAGAAATTTTTTATTTTTTTTTCGAACAGGGGATTTTTTTTCTTTTACACGAACCAAGTTGTTTTTCTTCTTTCTTAAAATATATTTGGAGTAAAGTATTACGAAATTTGTATAAATTAGAATGAAACTCCACAATTGGATATATATATATATATATATATATATATGGTTGGGGAAAATTTTTTTTTACATGAACCAAGTTGTTTTTCTTCTTTCTTAAAATATATTTGGAGTAAAGTATTGCGAAATTTCTAAAAAATAGAATGAAACTCCACAATTGGATATATATATATATATATATATATATATCCAATTGTGGAGTTTCATTCTATTTTTTAGAAATTTCGCAATACTTTACTCCAAATATATTTTAAGAAAGAAGAAAAACAACTTGGTTCATGTAAAAAAAAATTTTCCCCAACCATATATCCTTAAAATATATTGTAACACTGAAGCTTCTAGATTTAGATTTAATGATATATTGCTAAAAGTTATATCCAGATATTGTTTAGCTTATTATAAATTAATCGGAAATGGAAGAAGAAGCAAAAACGTTCCAGATGGCGGGGGTTAACCAAGTCTGTTATCAGAGTCTGATTTGTCGTTTATCTATTGATTGGATCGATGGCAGACGCCATATTGTTTTGCATAAATGCGCCAGGCTGGTTTGGGTGATAGATAACGCATCGCCTGCTTTCGCCTCTCTGCATTATGCGACCCCATTAACCGTTTGGCCATGTGGCCACAAATGTATAGTTGGACCGTTATCTTATCGGCCATGAGCTGGCCAGGATTCGATGGCTCGATGGCAACTGTACAAAGGTGTGGGACGGATAGGGGGATGGGGGAACGGGTTGGGTTGGGGGTTGCTCTGTATCTCTGTTGTATTATGGGGGTTGGAGATGTTGGAGGGGTTGCCAGGCCAGCCCAGACCAGGCCCGGTCAGGCACCTATAAAAGGCGACCCACCTGCTCATTGCGCATTCATTTCGGTTACGTGCGATCGTCGCCCGGTTTCAACTATCAACTATCCGTCCGCCTCGACACCCGCATAAAGTGTTAATTTTCTTTCTTTTCCATTTTTGCTTTTTTTTTTATTTTTTTTTTTATTTAACTTAACATATTTTTTAAATTTTGTTTGACTCGTCTTTGGTGCGCTATTGTCGCTGGCCTTAAAAGACATAAACGCAATTTGCATTTTGAAAATCGTGTGAAAATTTTCAAAAAAAAACCAGGCCAACGACAGCAACAGATAACTTTTAAGTTTTCAACAAGTTTTTGTTTCTTTTCGGTTTGTTTGTTTTCTTTATCTTTATCGTGCCGGAAGTTCGACTGCAGTTTTCATTTGAGGTGAGTTAAAATTGAGAAAAAGTAAAAAAAAATATGGGGAGAAAATATAAACGGTTTTGAAGCAGCAAATCTAAAGAACATAAACGATATTTGATGTCTTACTGGGTCAAGAAGGTCAAGTACAATCGATGTCTAATGAGATATGGTTGAAGCTTATGCTTGTAAAAAGTTAGATGTCTCGTAAGACGTGAAATGTCTCTACAGAATAAAGATGCCTCCATAGATGGGAATTCAAATGTCTCTACACAATAGAGATATCTCTGTAGATGGGACCTGAGATGTCTCTATAGATGGAACCTGAGGTGTCTATAAATGGGACCTAAAATGTCTATAGAATAGATATGTCTCTATAGATGGAACCTGAGGTGTCTCTATAGATGGGACCTAAAATGTCTATAGAATAGATATGTCTCTATAGATGGAACCTGAGGTGTCTCTATAGAAAGCTGAGATCTAATTAGGCTAAGATTTAACCAATCGATGTTAATTATCTAATATAGCAGACATATAGTCAATATGTACATATATAGTTAGACGTATTCGGTTAGACATATATAATTATCATTGCAACAATGGGTCGATACTTGAGCCAAAGAGACCAGAGATGTCATTATAGAGGGCAAAGAAGAAAAAAACTAAGCTAAATTTCATGATAAAGAGATTGACACATCATTGATTTGGATCAAGCTGATATACGTTATATATACATGTGCAATCAGTGTACATATATATATATTTGCCTTCCATATTATCTAGTTATCATAGCCTTATCAGGAGTATATTGGGTTTGTGCAATATCTGTCCTGCTGTTCATTCGTTTGTCCGTCTGTCCGAATATAATCTAGACTTTTGAAATATGGAACATATGTTCACTGATAAACTCAATCAATGGTAATTTAGATAATCATAGATCCAAAATTTATAATACTTATACATATATATCTGTATATATATAATAGGCATATGTATAATATTTACATCAGCGCCCATTGAGGGCGTGGTAAATTGAATGAAAATCTATCTTCTACAGTTTAAGAGTTACAAATTGAAAATGTATCGATTAAGGTCAACAGTAGAAATAGAAACAAGTGGAACAGTTAGGTTACTCTTGAGACTCAGGTTGTTGTACTTTGAACGAGTATTATGCAGTCAGGTTGGAGCAGACTAGAACATTCTAATTCGACTTTTCTCTCCCACAAAAGTTCTGATTGGCAGCACTTAAATGTTAAACCAAAACTATACTTTCCATTAAAAAAAATTTTTTTTCGACTTTTGGCTCTTTCTCAAAAAGGTTTTGAAACAGCAAAATAAATATTTGAAAAATTTGAAAAACGGAGTATAAAAAAAAAAAAAAAAAAAATATAAACAATCAAAAAAGGGTGAAAAAGAAATAAAAACTGGTGTTTCAATGCGTCAGCTTCAGCGCCAGAGCGAAATTAGTTTAATTGTTCAATTTAAACGCCATGATTAGAGCCGGCTGGCAGAATCTGTGCTGGGCTTCGACACGAGCGGCGAGCACGCACCTGGCGTTGATAATGGGCGCTCTGGGGCAGTAATCCAGGTGAGGGGGCGTTGCCCAAGGGCGGGCGCAGGTCACATCATCACCATCAACGTCAGCAAATTGAGAGCTGCTTGACATGTGGGCGGGTAATGAAGCGAGCATCGCAAGAGTCCACAGTATGGTTAGTATGGGGATGGGGTGTGGGGTTGGGTTTGGGGGCGGGGGTCGTTGTTGGGAGCATATTGGCTGACTGGCTAACTGGCTAACTGGCTAACTGGCTAACTGGCTGACTAGCTGACTAGCTGGCATGCACTGGAACCGGAAGCACGCCATGTTGGCAGCGTCGCGTTCCAACAACAAATATAAACTATTTGGCATTAGTAACTAATGTTACATGTCAGCTACAATATTTGTGTATATATCAATCTATATAGAGATATATGTGTGGGGCTGATTTCGCTGAGGTGGCGGGTGTTATTATTATTATTATTTTTTTTTATATTGTTATCATGTTAGATCATCAAAAACTTGGCTCTCAAGCGACGCGAATCAATGCAAAGCTGCGATACTCTCTCTGCCTCGCTCTCTCTCTCTCTCTCTCACTCCCCCTCTCCCTCTGTCTGTATATCGCCCATTTTGTGGCCACGTCAGCTTCAGCAGCCCAAGCGTGTTCCATTTCATCATTTATGATTTGTTACGCTCGGTCAAACTGTGTCAAATGGCTTTCAGCTGCAACAGTTCTTCTGCCTCTTCTGCGGCTGCGGCTGCGGCTGCGGCTGGCGCTGCCTTCTGCCTTCCTCATAATTAGTGCAGCCAGCGGGGTTGTAGGGGAAGGGGAGGAGGGGGGGGGGTGGGTGCTAGGCCTGGGAGCCTGGGGGGTGGTAGGTGTTCGACTGTTTGGTATTGGCCATTGGCTCTGCCTGTTAGCCATGGCTCGATTGTCGCAACCTTGTCGAATATGCGTGTCAATCGCTGAACATCGCATTTCGCATTTGCACTTTTCCATATACATACAATATATATATATTTGTTTTTTCGAATACCTTTTCATGTACACCTGCAAAACTGAATAAAAAACATTTATAAATTTGAAAGATTTAGAAGCAAATCAAATGAGATTTTTTGAGTGCTTTGGCGAAACTTGTAAAAAGTTTTCTATATCTTAATAAAAAAAAAAATATATATATATATATATATATATCTATTATATTAGGTATTTTTTATATTCCGTCGTAGCGTTTTTCGTATTATCTTCGTTTCACTGAGTTCAGTGGTAAACATTGATGGGGAATACTTTGAAGGGCCCAAAAATAGAAATTTTTAAATAAGTGAAGAATTTATGAAAAGAAAATCGAAAATTGGCAATACCTTTTGGTATTTTTGGGCCCATTAAAGTATTCCCCATCATCTCTTCCATTGCTAATTTAATAGATATTAAAATAATATACATATATGTATAAATATTATACATATATCTACTGCACTAGAGATAAGTCCTATGTTCCTATGGTATTCAATGAAATAAGGTAGTTTATATAATACCTATTAGATCTAAACTGAAGCATAGAGGCTCAACTGGTTGTGTTCTGCCCAGGAATGTCCGACTGGAGAAAACGGCCGCCTTAGGATGTATTAACTTATATGTATATATGATTATCCCAATTTCATATTTCATTCCTGTTCTTCATATCTAGCTTTTTACTTCCTGCGATGAATGTTTTATCGTCCTTTCAAGTTCCTCTTTAACTTGAGGAATAAATCAAATTTTCAGAGCACAAAAATTCATATGACTATCTGGGCAATACGCTGGCTGTTGAAAGTGAATAATAGATAGATCTGTGGCCTATTTTTCTTCATCTAGTCGGGCCCTCCTACTTGTTTTGCTCAGTTCTGATCGCGTTTTCATTCACCTTTGCATGTACAACAATACTACTCCATGTACACAGATACATGCATACATATATCATTCGCTTAGCTTGTCAATAATGCTTGCCTAATACGAGTCGATCATCTTCTGATATACACCCACTGTGCCAGCTGCCATTCAGAGCCTAACCAACTACCCAAATGGTCAAGCAGCGAGCGACCAATGAAAACAAAATTGCATTTATGAAATTATCTGAAAAAAAAAAAAAACAAATATATATATATATATATATATAGAAAAAAAAAAACCCTTCTTTAACTATTGAGAATGACAATATATATGTATGTAAAATAGTTTTTTTTTTTAATTTTTCTATTATTTTTATTTTGTTTTGTAGTTTTTCTTTTTTTGACCCGAGTCCAATGGGAGCCAAAACGTTGCATGTCGCTAAGTGCAGTTGTTACTCTGTTTGTTGCTGTTGCTGTTGTCGCAGAGAACTGCAATTATTTTTTTTACATTTTGATAGTTGACATTGTTCATTGTTATTATTATTGTTGTTGTTGTAAGTTTCTATAAACAATCAACGAAGCGAACGGCAATTTTCACTAACTGCCCAAGTGAGTGGCTAACAATGCCATTGCACATTGTCCCAATCCGACTGCAAATCAATTTGGTGGGGGAGCCCTGTGAACACACACACAGAGAGAGAGAGAGAGAGAGAGAGAGAGAGAGAGATATATATATAGAGACACCCGCATATTATGTGCATATGTTTGTTTATGTGTGTGTGTGTTGTCATAATTCACACACAGATGGCGCTGCAGCAACGAGCTGCGATAGCTCTACCCACTTCCGTTATCAAATTGTCTGCCACGTTGCATTGCGTGTATGTAACGAGACTTGAATCGAGGCCTAAACGACGTTTTAAGCCAGAACCAACAGAACCCCCTTCCCTCTCCACACCCCACCTGCTCTTGCTCGTTGCAGCAGCAGCTGCAATAGCTGCCCGCTTCAACTTGGCCAACAAAAATTCAAATTCTCTCAAGTTGTGTCTTTTGTGTTAGAATTCAACCTTCACTCTAATTATATGGGTGCACTTAAATTTATGTTTCTCAATCGGTACGTATGTCTGTATGTCTGTATGTCTATGCTCGTTGTTGCCACATATGTATGTGTTACAGCTATAGCTGCAGCTGTTGCTATTGCTGTAGCTGTAGCTTTAAGCCATCTGACAATTTGTCAATCAAAAATTAATTACTTTAACTTATTAGCAAAGTATCGATAACTTCTTGTCAACTGTTGCTGACAAGGACAATTGTTATTTGAAAGCAGTGTGATTGTGAAAAGTAGGTGTGGCAGAGCTTGTAGTATATATATATATATATATATATATATATATATATACATATAAATGATTCTGTATATATTCTTGATCAGCGTAAACAGTTGAGAATAGTTTTGTGTTTTTCATCTATCTATCGAGATCGCCACCTTTTGGAGCCAGAGACTTCAACACTACCATAAGTAGGCGTTTTGGATACCCTAATGCTTATAAACCTAAGAATATATATTCGTGATTAGGGTAAATAATGGAGTCTATAGCTCTTGAAACCTTTTAATAACTTAATTGTAACAGCCAAAACTGGGCGTGGATTATTCACATGTAATAAAAATATATATAGGATTATGATCTGGGTAAACACCGGAGTCAATCTAACCTTTTTCGTCTATCTAGCGAACAGCTGTGATCCTATGAATTGAACAAGCTGTCTCTCTTAGCATACATAGTGCAAGTTCATATGAATAATCGATAGCATTTGCCATAAAATCGATAAAAATTGTTATCAAGTATGGTATATGGACACTCAGAATTTTCTACTTTTTGATTTAATACATTCCCACCTATAGCTCCATTTATTAATTATTCTCCATTGTAACAGCATTTACTTAATACCCTGTAATGTGCTATATTTACATAATACCCTGTAATGTGCTATGTGTAAAGTTGTGAAAGCGAAATGTATTGCCATACAGCCCTATTTAGGGCATGAGCAAGGGTATATTGCAGTTGAGCTACTTGTATTTGAAGTTATATATAAATACTTTTTTCCAATCATCATCAATTATCGAACGTGGGCAGTCAAAGTGGGCGTGTCTTGACTGCCGCCAAAAGAAATGAACTATCGAAAGAAAAAAAAAAAACGAGTAGCGACTGCCATTGAGCATCGCCTGTCAACAGATCATTTTACAGGCAGTTAACTTGGCTTTTACAGGGTTTTCCCAATCAATGTGTAAATATATAGACATATAGACAAATAGACATGTACACTTATATATATATGGATTTTTAGTTACTCTACTTGCTTAGAAAATTTAGTTGAAAATTACCTGAAAAGATATTTTCTGCCTGGTCAAAAATTATTTGGGGTAAAAAATAATTTTAAAATTATAGAAAATTAAAAACAAAATCAAAATTTTATAACAAATATAAAAGAAGAAAAAATTTGTTTTTTCACAAATAGTAAAAACTATAAAAGAAACAATTACAAAAATAGTAATTTATTAGAAAATAATTAAAAATTATAAAAAGTTAAATAAAATACAAAGCTATATAAAACAATATTTTTTTAGAGAAGTTATAAATAAAATCAAAGTACAACAAACAAGAAAAAAAAAAAAAAACTAAAAGCCTCGAAAAAAGTAGAAAAAGCTGAAAGAATAATAAAAACTTAAAAACAAATTATTAAAAATAATAAGAACTAATAAAAAATAATACAAAATATAAAAGAAAATATGACTAAACCTTTTTTTTTATTAACCAAAAAAATTAAAATTTTAAGTGATGTTTTTAAAGATTTACTTTCTTGTGCAACTTTTCGCTTTCATGCGAATGAGCCGCCAAACAGTTTGCCTTTGATTTCGCTGACCCAGTGACCCCTTGAACTTGATGTATGAGTGAGTATGTGCTTAGAACCGCTGTAACGCTGTGCCACTGCACCACTGCAGCGCTGCACCACCATATGCGGTGGCTAATTGGAAAATAGTAAGAGATGCGTTTAGCATTTCGTTGTTAAGAGTTTGGAGATGACGACGTCGACGCGTCGACGCTTTGCACAATTTGTTTTGATATTTTATGGGCTGCGGGTTATTTGGGCGTTCTAGTTTCTCAGATTTTCGATTTTAAGAGCTGCAACAACAACAATAACAACAACAACAGCCACAGCAACAAAACATATTTTCATTTGTGCTGCACTTTTTTTTTTTTTTCTTTTTGCCGTGTTTATGCAACTGCGCGACTGGCCAATAAAAACCTTAACGCAATGTTCAGACACACACACAGGGACAGGTGCACACAAACACACACACACACACACACACACACACACGCACACACACACGCACACACATCTGTGCCTCTTTTGTGGCTGTGCTTTGGCTGGGAAAAGCGCGTACCTCGGTTTTCCAGTGCAAAAAGTCTGGGCTATAAATATGGGCGCTTAAATTTCGTCATTTATGGCCCGACTGGTTCGCAAACGAAAAATCTTTTCATAATTTAATGCTTATTAGCATTTGGCTTTGGAGAGAAGCAGCTACAGCGGTAGTAGCCTACAGGCTGTAAGGGGTGGCTGCCTCTACCCAAGGTAGGGGCGGTAGGCAGCGGGCGAGGGCGGGTTCTCGTCAAATGCTGGAGAGTTGGAAGTAGTGCAATGAAAATGTGAGAGCAGGTGACATACGGACGTCAGATATAAGAACTGACTTGACTAGCAGCTACCCAGCTATATAATAAAACAATATATACATCTTGAAAAGAAGTCTGTGACTCGACTAGAAGATACCCAGTAGTCAGTTTAATAAAGATACCTATGCTTATGGGATAGCAACACTTGACTAAGACATACATATCCAACACTCACTGCCTAATTGCTGCACAATTGAAACATATTTAAACAAATTAACTCGACTGGTAGATACCGCGCTATCAGTGCAGATATCCTTTATCCACATCCAGCTGGAATTATGAATATTGATTCTTAATTAATCATAAATTTTGATCTGTTGTCAAACCATTAAAGTACTTGGTTTTACGCCCTGCATTTCTTTATTTTCTTTCAAAATGGCCGCCTAATATCCTGTTGCATGACATTCCGATGCGGCTCATAAGTTCTTAGCTAAACAAAATTTGAAATTTTTCCATCGCTTTGCATGAGTCGGAACTGCTCTGCTCTGTGTATTTGGCAAGCGCATTCGCCTATTGCCATCTCTTTCTCAATTAGAGGTGAGCTGAAAAAAAGCAGAAAAAACGCGACCGCACTAAAACATGAATAACTGGAATATGGGGAGATGTGCACTAGATCATTATTGAAACAGACTCGAAAAGAAGGAAACTATAATATATAGGAAATAGCTACTTAAGCTGTTATACTACTATATAACAAACTGTTATACTAGCATATAATTAACATTGATAGCTCAAGCTGTTAGCTTATAAAAAACTGTTCTACTAGGCTATATCAAACTGTTAGCATATAATGAAACTGTTATACTAGCAACAGACTTTTATATAAGCATATAAAAAACTGCAATGCAAAGCAAAAAGTGTTATACTATCAGCAACTATTAGACAAGAAACTGTTTTATTAGCATATACAAAACTATTTTAATTGCTACAAACTGTTATACTAGCATTGTTCACATATTGAATGTGTTTTCAGTGTTCTACATATCGAACGTTTACTGTACGTGATATAGGTATGTATATATCGTGTTCCGTTTACGTATGCTTGGCCAGAGATCTCTGTCTCTGTCTCTGTCTCTGTCTCTGTCTCTGTCTCTGTCTCTGTGTATAGGGCATCTAATAGGAGCTGGGTCAACTGTTGTCGGGCGGCGGAATTGAAGCGCGTTATTTGAATTTGATTTCTTGCATGAATTTTAACAGCAATGTGTTAAATGGATGCCAATACAAAGCGGATCGATGGGTGTACGAGTTGTTGCTGTTGTTGCTGCTGCTCCGTGACGTGACACCAGGTAACAACGTACATACCAAGTGCTATATACAAGCACACACACACACACACACACACACAAGCCCTATGTACATGTTTATGTATATATATGCAGCTATGCATGGCCATATCTTTTGTATATCTATAGCTCAGGCTGTAGCTGTAGCTATAGCTGTGGCTGTGCTCTAGATAAACTTTAAGCATTTACCTTGCCCAGAAGAGCAAGATAAAGAGGAGCACAACTGCGACAACAACAGCAGCACGTCATTGATCATTATGCATCCGCATCCGTGTATTCGTGGGTCCGTACATAGTTTAAAAAAACCTTATACTCTGAACCCATTGAAAATGGGAAATCGGGGTATAATGCCTATGTAACAATGTCTGTAACAGCCAGAAGAAGGCGTGGCAGATGCCATAAAGTATATATATTCTTGATAAAGAAGAACGCGCTGAGCCGATATAGCCATGTCCATACATCCGTCCGAATAACGCAGAGATCTCGTAATACAAAAATGCTAGATACCTGCAATTTTACATATACTTATCATTTTGTATATCTACTTTTGTCTTCGTTCCTTTTTAACTTGCTTGCTTTATCAATAAATCAATTCGTGTTTTAAGCGTGATTAAAATAGTACTAGAGACTTGTGGTTTGGAAAATGCACTTGAATGTTATTATAGCGTTCCGAAAGTTTGATTACGAGTAAGTTTATTTACAAGAAAAGTTATTCCAGAATTAAGTTTCCATAGTGAAACCCAAACTGCAATTCCAGCGAAGTCGCTGCGTCAACTGCGCAGTTGGCAGAGCGCGTGCTTGCGCGTTTGTATGTGTGTGTGTGTGTGTGTGTATTTGTATATATATATATATATCTCGGAAACTGGATGGAATATCAGCTCTGTGCAGGCTTCAGGGTATCTCTAAGTCGAGCTGTCTCGACTGGAGTACTTTTACTTGTTTTTTTTTTTCGACTATCCATATCTAATATGTATGCACTCTCTCTCTCTCTCTCTCTCTTTCATTCTTTCTCTCTACCGCTCTCCCTCTCAGACCCTCTCTGTTGTTGGGTTTCTTTAACTTATACGACGATGCTCGTTTTCCACATATTGATCGAACGTGTGCAAATAAAATACAATTTAAATATTTATTATCTTTGCAGTTCGTTAGCATCTTGTATCTGTTTAAATACGACTTGGCCTCAATTTTGGAGCTATTCATACGTACTATACATATGTATGTACGCGCGTGTGTGTGTGTGTGTGTGTGTGTGTGTGTGTGTGTGCGTGTGTATGTGTGTGTGTAGTCAGATACACGGCTCTTCTACTATAAGTACAATTCCTGGAGCTAAACAAATACCAATAAGATGAAAATTTATACAATTGGGTCGACAATTGGCGCCGGCAAGACGGACTTTTCTTTCTGTTCTTTTTTTTTTTTTGTTTTGAGAGGGGGTGGGAGGATATAAAGTAAAGTCACAGTTTCTTCTGATATATATATATATTTATATATATATATATATATATATATATATATATATATATATAGCAACAATTCGATTTGCATTTGTAACAGAACGAAACGCGTTAGAAAAATGTTGTTGTTGCTGCTGCTGTTGCTGTTGTTGCTGTTGCTGCTGCTGTTGCTGATAAAAGAAATGCCCTCCCAAAACTAATTAGCGCCTGCAACGTGTGTTGAGTTTTGCCTTGGTGTGCGGGTCGCTCACTCTCCGGCAATGGTTTGACTTTTGGGGTACGGAAAATGTGGTCTATGTATTGCTGTTGCTGTTGCTGTTGCTGTTACTGATATCGTGCCAGCCCCAGACGGCGACAGTGTGTGTGTGTGTGTGTTAGAAAGAGAGGCAAAAAGGCACAACAGGTACATACACCTCATGGCTTGCCTGTATTTTTATCTACTAATTAAACAGACGCTCGATCGCAGTAACAAAAAACACAAAAACAACAAAACAGAAACAGCTACATTAACAGCCCCGTTTAAAAGTCAACGACGTGGCCATATTATGACTGCCTTATATATGCACACACACACACACTCACATACACACATACATATATGTATATATACATATGTATTATATATGTGCATATATGTATATATGTTTACAGTATCTATGCAAATTTCAAGTCGTGGCGCTAGAAGTCGAACATGCCAAAAACAATTGCCATATTTTTTGCTGACGCTTGCAACGAGCAACTGGGAACCGCTGAGCACCACATCCATTACAAATGTGCCAAGAGATATAAAAATATGTCATTCTATATATATATATACATATATATATATATATATATATATATATATATATATATATATATGTATACCATTATATATCTGTCTACATATTCATAACATACATCATATGTTATTCAATGCTTTGAGCTCACCATTTGCATCTGCTAACTAACAACAACAACAACAACAACAACAGCAACTATCTCTACACTACTTAAAAGCAATGGACACTAAAGCTCAATAATTTATTTAAGTTTAAGACTTGAAGTATAAGCATACACATATAGAGCACTACTTCACCTAACATGCAACTAAATTCTATATATAATGCTGCTGTATGAGGTTGAAAAAGCGGACTTAGCTTGTTATAAGCTAGTAGAACAGTTTGTTATATGCCAATATAATAGTTTGTTTAATGTTTTTTTTATAACAGTTTACTTTGGTTAATATAATAGTTTGTTATATGCTAGCATAACAGTTTGTTTGTAGTATGAACTTTGTCATATTATAGTAATAGTATGCTAGTATAACAGTTGTCATATTGTAGTAAAACAATATGTTAATTTGTTAGTTTGTAATATTGTAGCATAACAAATTGCTATGTATATTCAGTATAATAGTGTGTTATATTGTAATATAAGACATTGTTATATGCTAGTATAACAGCATGTAACACTTACTAAATAGAAAGTTATGTTGTTAAACTGATCTACTAGCATAAACCGTGCTGTTATACTAGCATATAACACGCTGTTATGCTAGCATATAACAAACAAATGAATGTAGCAAATTGGGTGAATAAAACTTCATTTACGGTAGTTTTGGAGCTAGAATCGTCAAGTGTTTAACTGCTCTTCAGTTAAATCTATCAGTTAAGTCAGTTATAAACGAACTATTTTGAAAATAGTTAAAAACTATATGTTATTTGATCAGTATTATAATTGTTTCTCAGAATGAAAACTTTCCTTATCTATGTTCGTCATTCTACTGCGAGCGCGTAAATCCGTTTCAAGTACCAAAAAATTGGAATTACGTATGGAAATTTCTACTGTTGCTCATATAGGAACTGCTATCAGAATCCAGGCCTATTCCGAGAAAATCATATAGTACATATATTGCCATTGGTCGTTCTCTTTTTGCTCCTCTAAGTAGTTTCGCTTTGTATCTAACCCATAAACATGTTTCCATCTGAATGTATGTATCTATATCTCTATCTGTATTGCTGCTATTCTCTCTCTAACTGTGCAAATAGCTCTGCACTCTTTGACTGTATCTGTGCGTTTATATGTTTTATCTGTATGCCCCAGACTTCATGCTGTATGGACTCAATGCCCACGTCTAAGGTTGTCCACCTAACGAGAGAGAGTCTCACACACACACACACACACACACACACACACACACACACACACACACACACCCTGGAATTACACCTATGTGAATATTTGTTTGCCCATTTTCAACAAGTTGTTGTTATATATCTATCTAAAAACTGAAAACTACATTTAAGATCGTTTGCCGGTGAAGATACAAAAGCGCAGCGACGTTAGCAGCCGACGTCGACGTCGACGTCGGCGTTGAGAACAAACAAAAACAAAAAAGCAAATAAAAGCGTTGTCACTTAAATTCAAGTTAAATAGCCGACGCGCATTATTTGAGTTTTGAAATGGAGAGCACAAGTCGGAGTTGGATATACCATATACAAAAGTATATATATATCTATATATATATATATACACACATAGATGTATACAATTCAGTTGAGTTATATGTGTACATATGTATGCAAGTCTGGACACTGGAAATGTTTGTGTGTGCACAACTGGACGGTGTCTTGTGCACCTCTGTTTGAATATGATTAGAGGATCATTTCATGTGCTCGCAATGCACAAATTCATAGTCTCCGAATCGGAGAGCAGCGGAAATGAAGTGAAATGAGTTGTTTATAGATATGGGAAAAATAATCAATAATGAATTTGAGTAATTCGATCGATTTACAGACTGTAAACAAAAGATAGCAGCAGGGGTTCTTAAACAATTATACATAATTTAGATTTGAGTTTATGAAACTATCGCGTTCATCAGACAATACTTTGCTTGAGACTATTGTGAATGAGTCATGAAAATGACAGATAAGCTACAAATAGTCTTAACTCAATGTGATCCAATTCTTTTTAAAGTATATTAAAATTCGTTTATCAATTTAAATGTTAAATTCTACTGATAGATCTGAGTTTTGTTCTATAAGTAAAAATGACCCAATTTCAAATCCCCAATGTAGTTTAAATGGTGTTTCCTATTATTAAATTCTTGGTTTTCTATTAAGCTTAAATGCCTATTATTTTATATATTCCCTCAAAGAGTCTATATATTTCAATATATATAATAATTATATATATATAACTATATCTACATATATGTATTTTACTATCTTCTTAAAGATTTTCCTACGAATTAATTCATTAGTTTTCAAACTAAACAGCACAAACTTCAAGCATTCGCAATTAGACAAGCTGCTTAATAACAATTATAGCAAGTAGGAGTGCTCTAGTCGAGACTGCTTGACTAGGAGGTACCCTGAACTGATTTATTTGCTGCTTTGCTTAAGGATGGACTTTCCAAATCACACTTAGAATGTGATAATAAAATTAAAATGTGGGTATTTATCAATGCACAGCTCTCTAATTTGAAATAGTTTTTATTATTTATTTATTTTATCTAATTTTTTTTTTAATTTGGAGTGTGGTATCCAAAATTACAAAATCTTTCCATTCCCTATATAGCCCTACACAGTGAATCTGAAATCTCCAGCTTTAACGGTATTCAAGTAACTCTTAAATAAACGAAGTCAAATTATCGACTATGGGAATGGGATGAGTAATCGAAAAAAAGTGATAAACTCGTAGTGTGTATCGTATACTCGTGTATATATGTATGTAAAACTTCAAGTTTCTAGCTTTTGTGGTTAGCGAGATCTCTGCGTTATACGGACGGACGGACGGACATGGGTAGCTCAACTCAGCTTGTCATGCTGATCAAGAATTTATATATACTTTATGGGGTGTGCCACGCCTCCTTCTGTCTGCTATTCAGAAAACCAATATACCCTGATTTCCTATTTTCAATGGGTTCAAAGTATACAAATGAAATGAAAGTTACAATCGATACTTGCGCTTTAGCGCTAGTATATAGCTCGAAAGAATTAAACAATAATTGATTCTATTTATAATATACTTTTTTTTTAGATGGGGAAGAACAAAAATTCCAGCTTTAGCTCATACATATATCTTGAGCACGTAATTTGATTAGCTAGGCTGATCCGATACTTGGGGTTCTGGCACCCCATTTGAGTCTGCATAGTTTTCCCATCAAATGCCATACACACACGTATATATATATATATATATATATATATGTATGTATGTATATATATAAATGTATTTGTATATTTGTAAAATGCTCAAATTTTGGGGCTGCAAAGCGCTGACGTTGGCGGCGCTTCGTCGGTCGCCAGGAATCGCCATTGAGCCACTCATATATACATATACATATATATATATATATATATATATATATATATATATATATATATATATATATATATATACATATTGCGGTACACGCACTCACATACAAATGCATTTCTATAGACAAATAAAACGCTCAAGTCTGGGCGTTTGTCCGCCAGGAGTCGCCACTGAGCCGCCGCTAGTGTATAAACAAACGCACACATACACACATATACATTTGTATGTGTATGTGCAAAGCGCTCAAGCTTCGACTGCAATCTGCTGACGTTGGCCGACAGGAGTCGCCACTGAGCTCCCTCCAAGTCGACTGAGCGCTCACACACACACACACACACACACACACGCACGCACACGCACGCACACAGAGCTGCACTCGACGACTCTATGCTCGTGTGTGTGTGTGTGTGTGTGTGAAACAACATGCTGATCGTTGCGCTGCCTCGGCTGACGTCGCTGCCGTCGCCGCCGTCGCTGACGACGCTGTAACTGTGACGGCGATTGTGTAGAGCTCTCAGCGCTTCGCTATTTTCCCCCACAGCGCAATGCATATTGCGTTCACTCGTCGATCGGTCGCGCTGCGGGCAAGACGTTAACGCTGTGGCCAACTGCCGCCGCTATCTTTAGTTACCGGCAAACGTTGACAAGTAGAACTAACTAAAAAAGAAAAAGAAAAAAAAAAAAACAATTCGATTTGGAAGTTCATTTCATATTGCTGTTGCCGTTGCTGTTGTATTTTTTTATTGTGTTTTTTTACTGTTGTTGCCGTTGCCGTTGCTGCTGCTGCTGCTGCTGCTGCTGGTCGCGCTTAAAACGCTTAAAGTTTAAGGCAAAAATGAGAAAAAATTTAAGAAAATAAATAATAATCAAAAAAAAAAAAAAAAGAAAGAAAAGAAAAACGCGAACACTACACGACGCCGACGTCGCTAGCGAGTCTCAAGTGCCCCAGCCAAGTGAAAATTAACCGGGGTTTTTTCCGTTCTATGTACTTTACAATAATTTACTTACGTTTTTCTATTATTTTTTTGTTGTTTTTTTTTCCGTCGAACTTAAAAAAAAAATTACAAAAACTGTGATATAGAGTCGTAAATTCGACTGCCAAATTAAAAATTGAAACTTTTTTTTTGCAACTTTTGGCTAACGACTCGAGTTGTAGAAGAAGAAAAAAGAAAAACATGTAAGTCTCATATTTTGTTGTTGTTGTTACTTTTAAATGCTCATTAACTTTACATAGAGGTGTGCAATAAGTACGTGTACTTAATTATGACTGAGGCTGATTGTCGTCTGGCCGGGCCGGGCCAGGCCCGGTCTGGTCTGGTCTGGTCTGGACAGCAACGACGTCGACGACGACGACGATGATGAGATTTCATCGTCATTTTCGCCTTGACTTTCGACTTTTGTCGCTCTTGACATCTTCTCGTATTATTAGCTTAGCAAAGTAATTTCCGACTATATTTTGTTCTTCTTCTTCTTTAGCTTTTTAGTTGGATATTGAACTGCATGCACTAAATTATTCGACTTTATGATAAGTCATTTTTTTCGAGTTAGTTTCGTTGGCAGTTAGAGGAGAGGCAAAGTGCACATTTCTATAGAACATAGAGTATACATATATGCAGATATATCTATATATCTACATGTGTACATATATATGACAGGCATGGAGTCATGCATGCTCATAATTTATATTTTAATTGCTTCAGATTTCGAACAAAACTTAAGTCATTTTTTTTTATTATTAATTTTTTTGCTTAGATAAGCATATTTAGTGCTAAAAACAAAATTATATTTTTGTGTTTGACAAACTTAATATCTAATACCCTGTAAAATTAAATTTTACAGTTGTTTCGTGAAAAAAAAAGTTCTTACAGATATTTTTTAAAGAGTATTTTTATAACTTTTTATTTGACAAAATGAAATTAATAATACCCTATAAATGGTTTTAAACAAACTTTTGTGGTATTTTGTTTTGTATTTTTTCTATATATATTTATATATAATACATTGACAATCCTATAAAACGGAATTTTTCAATAGCATTTTTTTATACCCTGAACCCATTGAAAATGTGAAATCAGGGTATAATGGTTTTGTAAAAAGTATATAACAGGCAGAAGGAGGCGTGAAAGATCCCAATAAGTATATATATTCTTGATCATGTCCGCCTGTCTGTCTGTCAGTCCGTGTGTTTGAACGCGTCGATCTCAGCAGATATAAGAGCTAGGACTTGAAGTTTTAAATTGTAGGTCCGTGTATTGCACGCGCAGATCAAGTTTGTTTCCAAAATTCGATAACTGCTCCCGTTTTTTTGTTATCGAAAATCAGTTATAAAATTATATGTCCTACATCTTTAGAGCTAGAGGCTCCATATTTTTAGTATAAGTTCATCTGTATTTTATAGAATTTAGATTTTTGTTATTTTGTACCCTCTTTCCCAAAATCCACCCCCTTCCACCCAAATTTTCAAAAAGCGTATTTCAAATACTAGAGACTTGTGCTTTGGCAGACACATACATTTTTATGTTATTAGCGCGGTCTGAAAGTCTTATGGAGATTATCTGTCTATAAAAAAAGTTATTAACTATTAAGTTCCCATAGTAAGCCCACACTGCAGCCCATGCCTGCATATACGTGCGTGCATATATATGTATATATGTGTGCATGTTTCATTTCTTGTGTAAGCAGAAAAGAAGCGAAGTATTATTGAAATATCAATTGCCCTAAGGGTTCAGGGGACTAGAGCGTTCTTACTAGTTCAAAATAGTATTTTAGTATTTTTAAGAAGTATTTTACAAATATTTTTATATTTATTATATATATATATTATATATATTTTGTATATATATTTTATGACAAAGAGAGCATTTCATCTTAACTATATTATTGTGTTATACACCCATTGGCTGTATATTTAGATACCCTACACTACCAGTGAGCAGGCATTTCAGCTGGGTATAAATCATATATCTACCTTTCAGTTTCTCGAATCTTTAGGAGAAACCTGAATTTCAAAAGAAAACTAATTATTTATATTAACTTCTTGTGTTTCGTACAACAGTAAATTTGAGGTATATGAGTTTTTAGCAAGACATTTGCCACCTGTTGCACATTTCAAGTGTGTTTTTCAAGCCTGGCTTAGTGCCTTGCCTTCAGTTGCACTTCAGCGAAAATTCGTGGTATTGTTTACAATTGGCTATTGCATTTGGCTCCGTTTCAGACGAATGGAACCAAACACCAAACAAAATCGCGAACGCAGACGGGCAACCAGAGCCCCATTTATTCGAATTCACTGCTGATCCAAATAGAAATTGGTTCGACTCTCTCAATTTTCAGCATGCATAAATGTGCGTGTGTGTGTGTGTGTGTGTGTGTGTGTGTGTGTTTGGTTTTAGTGAGTCCCTTGGGTCCCGTTGCTGTTTATGCCAGCGCCCATGATACAGGGCTTCAATATGTATATATATTTATTTATTTACTTATTTATAAACAATCGTCCAATATAGGCCCAGTAAAAGAGTCCCCTTTCTGTGCGAACCTGTTCGATGTCGCGCAACACGCCCAAGCCACGGGCTTGGTTATGGAATGGTGCGGCGATAAGATAAGCTTCTCACCAAGCAATGCCAATGGCAATGGGCGATGGCAGCGCTAAGACCTATTACAAATCCAATAAAAAAAAAAAAAAAAAACAAAAAATGGGTTCAACAGTTCTCTTGAAATGATTTCACGCTAAATGTATTTCATTTTACTATTATTCAATTTGGTTATTTTTATTATTTTCCTCGTATTTTTGCAATGTTTCCTCCTCTCCCTCTGCTGTGCCTCTGAAATCCCGACGATATTGATAAGACTCCTGGGTAGATTACGAGCAGCATATGTGCTTGTCATTTATTGAATTTGTTCAGTAATATGTTGTTTAACTCATATCTAAAAAAAAAAAAAAAATTGGGAGTGCGTTCCCCCATCTCATTAGCTTTATCAACTTTCTAGGAAACATTCACAAGATTTTACCCGCGTTCTATGTAATTTGTTTCATTTCATTTCAAGACTTTTTGGTATATTCGTGTAAATATTTTGCAAATTTTGTATAAATACCATCAACAAAATGAGCAGAGTTTTATTTCGCTTCGAGCTCGAGAACTACAAAAGGCAAAGACTAGACATTTTTATTATGTATTCTTATATTGATATATGCAGTTAAAATCTAATAGATTTTTCTGATATCTCGTTAAATAAACATAAAAATAAAAATTTGATTCAATTGATTTTTGTAAGCAAAGTAAAACTTAAAGATTATTTATAGTTTTTATATGATATTCAATTTTATTCAATTATATATAATGCATTTACATGCATTCTATAATATGCTCTATATAATGCTCATTCAGGAAATAGTATTCTCTGGTTTAGATAATTAAAACAAAATTTAATAAAAAACTATAACTATAAATTTACAGGGTATTCGCATGAAAAATGTATGGAATGTGCTATAAGCTGAAGCTGATTAGATATTTAATATCATTAACAGGGTATAGACATAGTGAAGAAAATCACAAAACTTTACAGAGTATTTTTCCGCTTGAACATTTTAATCATAAAATCGTTCGTTATGCGCCCTAAACGAAAGATACTTTTCTTTTTTTCTTTTTTTTTTGCTGCTTCAGCTTTAATTTGATGAGCTCGAATGCATAAGAATATACAGTTATAATAATATCATATATTTAGGGAGTTGCTCTGCCTCTGTGGCTTGTCTTCTTCTTGGATTACACGCATTCGGCACATTCTGCTGGGTTAGCTACAGTTGCTCCACCTAGCAACTGCAGCTCCGTCGATCTTCTCTATCCATATGTCATATCCCATATAGGAATTTTCGGGTCTCGCTTTTTAGCAGTCGGTGTGTGCTGCTTATTTAGCTGTATCTGTTATGGTCTGGCGTCTTTGCGTTGGCATTTCCCCATTATCTTATCTGTGTGGCCATAGCAGTTGTCTGCTTCTTCCTCTTGCTCATTTGTTTGTCACAATTCGTTGTTGTTGTTGTTGTTGTTGCTGTTGGTGCTCTCGTTTATTGTTGTTATTAGAGAAGGTATTGCTGTGTTTGCATTACGTCTGCGTATGCGCTATATAATGGGTGTCTATGTGTGTGTGAGTATGTATGCTTATCTATGGGCTTAAGTCCTGACCGGCACTACATAGATATATAGATAAACATATGTATATATATATATATATATATATATATATATGTATTTATATTTCATATCATATCATATCATAATTCTGGGTATGTTCCACTGACGCACAAAATGATCGATTGTCTCTGGCTGTTGCTGTTGCTCATAACCAGCTTTATAGAGCACCTATGTGTGTGTGTTAGTGTGTGTGTGTGTGTGTGTGTGTGCGAGCGAGACAAAGCTATAGCCATATGGAGAATGAATAATTTGACTAATATTTGTTTATGAAACACAAGTGTTTTCACACCCAGCCACATACAGACATATACATTCATATACACTAAACACACAGGTACACCATACACACACACACACACATACACACTCTACACACAGTTGATTACATGGCTATTACTGTCGTTGCTTGTAGATAACCCAATTTGCACAAGTGTCGGGCTTATTTATTTGTTGCTGGCTATGTTCGCTGCGGCATAGGCGTAAGATCTATGCGCTTTACATGCTGGCCCCCGGCCACGCCCACACTCTAGACACATGAAGCTCCGTTAGCCTTAGCATATTTTGTGCTAATTTTAATCAAGTTGCGGCGGCTTGCCCCCATTTTACGAGGCGGTCATTTCGGGCAGGTGAGCGAAGCGGAGCCAAGCCAAGCCAAGCCAAGTCAAATCAAGTCAGTCATGGGTTTTTATAGCCAATTTATTGTCGCCAGGCCGCCGTCAACTGTAGCACAGCCCTCTTCCTCTTATCGGCGCATGGCGGCCATTTTGTAGTCAGCTTGCTCGACTTTTGACTCACGATTCACGATAGTCGGCGTCTTTCATAAAGTCATTATTATCATGCGCTCGGCCACCTGACAGCATGTGCGAAAGGGTTTCTAGCTGCCGGGCAACGGGGCGCATGCGCAACGTGCTCGAACAGTACAGTTGTGCTCGCCGAATATAGTTGGTAATATATGTATATATAGTTTAATATATATTTAGCTTAAGTTTCACTTAACATTTAGTTGAACTTTATATTTCTTTGCTCCTCCCTGTGCAGCACTCTGGCGATGATCAAAATGTGGAGGACAGCTGGTGCTGGGAGCCGGCAGCGGGAGCAGCAGCAGCGGCAGCTACAGCCCCTGTCAAAAGCCCAACGGATGCGGGCATGGTGGAGGTGGCGCTGCCCGACACACCGGATGTGTCTAGGCTGAACATGACTATTGCGAATCTGGAGCGCGACAACGAGGAGCTGCGCCACTCGCTGGACATGCTCGATGCACAGCACGAGCAGGCCATGCAGAATATGCTGGGCCAGAAGACAGAGCTGCAGGCACAGCTGCAGGAGCTGAAGCAGCTGCAGGCCGATCGCCTGGTGGCGCATGAGCTGGAGATGGCGCGCCTGAAGGCGCAGCTGGCCACCGAGCAGAAGCAGCAGCAGAGCGTGGCGCTGGAGCGTGAGCAGCTGCAGCAGCGCGTGGAGCAGCAGGGCAAGGAGCTGCAGCGCTGCATGCTGGAGCTGGCCGAGATGCAGCAGCTGCTGGAGAAGCGGGGCGCCGACAATGGTGAGCTGATTGAGCGCGTCCGGCAGGCGGATGCCGAACGCGAGAAGCTGCAGCGCGAGCTGGAGGAGCTGGTGAAGCAGTCGAAGGAGAAGAAAACGTCCGAGTCGTCGAACAGCTCGTCCACGGGCAAGCACAGCGAGGATGAGTTTATAGTCGTACGCAATACAGATGCCACTGGCTCCAGCTCGGATCCAGATCCGGATGCAGATGCCGATGTGGATGTCGTTGTCGATGCGGATGCCACAACGCCGCCAACCAAGGAGAAGCTGCGCAACAAACTCGTCGCCCTGGAGTCGCGCATTGCCGAGATCACAGCGATCAATGCCAAGCTGCAGGATGCCCAGCTGGAGCGCCAGCTGGCGGACAATGTGCGCAACGAGCAGCTGGCCGAGCTGGAGACGCGTCTGCGCATCAGCGAGTGCGAGAAGGAGCAACTGCAGCTGGAGCTGCAGCGCAAGCTGCAGCAGCTGATGATGCAGAACCAGGAGCTGAAGCTGAACGCCGAGGCGGATCAGGAGACGCATGCCAATGATCTGGAGCAGCAGTTGGGCTCGCTGCGCGCCGAGAATCGTCAGCTGCGCCAGGAGCTGGACTCCAGCATTGCACAGGCCAAATTTCGACAGGCCATTGCCGAGGAGAAGCAGGAGATCACCGACCTGGACATGGACCTGGACCTGGATGCCCTAAGCCTGTCCGAGAGCAGCTCATCGCAGTTGCTGCTGATGCTCGAGGCGCTGTTGGCTGACAAGTCCAAGCAGAGCCTGGAACGCACATATCACCTGCTGAACGATCGCCTCAAGCACTTGGACATGGCGGAGCGGGACGTGATGGATCTGCGCAAGCAGCTCCACATAGCCGAGCACGACAAGAAGACGCTCGAGGCGGACATCTCGCAGTATGTGCTGCAGTGCGACGAGCTGATGAAGAACAACGAGGCGCTGCTCAACGAGATGGACAAGGTGAAGCGCAACAAGCTGGAGACCATCGAGGAGCATCACGAGGAGACCATCGCACAGCTCGAGCAGCAGCTGGAGGAGGCACAGATGATGGTGCAGCGCCAACAGCAACAGCTGCTCAACGAGGCGGAGCTGAAAGCGCAGCTGGCGGCCAAGCAACGGGAAATAGAGGAGCTCAGCGCTCAGCTGGAGAGCAGTAAACACACACAGGACGATAGCTCTCATTTGGAGCTGGTGAGGCAGGAGTTACAGGACGTGCAGCTGGCCAAGCAGACGCAAGAGGAGCAAATGGGCTCGCAGCTGGAGCAACTGAGACAGGAACTGCGTGCCAAGGATGAGCAGCTGGAGCTGAAGTTGAAGGAGAATGAAGGGGCCATAGGTGAAGTGCGCACGCTGCAGACCCAACTGGATGCCAAGCAGCAGGCACTGAAGCAGAGCACAGAGAAAGGCGAGCAGCTGGAGGCACAGCTGCAGCAATTGCAGACACAGCTGCAGCAGTTGAAGGAGCAGTCCGACCACAGCACAGAAGCCGAGCAGCAGCTGGAGGAATTGCGCGAACAATTGCAAACGAGCGGACTTCAGTTGCTGGAGAGTAGGCGGCAGGGTGAGCAGCTCAAGGTTGAGCTGGAGGAGCTGCATTCGCAGCTGGCGGAAGCAGCCGAGCTACGCGCTCAGCTGGAGGAGAAGACAGAGCTGGTGGAGCAATTGCAATCCCAGCTGCATAAGCTGCAAGCCCTATGTAAACAGCAACAGATCGACTTGATGGATAATCCCTTGCTGAAGAGCCTAAGAGAAGAGCTGAAGGCGCAAGCAGGTCAGCTGACGCAGCTGGAGGAGGAACGCAATCAGCTAAAGGCAACGCAAGTGGAGCTGCTGGCGAAGGCGGAGCAGAGCGAACAACTCCAGCAGCAGCTGGACGAGCTGCAGTCCAAGTTGGAGCAGAGCGAACAACTCCAGCAGCAGCTGGACGAGCTGCAGTCCAAGTTGGAGGCACTGCAGCAAACGTCGACAGATGGCGCCGATGTGAAGCAGAAGGAGCAGGAAGTAGAGCAGCTGAGGGCGCAGCATATAGAGGAAAGCGCTCAGCTCCAGCAGTCGATTGAGACGCTGAACGCTGAGAAGCAGGAGCTGATCAAGGCGTTGCAACAGAAGCACATGGAAAACACGCAATACTATGCGGAAATACAGCGACTGCAGCCGCTGGAACAGCAGCTGCTCGATCTAATCAAGGAGCGCGAGAAGCTCTGCGATCAGATCAGTTTCCTCAAGGAGAAGTCCGACATACTCACCACAAATCTGCTGACCGAGCAGAGCAATCAGCGCCTGTTGCAGCAACAGCAGGTGGAGGCCCAGGAGCAACAGGCGACGGTGCAGCGTGACCTGGAGCGACTGCGCGCTCATCTCGTCGAGATCGAGGAGCTGCACACGCAAGAGAGCGTTGAATTGCAGCGCGAACTGGACGAGGCGCGCGCCAAGCATACGGCCCTGCAGAGCGAGGTATCCAAATCCAGCACCGCCTACACGTCAGCCAGGTGAGTTTTGCGTTGGCTCTGCTCATTAGTGTTTTGTCAAATTGGTTTTAGCGATAAGCGTGTCAGTTGGCCGAGTTGAGTCACGGCGGCCGCCATCTTGAAATGCGGCCAGTCACGCTCGACGGCGCGGCGGCGGCGACACGTGGCTTGGCGAGGCTAGGCGAGGCGAGGCGAATTCGAATTCAAATTCAAATTCAAATTCGAGGCGAAATTGCATTCGATATGCTGCATGTGTGTGTCACGTCATTACCATTTCGATTGTTATCGATAACAGCTGTCAGCTGTCAGCAGCAAACAAGCTAATTATAAGTCTGAAGCGAAATTCCCACTATGTTCGCTGCAACATTTTGAGGGCTTTTTAATTTGCTTCGATCCGATAAGACGTTTCAAAGTTTCAAAGTTAAATTTGCTCTGCAGCATTCGCGCCAATCAGCAGGCAGAGACGCTGCAGGCGCAGCATGCGCTGCTGCTGCAGCAGCGGGACGAGCTGCTGGCCAAAATCGGACAGTTCGAGGACCGGGAACAAAGGCAGCAGGCGGCGCTAACCAATCTGCAGTGTGCGCTGGAACAATTTCAGAATGGTGAGCATGAATTGAATCCAATTGGACTAGGCATTAGCTGACATCTTCTGCTCTTACTCCTCTTCTTCTTCTCAGACAAGGAACATGACATTGCGCTGGCCACGCAACGCATGCGCCGCGAGATGCAGGCACAGTTGGAGCAGCAAGCGCAGCTGCAGTCGGAGCTAAATGCGCTGCAGCAGCAGCTGGCGGAGGCCAATCAGGGCTTACGTGCCGCATCCCGGCTCTCCGATCAGCTGGAGGCTGGACAGCAGGCCATCGCTGTGCTGCGCGATGAAGGTGAGTCTATGCACAAGCATCGGGCATGTCCATGGATATTGACTAACCCAACAACCCCCACCCACTCAACCGGCACCCAAACCACCCCCACTCCCCATTCCACAAATGTCGGCCATTTCGTTTCGAGTATCTAAAACGCACCATTCAATCTGCATTAAATCTACCTTCAAGTTATACAATTAGCAATACCTTTTAATATTAGCTACGTTATCGGCATGTTCTTAACCCACGATCCACACAGACCCCAATATATACACACATATATATATATATATATATATATAATAATAAACTGTTATATATGTATCTATTTATCGAGCTCACGCATATACCCGCACCGCAAGTTCTATTTGAATGTTAATTGCTTTTTTTTTTTACGAGTGTGTGAGAGTTGTGTGTGCGTGTGAGAGTGAGTGAGTGAGAGAGAGAAAGTGAGTGCGAGTGAGTGAGTGAGCATGTGTGTATGGCTGTAGTGTGTGTGCAAGAGCGAGAGAACCAGCTGTCACCTCACCCGATTCTCAAAGGTAAATATCAGCTGGTAATTCTGGGAGCAATGCCCAATATGAAACACTCGGAATTTCAGTTGGTATATACTTTTTTGAATTGCATTTTATCACCAAAGCGCAAACAAAACTAAAAAAAAGAAAAGCAAAGAAAAACTAAAAAATAAAAACAAAAGAAATTATAACAAAAAAAAAAAAGAAAAGTAAATTACAAATTAATGACACGCAAGATCGCACCTACGGCATGTGGCAATTGGCATATTGGCTGTTAACCCAAGTTGGTCTTTAGAGAGCAGGTAAACCCGATCGGAACCCATACTCCAATTAGCTTATACGCCCGCACCGCCCTCAACCACGTCCGTCTGCTTGCACTAACCCAACACCAACACTAGCACCACCAGACCAAGAATAACCCAATGTTTCCTTCTGTTGCTGCTACACACGAACACACACACAACAGACACAGTTACTATTCCATTAAAAAACAAAATTAATTTTCGGAATTTTTTTAGCTGCCTTTTGTGTTGTTTACTAAATGTTTTTTAATAAATTTTTTTATATATTGCAATTTCACTTATGATTTGTAGCTTAAAGCTTAGTTTGTGTTGGAACCAATGTGCAGAGAGCAAACAAATTAAAATTAAAAAACCAATATTAAAAAAAAATAAAAAAAAAAAAAAAAATTAAAAAAATATTGAACAATATTAAACAAATAAAAGTATTTTTTTAAAATGAATGAATAAAATAAAAAAGTATAAATCAAGTTAAAATAAGTAAGAAATCTAAAAAAAATAATAATAAAAATAATAAATTAAATAAAATGAAAAATAAAAAATAAATAAATAAAATTAATATTTTACAAATTATGATTATTTCTTTAACTCATATTTTATTTGCAAAAACATTAAGCAAATTCATTAAAATTACAAATAATAGAATAAAAATATTTTGAAAACTAAAAATATTTATATATAATATTTATATATAAATAATAACATATTAATAAATCTTTAAAGTTCTTTGAAAAAAACTGTAAGTTTTTGTTAAAAAAAAATAATAAAAAAAAAATACAAAAAAAAAAAAATTAAAAATATCAAATACTTTCCTTCTGCACAGTTTCCAATCGGTGTTATTTATGATTTATTTCGTTTATATTTTGCTGTTGCTTGCTTTTCTTCTTATTATTACTACAATTACTACTATTATTATAAACATTATTGTTGTTATATTGATTTATATCTATATATATTGTATGTATTGTATTATTTGTTTATAGTTTTAATTTTGTATTTATGATTTACTTTGCGTATTATTACTTATACTTCTTTATTGCTTTAATGTTTTTTTTTTTTTTTTTTTTTTTTTTTTTTTTTTGAGTTTCTAGAGAGTTGATCGTAAATCGTATAATCGAATATGATACGTCATCATCATATATATAAATGTATATAAATATATATATATGAATTTATATACATACAAATATATAAGTATATATATAATGTGTATATATATGTATATATAAATTTATATATTTATATATATGCTTATGCATATATTCTATGTCCAACTCTTATCTGCAGCATTGATTAATCTCAATTTGTAAATGTGAGCGATTTTTAACTATTTGACGCACTCACTTTGCAATTGGAGATTGCTCGAGACTGCAGCATTTGCCACATTTTGTACAAAACAGATATAAACTAAACTGATTTTTGTATTGCTTACATATAGCCTACATATATACATATATATATAAACATTATGTATTCCTCTACTATATACATACATATATATATCTTTCGTATATGTACATGTATTTATGTACTCGATTGTTGTTTTTTGTCTACATTTTTTAATATATATATATTTTTTTTACATTTGATTTGATTTGATGTTATGCCCGTTATGCTAAATAATTTGATTTGAATCGAGCTCCTTTATGATTTCTAATATTGTTGTTTGAGTTGAGTTGCAACACCGCCCCCCCCCAACATAGAGTAGAGTCCAGACTGACGTACCAGAACTTCAGATTTAGACCCCAAGCAGCTGCTTAATTTAGCCACAAGCCGCAGTCGCATCTGCATCAGCATCTGCATCTGTATTTGCATCTCCAACAACAGCTACAGCTACAGCTACAGCATCAGCATCAGCATCAGCGTCTGTACGGTTGAGTATTACATCAGGTACTGGTGTGCCATTTAACTAACAACCAGTACTTATGTCATACTACGCCGTGCAGTGGGCGCACTAACCGCATGCCACACCTTGAGCAAACCAATAAAAGCAAGCCAATAAACGCGCGCGCGTCCTTGTGTAAGCCTAAGACTTAAGTTAAGATTTGTGCGAAAGCAAAAGAGAAAGAGAGTGAGATCGAGAGAGATCCAACGATCGAGATCTCGATAGAGAGGAAGGATTTGCATGCCTCCCGTTACATAATAAATGCAAATTTGTTTTTCGATACTTTGCACAGTGGACAGCCTGAAGGAAGCCAACCAGAAGCTGGAGCAGAGCCTGAACAGCAGCGAGTCCAGCCAAACGGACAAGATCGACAAGAGTCTCATCAAGAGCCTGCTCATTGGCTACGTGGTCAGCGGACATGCGGGCGATAAGCAGCAGGTGCTGCGCATGATATCATCTCTGCTGGACTTCAATGCCCAGGAAGCAGATAAGGTTGGCCTCAACAAGCCTCAAAGCAGCTGGCTGGGCAACATACTCGGCGGTGGTGGTGGCGGTGGAGGCACCTCTAATGCCAGCTCAGGTAAATTGCAAACTCATAATCCCAGCAACAGCTCCACTAACACTCATTTCCTTGCTGCAGGCAATGACAACTTGGTGCAGGCCTTTGTCCAGTTTCTGGAACAGGAATCCCAGCCACAGTCAATGACGCAGGCGCGACCCAATCTGCTCAGCATGGCGAAGCAAACGGATGCAACTGAAGCACTTGGCGGAGGCGGAGGCGGAGGCGGCGGAGGAGGAGGCGGAGGAGTAGATGCAGCTGCAGCAGCAGCAACAGCAGCAGCTCAGTCGACTTCAACTTCAGCAATTGCCACAACGACGACAAGCATTGAACATGCCACGCCCCCCATCTCGGCATTGCCCCCGATGCAATCGCTGCTGATGAGCAGCAACGAATTTGCGCCCACACGCAACTCCAGCTCGATATTGAAGGATATTCTCAGCGACTCTTGATTGTTGTAGAACAGTTTGGAATTGTGTGCTCCGCGTGTGATTGACTTTATAATTATGTGTCTTTGATTACTATTAATTTTTGTTGTCCAAACTCTAATTCATATAAAATTGAATAGCTGTATATGAAAGCGTGCAATTCAAATACCATTTGTCAGCGACGGGCTCAAGGCCAGAGTGTTCTACTCGTATTTATCACTACAAATACATAACTATGTTTGTATACCTCTTTCTGTAATACACGCACTTGTAAATATGTAATATGTTAAATAAAAGTATATATTTATATATATATATATCTATATATATATATATATATATATATATATATCATGCCAATCCACTCAGCGAGCTGTCCCTGCCGCCTGCGCCTTAAAAGCAGCTCGCCGAAACAGCAGCAAATAAAATTTATAAACATAGAAAACCGGAAATAAATATTTAACTATTAATAATATATACAATAACATGTTTCAATTTCGGTTGCGGGTTAGCAAAGCCAATAAGTCAAAACACTCTGAACTTTTCTATGAAGTTGATTTATCTTAATTAACAGAGGTGGTCAAGATGAGACGCAAAGGAGTAAAACTGCTCGGGAGATAAGGATGGAGGTCAGGAGGAGAGGATATCGTGAGAAGACGTCATGAGCTCAAGAGGTCAGTAGATCAGAATGATAAGAGTCACAAGCAGATGTTGCCATAAAGAGAAGAGCTTTGGATAAGAAAAGTTCAAGAAGGGAGTTCAGTAGAAGCGGAAAGGAACTCAGGAAGAGAGGGGGCAGAAGCTCAAGAGATCAAGATGAGACGAAGTCTGGAGGAGAGTTCAGGAGCAGAGGACGCCATGAAGAGTAATATGAGAAAATCAAAATCAAGAGATAGATGGTTTTTACTAATGTGCCATGCAATAAGCATGGAGAGTCACACTCATACCAATGATAGTCCCGCTTATAACAGTGTGTAATTGATTTAAACGTACCCATGCTATAGCTATTCTAAACGTACCCATGCTATAGCTATTCAAAACTCAAGTAAATTTATCTTAAATGAATTATTTTTATTTGATATAGTTTCACTATATTTGATCAGTTTACAAATGAGTTTTAAATTACATAGTTTCAACATGTTGCATCAGAGATCTCATCAATCGTAGCTAGTTTCAGATCCTCGGCGGATCAATGATGTGGCATGAAGTCCTTGAGTCTAGCAGACTTGTATTCCGTATGGATTAAAGCCCATCAGTGCTGTAGCCGGAAGTCCTTGAGGGTAGCAGATCATCAGCATCATCAGCATCATCAGCTCGGAGTGAGTTGTCCTTATGTTTCGCTTGAGCTATGGGGCTCGTTGTCTTGGAGGGTCTTAGACAGTGTAAATACTAAATATTTAACTCTTACAGGCTGCTCTAGCTCGGACGGACGGATGGTCATCTAACTAACTGCCTGGCTTGAGACGATACTAGTAACAAAAGTATTGAATATAAGATTTACACCGAACAAAATCGGCTCAAGATTGAACTGTTACACTACTGCTACTGTTCTACTGTATAACAGTTGGAGTGTTTAGAAGCTTCAGTCAATTAGAAAGCATTTGTTAATTTTTTTTTTTCATTTGCATAACAAATTCAATTAAATCTCATTTTATTTCAGTTTTTGTTCTTTTTTTGTATTTTTTTTTTACAATTTATTAAGCTAAAGTGTGAAAAAATTTCGCTTTTAATTTAATATATTATTTTGTTTTTCGTTTTTTTGTTTTGTTTTCTTTTTATTACATTACAATATTTGTTGTATGCCCATTTTTTTAAAGTTTGGATTCGCATTATAATTATTAATGTTTTTGTTTTTGTTTGTTTTTTTTTTTTTTAAATTATACATTAATGTAAATTATGCAACTTGCTGAGAACTAAAAAAGCATTAATTATTTATATATAATGAAATTAAAAATGATTCACTTCGGTTTCTTTTTTTTTTTTTTTTTTTTTTAGCGCATTTTTTTGTTTAATATTAATATTTCTGTTTTTTGCTTTGCGATTTATAATTAATTCATATTTTTTACATTAAGATGTTATTGTGCAGTTTGTTGCTGTTTTATTTTTTATTTTTTTTGTAATTTTTTAATTATTGGGTATTTTTTGTTGTTTTTTGTTTTGTTTTACATTGAAGTTAGTTAATTATAATTTTATGTTTGCGTAACAAACTAATTCAGGCGTTTTTTGTATCTTAATGTTTTTGTTTTTATTTAATTTTTTTTTTTTGGTATTTTTAAATACATTTTTTAAAGTTGTATTTTTGTATTTTTGTATTTTTTTTTATATAATATATCTAATATATATATATATATATATATATATATATATATATATATATATATATATATATATATATATATATATATATATATATATATATGTATATATTTTTATAAAAACAATTTATGTTTGTGATCTTGTTCTGTATGTGTGTGTGTGTATGTGTATTTTTTATTAATAAAAATTAATACATACAAAATTGTTGTCGCACTGCATTTATTTTGTTTTAATTTGATATATATGTATATATATAAATAAATAAATATATATATATATATATATATATATATATATATATATATATATATATATATATATATATATATATATATATATATATTTATATATATACATCAGATATATATTTTTCCAGTTGTATTATAAAAAAAATGGCGCACAAACTTAATAATTTGCTTTTCTCCCACTTATTTTTTGTTTTTAGTTATAAAATAGAAATAGAATATTAAAAAAAATTGATAACAATAGTTGTTTATTTTTTTTAGATTTTTATATAATTTTTTTATAATTACGCGTAACATTTTCGATATTGCGAAAACATTTAGATGTATGACAGCTCTCTTTGTTTTGCTTTTATTATAATATTGCTAATAGAAGTCAATGTCAAGATGAAAATAAAAACTAAAAAGTAAAATATCTACTAGAAAATGCATCGACCTATATATACAAGTCGTGTGTGTGTGTCTGTGTTTGTGTTAGTGTTGTCTTTAAGCAAATGCACAATACAAACTGTTATACTGCTACATAAATATATATATATACTCATACATATTATCTTATATATACAGTCGATTTGTTAAGTAGAAAAGTGGCGGGTGTCATACATTTAGCTGTTGCTTCTTCTTGTTTTATTTTGCTGTTGCACAAATTCATATATATATAGATTTATATATATAACAAAATATGTATATATTATACAGTATAACAATTGCTGCTGTTGTTCTGGTAGGGCTTGTACAGTCATCTGAACCACTAGTAATTTGTAGCCGGGGAAGTTGCTATCAAATAGAGTTGCTCAATAACTGCGATTTGAAAATGAGGAAGGTCTAAGGCTGTCGCGAAATGAATGCTTGAAAGCTTGAAGCTAGGACTAGCTTAAACATAGTTGCTCCTACAGCAATGCATAAAACATGCAGGCGGCCTATGCGATTCTCAAGACACTATCGTTCGTTTCCTGGCAATTGTGTGTATGCAACTGCGGATGCCTATTGTTTGTTCTAGAGCACTGCTAAACATAACATATGTAGACTGTCGTCCTCTCTATGTGATTCTCAAAATTTGCCTTACAATCGTATTCGCATCTGCTGGCATCGCTCTCTGTTACTGTAGAGCAATGCTAGGCCTGTGCCTCTCTATACGCTTCTCAAAGCGTTTAATTTTCTCCGCAATTGTATGCAGGCGTTCCTCTCTCTCACTCTGCATGCTTGCCTGCGTGTGTGCCTGCTCAAGAGAGGAAAATAGAGAGGATGAGAAAGAGAGAGAGAGAGAGTGTGTGTGTAAGAATGGGAGAGTAAGTAAACATATTTTGTGTGTGTTTCAAAGACTCAGACAGCTGTAGGCAGATGTAGGCATATGGCAGGCATATATAAAGTCTTTTCAAAGACATTCAGTTGTTTCTCGCTAATAATTTATTTACTTCATTTACGTTTTGCTTAAATTGTATATAAAAAAAATATGCTAACTGTGCCTGTAACAAACACTCTCTTCTCTGCTTCATCTTTTGGTGTTTCGAAAAAGAATTGTTATATATGTATGTATGTATATATGTATATATATATATATATATATATATATATATATATATATATATATATATATATATATATATATATATATATATATATATATATATATATATATCTATATATATATATATATATATATATACATATGTATATATATATATTCAAATTACTCATTTTTTGCTTGCGGTGTATAAATATAAATACATTTTTCTTATTGTTTTTCGTTTATTTCAGATATATATATATATATATATACATATATATACTATTTTTTATTATCTCTATACAAGCTTTCTTTTTTCGTGTGACGCTATTTATTATTATTATTTTTTTTTTAATATAATTTTTAATAAACTTTTCATTGCTGCTGTTGCTGCTGCTGTTTGCTGCTAGGTAACTGTGAGTGTGTGTGTGTGGGTAGGTATGTGTGTGTGTGTGTGTGTTAGCAGCTTCTTGAATGCATGCTTGTTGCAATTTTGTTTTGTATATATATATATCTTCTTTGCTTTTTATATATATTTGCGTATAAATTTTTAAACATTTTGTTTAGTATTTTTTCAGTCTGTTTTTTTTTTTTGTATTGATGAAAGTGTATTCGAGTGTGTATGTGTATGTAAGTGTGTGTATGTGTGTGTGTGTGTGTGTGTGTGTATGTGTGTGTGCGTGTGTCTTCGGCTTGTCAATTGTAATTGTTGTCTGTGTAAATTGCAAATACTTCGCTGGATGGCAACTTTCATAATTGAGTGTTTTCTTATTTGGTTTGGTTTGGTTTCCTTTTTTAGCTTTAGTTGCTACTGATGCAACTGTACTTAAAAAAGCTTGGCATATGGGCAAATGGCGGCTGGCAATCGGTTTATGTCTGCGTGTGTCTGTGTGTGTGTGTGTCTGTGTGTGCAACAAAAAATATATTTGAAGTAAAATAAATAATTAATAATAAATTTAAAAACTAAAAACATTTGATGAAGAAATGTAAAATTTTTATATATTGAATATCTAATTGCAGATTTTTTTTATATTTTCTTTATTATTATTATTTAGTTTTATTTTTGTTAGCTATGCATATTAACTGGCTGCATTACATATAAATGTTTCTTTTTTTACATTTCTGTTTTGTTTTTTTTTTTATTATTTGTATTTTCTTTGAATTAATTTGCTATGCTTCGTTTGATTTTCATTCTTATATTGTTTTTCCTTTTCTTTATTTGTATGTATTTAACTAGACTTATGTAATATATTACAAATGTAAATGTACGAGTATAAAGCTAAAGTTTGTTGTTCATTGAATTTTTCTATAGTGATTTGACAAAAAAGCATTTATTTTGTTCATTAACTAATATAATATTCCACGCTTTGATTTAAATGTACCTAAAAAAAAGTTGCCTGATTTCAGGGTTTTCCTTTGTTTGTTTTTGTTTCTTTTTTTTTCTATTTTGTAATTTTTTTTATAGATTTTTTTTTTTTGCTTTGTATTTCTGTTTTGTTGCTTGCTGTTAGAATGACACCTAATTTGGGCCAGCAGTGTGTGTGGGCTGCGTGACTGCTGCCTGCCTATTGGAGTGTCATGGCAGCGAGCTTGTGTCACGCACACAGGCACACAGTTATCAGAGTATTGCACAGTGCTGGCACAAACTATTAGTCATGCTGACATATCAATCTGACATTTATTGCTCTCTCTAAGTTAATTCGAATAGTAATATTATTATTATTATTATTATTATTATTATTATTATTATTTTGTTGTTAAGTTGTTGTTGTTTGTTGTTTGTTATTTGTTTTGTTGTTGCGTTGTGACCTCATTCAGCAGCACAAAATATGCAATAAGTATTTTGTTTATAAATATTTTTGTTTAGGCATATTTATGTATATATATATATGTATATATATGTATATACATATATATATATATATATATATATATATATATATATATATATATATATATATATATATATAGTATATATATGTATATATATATATATATATATGTGTGTGTGTGTGTGTATATAACTTTATTCTGTCTAATGGCAATGATGCGCGTGTTGCTTCGAACGTAACCTCGGCACAAAAAATATTTATGCTAAAATATGAAATATATTTGTCTTTTGTTTATTCGATTATTTATTTATAGTTTTTTGTTTTTTTGCTTGTTTTTAATTTATTAAATACTTAAATATATTATTCATGATTCAATTATTTCAATTGTACAAATTTCTTTTATTTATTTTATTTTTTATTTGATTTTTTCAACATTTTAGTTTTAGTCGCATTTTGTTGTTCTTCATTCGCGTAAGCTTTAATTGTTTTTATTTTGTTTTTGTTTTTAGTTTTTGTTTTCTTCGTACGCTCTTGATAGACGTTTTCTTCGTATTGAATAAAATTGTTTCCTTTTATTCAGTTAATGTTTTGCTTTTTGTTTTTGTTTTCGCTTTTGTTTTATTTAATCTCGCCCCGCCCCTCATTAATAACAGTGCACTCAGTATATATGTATATATATATATATATATATACATATATATATTTTGATATATATGTATATATATATATATACATATATAAATTATTTTCTTTTGTTTTTGTTAAACTTATGCATTTTGTACGGAATTTCAAACTTAATTTTCTGTTATTTTTAATTGTTTTTTTTTTTTAGTAGCATTTCGGTTAATTTTTTTTGTAGCATGTGTTCGTTTCGTTTTATAATAATTATTAAATGGATTTTTAAATTTATTTTTTGTTGTGGTTTTTGTTGTTGTTTTTGTATTATTTGTCAAACAGCCAACAAAATGTTGATAATCATGAAGCTCTTCATATTGGCAATTGGCAAGCGTTCGTTAATCAAAATGTGGAAATAGAAATTGGAAATAATTCAAGGGCTTTTGGCACTAAGTAGAAGCGTTCAAATTAAAAGGCGCTAACAGTAAACTGGGCTAGAGAAAACGAAGCGAACTATCGAGAATCGAGAATCGAGCAGAGATAATTTGATGTAGGTTGAAGTTTTGGGTTCGCAATACCAAAAGCAAAGTTGCAAAGTTTTGGACTTGACATGCGTTCTTTTTGTTTTAGTTAAAGTTTTAGTTTTTTTTTTTTGTTTGTTTTGGTTTACAAAGGCAACGCTTAAACTGGTCCCTATATAATATATATTAAAACTGTGATTTGTTTCCTTTTCGGTTTTGTTGTTTTCTTTTTGCTCATCTCCAATTTTGTTATTGTAACTGTTATACGCCATTGCAAGTCCAATTCAAGTTCGAAAAATAAGCCAAACTGCCAAAACTAAATGAATCAATCAATCAAAACTACCAAAAACTAAAAATATATATTAAGCAAAAATGTTTTGCAATAAGCAGAAAATACTATTGGGAGCTGTTTTTGGTTTTTTGTTTGTTTGTTATTTGTCGATCAATTGGAAATTTGAAATTGTTGCTAAATAGGTTTTCAAAAAGTTGTTATACAATTTTCGTTATGGTATGCAAGTGTGTGTACGAGTATGAGTGTGTGTGTGTGTGTGTGTGTGTGTGTATCTGGATGTACATACATATGTACTTATGTATGCTGTAAATGTGAACAATTTCTACATTTGATCATATTTCATATAGTTTATATATAGAGAAAGGCAGTGTGTTCAAAGCACGTGTTTGTCTGTGTCTATGTGTGTGTGTGTGTGTGTGTTCGAGCGTCAGACTGAGAGCATATTTCATGTGGACTCGTGTGCTAAATGCATACATACATAACTGTTATACATGGATGTATGTATGTATGTCCTGATGTCAACAAAAACTCAATTTTCATTTTGAGTTTATAACGAATTTTGCACAACAATTTTGAAGTAATTGTAAAGCAGATATGTGTGTGTGTGTGTCTGTGTGTGTTTGAGTGTCTATGTGTGAATTTGCATGTGTGTTAGTGCGCAATGGAGCCTCACATTGTTGTTGTAGTTGTTGTTGTTATAGATGTTTGTAGTTATCAAGTTGTTAGTTGTCAATTAGTATTTAGTTAAGCCTTAGTTAATTGCATTCTAACTATGGTTAAATCGCATTGCATCAAAAAGAAAATCTGAAGAAAAGATGTATATATATATATACATATATATATATATACGTACGTCGAATACATAGAACAAAATGCAATTTCGTACAGATTAAAGAGTTAAGCTTTGAACAAAGCGATACGAAGCCAAATGAAACGAACGGAATGGAACGGAATAGAACGCAATAGGCGAATGCGAAATGCAAATGCAGCTGAAAAGTAGGCAATATATTTTTTTAATTTAGTATTTTCTGTTTTTTTTTGCTTTGAAGCTTTAACCCTGCTTTTCTTTTGTTTTGAATTTTTTCTTTTCGTTTTCCTTTAAAATTGAATAAGCTATTTATAGACTTAATAAATAAATATATATGTGCATATGTATCTGCACATATACATATATTATATGTATAAATATTTTTTTATGATTTTTTTTATATTTTTTTATTTTTCTCTACTTTTTCTTTTAGTTTCGTTTTTCATTTCAATCAAGTTTTTTTGCTCTTCCGTTTCGTCGAATTTTTGCTGCTGCTGCTAAAGTTAAGGATTGTAAAAGACGAATGACTCTAAAGGCAGAGAACACGATCATCATTATTATCATCACCGTCAACATCATCATCTGTATTGTAATCATCATCATCATCATCCTGATTATAGTTATCATCATCGTCATCATTGTCATCTCCATCTTCATCATCATCATTATCTTATCACACACACTCTCATACTCACTCACTCCCTCACATACACACACACACACGCACACACCTAAACATGCACAGTGTTTGTACTTTGTTTGCTCTTCTTCTTTTGTTGTTGTTGTGTGTGTGTGTTTTGCTTTCTTTCTTTTGCTTTTCCTTTTCCTTTTTTTTTTAAATTGTTTTTATTGTTGTTTCATTTTCTATTCTTTTTATGTTCACTTTGTTTTTTCTTCACTTCACATGATTTATCGTACTCTTCTTCTTTTTTATTTTGCACTAGTTTTTTTATATATATTTTTTTTAAGTCTTTCACATTTTGCATGCGACACAGTTTTTTGCTGTTGTTGTTGTTGATTCTTTCTTTTCTTTTCTTTTGTTCTTTTCTATTTATTAGTTTCTGCTATGTTGAGTTTTTATTACTTTTTCTTTCTTTTTTTTCAATTTATGGTTTTCTTTTGGTTTTTTCTTTATTTCATTTCCTTAGCCGTTTCGTTTTAGTTATGTGTGGTATATTTTTGGTTCCGTATTCGTTTTAGCTCAATGCGCCCCAACTCCAATGACAATGCCTCACGGTGTCAGTCAGGTGTGGGTGTGTGTGTGTGTATGTGTGTGTATGTAAGTGTGTGTGTGTTGGTGTTAGTGAAGTACAGTTGCCGCAGCACAGTCAAAACACTCAATGTGCATTGCCCAACACTGTTTTCCATTGATTAAGTGTAGGTGTGTGTGTGTCTGCTCATGTATGTGTTAATATGTGTGTCCATGAAGCACAGTTGTATTTCAGAATGTGCCTGGCATTGTCCAACACTGATTTTCAATGCATATATGCCTATATATAAATGTATATGTGTATTGTTAGTGTATGCTTTAAACTTGTTGCTATTCAATATGTTATTCTTCTTTGTTTTACTATTCAAATTTAATCAAATTCAACGATTACACGATATTCATGGCATAAACATTGAATACGCGATATCAGCTGAGTGTGTTTCACTTAAACATTTGGCAATGCATCCAAATGGGATAAAACATTACAATTATACCAGTACATATGTATGTGTGTGTGAGTGTGTGTGTGTGTGGGAGTGTGTGTGTGTGTTGTTGTTGTTTATTCGTTTGTGTCATTCAATTATTAATTTGTATTGCTTTTGCTGGCAGTTCAGACGTTTTTTTTCAAGAAACTTCTTTAAAATATACAATACAAAATACAATTTATTCCATGCAATTGGTGTTTTTTTTTTTTTTTTAT
This sequence comes from Drosophila hamatofila, assembly GCA_035045345.1. Lineage (NCBI taxonomy): Eukaryota > Metazoa > Arthropoda > Insecta > Diptera > Drosophilidae > Drosophila > Drosophila hamatofila. The sequence continues at coordinate 22,081,375 of JAWNPA010000039.1, read as the reverse complement.
CGAATTAGTTGTCTTTTTATTTACTTGAGTGTGCGTGCGTATGTGTGTGTGTGGAGTTTATGCATTTGTTATTTAGTTTCCATTTTGCACAGTTTTTAAAATTTTTTTTTGAGTTTTTATTTTGTACATATATTTTGAATTTGTTGTATATATATATCCTATATTTGATTATGTGATTTATCTTTTATTTTTTGTTTTGTTTTTTTTTTCTTTTATGCAAATTAAAATATTTAAGGCTTCATTTGTTTTAGAATGTAGATTTAGAATTTTAAGAATCGAATTCAGTTTTTATGTATTATTTATTGAATGTGTGTTTGTTGTTTGTTTGTTGTTTGTTTGTTGTTGTTGTATTGGCTGTTTGCTAGATTGTACTCGTACTCGATTTCGTAGGAAATGGATTTATGCTTGATTCATATATATATATATATATATATATATATATATATATATATATATATTTATATAAATAGAACATTTAGGCTTAATTCATTCTAGGTAGGCCAATTGTGACATGTTGTTGTTGTTGTGTTTGTGTGTGTTGTGTTCTGAAGGTAACTACGAGCCTGCTTACAAATTTAAAATATTTTTCTTAATATGCTCAACATTTCTCTTTAGCTTAAGTATGATTGTTGTTTGTTTGTTGTTTGTTTGTTTGTTTGTGTTGTGCTTTTCATTTTGTATTATATTTGAAACTGAATTAACTTAAATTTTTAGACACTTGCTGCTGTCGTTGTTTGTTGTAGTTGTTTGTTGCTGCTGTTGTTTGTTGTACTTTATTACAATTTGTATGTTTTCCCATTGTTGTTTGTTGTTGTTGTTGTTGTTGTTGTTATTAATCTATAGCAGAAAATTATGCTTGTTTCGCTGTTGTTGTTGCTGTACCTGTTTGCTCACTGTTGTTGCTGTTGTTGTTGCTGTTGCTGTTGCTGATGTTGTTGTAGCTGCTGCAGCTGGCACTTTAGTTTGTTATCGCTGTTGTTGTTGCTGTTGCTGCTGCTGTTGCTGCTGCTGCTGCTGCTGCTGCTGCTGTTGCTGCTGCGCCAGCTGCCGCTGCTCTCAGTAGTCGCGTGCGTCTTGGAGGGGGGGGCGAGGCCTGGCTCAGACATCTGCCGTGCGCGATGTTATGCTCGGCGATCGCGAGTGTATTACAACCTTGTGGCCGTTTTTTGTCACAAAACCATCGCTCTCAACGAGCACGGCCGTTTGGCGGCCGGTGCTGCCGCCACTACCGGCGCTCTGGCCACCGGGACTGCCGCTTCCGTTTCCGTTTCCGTTGCCATCGTTCGGACTATTTACATTGCCGCCATCACCATCGGCTGGATCGTGACCGCCATTGGCACCGGCCGCATCAGGATCATCCGTATCGTGCGGGCCATTCTCGTCGGATGCATCCGCATTGCCGTCGACTGCATCGGGATCAGCTGGATCGTGGCTGCCATTGGCATCGCCACCGCCTTCAGCATCACCATTGCCGTCGGCATCGGCATCAGCACCGCCGCCGCTTTCGACGCGCGTTTTATGCTTGCGCCAGGCGTGCTGGATGAGGCGGGCGCAGTACTCCTCGCGCTGGCGCCACAGCGTTGAGGAGACGGGCTCGTAGCCTTCGGTGTCGGGTCGCGCCGCAATTTCGCCAATTTCGCCCGTCTCCTCGATCGGATTGCCTTTGCGCGCGAAAAAGTCTTTGGTGAGGGCGTCGAGTATGTCCACACAGTACATGAGATCGCCGCGACAGATGGGTATGTCCATCGATATGATTTTGTACTTGTTCGGCTTGTGTATCTGCAGCGGCGGCTCCAGCACATCGAGGAACTCCGATAGCTGATCGTAGCGTATATACTGCGTACCCTCGGGATCAAACTGCTGCCAGATCTCGTAGTACATGTCGTAGTCGTCGTCGGTTAGACCTTCTTGCACATCTTCGGTGGCCTGACTATAGTTCTCAAGAATGACAGCAATGTACATATTAATAACTATCAAAAAGCTTATAACTAGATATGAGAGGAGAAACGTTATTCCAACGGTCGCTGAACCACAATTGCCCGGATAGCCTTTGTCGTTGTCGGGTGGATCGCATGCTTCCTCATTGATAATGGCGTCGAGTACACCATCCCAACCGGCTGAGGTAGACATCTGCTCGTTTAGCGTATGCGCGAAATGCAATGGCAATCGATAGACCGATAAATCGATAGATCGACAGATCGACAAATCGACAAATCGACAGATTGATAGATCGAGTTAGATCGATCGAGCATCGATAAACGATATGTATTTGTTTTTTTTTTTTGTGTTGTCATTTAGAATTGAATTGCATTCGGTAGCGGCATGAAACGCATTTGTGGACGGCAGAGTTGAGCGGTTGGATGGTGTTTTTATAATTTTTGAGTATTTTTTGTATATGTTGATCGTTCATTGTTTTGTTTGTTGTAGTGGGTCGATCGTAAATAGTCGATCGTGTCAGAATTGTAGTTATGTGTCGTACGTGTGTGTGTTTCATTTGTGTGTGTGTGTGTGTGTGGGCAGTGAAAGAAAAGTTTAAGACAGAAGATACAATAACAAGAAGAGTCATTAGTCAAACGTTAGGTTAATGGATCACTTGGTTAAGCAAAACTAAGTAGTTCTTAGGTATGTTGGGCATATGGTAGCTGTAGTAGTTGTAGTTAGTAGTAGTTGTAGTAATTGTTACTAGTAATGGTTGTGGTAGTGGTGGTGGTGGTGTTGGTGTTGGTAGTGGTTGTGGCTGTTGACAAACAATATAAACAGTTTGCTTGAATGCGGTTAACTGAGTAACTGGCTTGCAAATCGGGCCAATTGAAGTAGGCCACACATAGATCTGGATATAGATATAGATATACATTGAATGCATGTACATATGTGTCTGTGTGTGTGTTAGTGTGGCGGCCAGTCTTGAGTCGCATAACGGTTTGATGGCCAAACAATGTAACTGTAAATGCAAGCGGGAGCTTTGTTCGTTCGTTTGAATTGGTTTTGCGAACAGAGCAAAACGAAAGCTCAAAGAGTTGTAAACAGTTAACAGAAAAGGAGAGAGTAAGAGAGAAAGAGAGACAGATAGATAGAGAGAGAGGGGACTAAACAGAGACTGTGTTTGTGTGTAAGTGACATAGATAGATAGAGAGAGACAGAGAGAGAGAGAGAGAGAGAGAGGAAAAGAGCGTAGCGTAGTTTTGTATTTCTTTTGGCGTTGAAAAACGCGCGAAAGTTTTGGTTTGTTTTTTGCATTGTGTCATGAGGAAATTCCAAAATTTCATTTGGCATTTGTTGATAGAGCTGAATTAGATTTGTTTTTTTTTTTTATTTTTTTTTATAAATGAATGAATAACTAAGGGTATGAATTAGCTAAAAAAAATACTAGGAGGAAACATATGCTTTAAGGATCAGTTATGATCTTTGAGCAGAGAAAAGATTCGAATGGAGCTGAAAGTTGGCTCGAATAAAACTTAAAATAAAATACTTAAAATGTTGAAAGCTTAAAAGCTGTTGATATGCACGGCATACAGAAGAGAGGGAGGGAGATAGAGAGGTATAGATAACGTGATAAAATTGTGAATGAGAAAAAAAACTTGCTCTAATTTAGCTTTTACCAACAACTACCGCAGCTTGAATCAACATTGTGATGTTGCCACTAAAACAAAATGGCGCACACGGCAAGTGGCAACATTAATGGAGACGATCACCATCGATAGATCGATAGATCGATAGCTCGATCGCTTGGTCACACGATGCCTGATCGTCTGCGTGTCTGTGTGTGCTTAAGCGCGGACAGAGAAACGTTGCCAAAGGCTGTGCGGCGCCAGGTGCCAGACCTGCCAGACCGCTCGCATTGCACTGGGCGGTTATGCTGGGTGGTTGGTGGTGGTGGTTTGGTTTGGTTTGGTGTGTTTAGTGTGGGGGCGTGGCAACATCACCCAACGACAACAACAATAGACAACATAAACCGTTAACGGAATTGTGGCAGAAACGCTTACCTGAAACAGCAATATCATGCTCTGGCCAAACGTCTTGAAGTTGTAGACATCGTTGATGCCGCTCTTCTCCTTCACGTGCATGAAGAACGACATGCCGAAGATGGCAAAGATGAACATCACCAGGAAGAGCAGCAGACAGATGTTGAACAGCGCTGGCAGCGACATCGCCAGCGCAAATAGCAGAGTTCGTATGCCCTTGGCGCCCTTCACCAGCCGGAGGACTCGGCCCACTTTGGCCACGCGCACCACACGCAGCAGCGTGGGCGACACGAAGTATTTCTCGATAATATCGCTAAGTACAAGACCTGCAGAGCGCGAGCGTCGATTGAGAAATTGAGTGTTCAGAATTATTGATGGCAGTTAACTAGAATAGGGCTCAATTCAGAATGGGGAATTCAGTTGGGGGGAGTGGGGGGATCGAAGGGGGGGCGGGGTCTCTTTGTGGTGTGTGGCAGGGGCTTAGCGCAATCAGAGTTGCACAAACAAGACACTAAAAAAAGAAACATAAATTATATTGAGTGGGGGCGGGCTTGGGGGCGGGGCAGCACAATATTAATAATTTACATAGCTGAAATATTGAAAGCGTTAGGATAATACACACAGACACAGTTGTTCGCTTGATTTACACAAGATTCGTACACAAACAACAAATCAATAAATCAAACAAATACAAATACAAATACAAATACAAATACAGTTACAAATACAGATACATATAGATATAGATTATATGGATATAGATATACATATAGTATGTACAATTGATGAAATGATAATTGAATTGAATTTTCTATTAAGTTGCAAAACATTTTTGAGAAACAAATTTGAAGTCTTCAAAAGATATGGCAACGCTGCCACAAGAGAGTGAGGTTAGAGCTGCTCTTAGAGCTGTCAAAAGAGGGGGAGGGTGGGAGAGAGAGAGAGAGAGATGGAAACTGTTTGCAAGTTAATCGAAATTCGAAGCAAGCGTTTAGCATATATGGTTCCATAGACTATACATAACGATCTTCGGATAAATATCTTCTCTAAATATATTATATTTTTCTTTCTTTTTTTTAATACCGATCTTCATGTATAGTGTATTCACTTTCATAATGCTAAGCATAGTGGAAATCATTTCATTTGAATACAATCATAAGATATACACAATATCTGAGTTAGTAGTCGATACCGTTACGATACTAAACAGAAGGGAACAAAAAAGGAAAATGAAAAGTAAAAAATCAACATAAGATACACACAGATATTTATACAGATATACGTATTCTTAAGTACGGGTATACAGCAGTGTCATACAACTTACATACAGACATACATAGTACACATGAGTATGTTGAGTAAACGAAAGAAAGAGAGAGAGAGAAAATCAAATGAAAAAGTAAGTTGTAAAAGTAAGTCATAACTGTAACTTGAAGAGCAACGGTAAGCAGCAACACTTAGTAGAGGATATCCATTAGTTAAAGTATTTTTTTAAGTATTTTATTTATATTTTTGCTAGCGCAGAGGCGTTGAAAGCAGCAGCAGGCGTATGCGCAGGTGTAGGCGAGGGCGTAGGCGTAGGCGTTGGGCGTTGGGCGTTGGGCGTTCGCATCGAAAATCATCTCGTGGCGCATGTCTTTAGAGATGTCTTCATATAGTTGACTCAAGAGCCTCATTGAGCTGTTGTTGTTGGTTTGCTTGTTTAGCTTTGTTCATTATTTGGTTCGGGCTTAACAGATATACATATATACTTTGTTGATATATGTATATATATATATATATATATGCATATGTAGTTGTGGTATGTGTGAGCGTCATTAACTTTTAGCGATAATCCGAAGCATATTTTAAGAGTGCCAAACATCAGCAAAAAGTTCGTTTGCTGCCCAATAGCGCTCAGAGAGCGCGAGAGTGAGAGAATAAGAGAATGAGAGAGCTAGATAAAAGGGGTGTGGGAGCGAGAGCAGCTCAACTGCTGCATACAATAATTTTGAAACAATGTGTTCATTGGCATCTCATTCTCTACTTGATACGAAATGCGCACTAGTGTGAGCGAGAGGGAGATGGTGGGGCAGGCACTACGCACAACTGATAGCTGGGCAGTGGGCAGTCACTAAACACAACTCAACTGAAAGCTGGCTGAACAAACGAACTGTTGCGATTGGTTGAAATTGTAAAATGGAGTCGAGTAAGAAGAAGAGCATAGCGAGCAGTATTTAATGCCTATGCGTTATGCCAAATGCCAGGCTAATTAACAAAAATGAGAATAAACGGGAGCGAGTTCACGAAAAAGAGAGAGAGAGAGAGAGAGAGCGGGAGAGCGAAAGAGATATAAAGAGATAGAGAGAGTGGAGTTAATGTGATAACAAAACAAAACAAAATTATATATATATATATTGGTTTTTTATGTACACATATTAAGTCAAATGATAAGCACTAAAACTAGTTAAGACTAATGAGACTTTTCATATATATTTGTATTTTCTTTCTCTTTGCCCACTTTGGTACGATGCGGGAGTTGCTGAGGTTGCGTCGGGTTTACCAGGTATATAGATCTAGCTAAGTATATCGTATGCGTTTTACTACGTTCATAGTAAAGTACATAATCTCCATTGCAGATTGGACCAAAACCATTAAGAAGATTCAGGCTAGTGCCTCGGTATTTGCTTGAGTTCGAGTTGGGTGGATTTTCAACATGGTTGCCAATGGGACGCATAACATATAAGGCGGAGTTAAATCATAAACGGGGTCACGTTATCCAACCAGTTATGCTACACACTATAAATTGAAAGGTTCGGCCAGGTTAGTGGGGCCAAGGCAGCAGTCGTACGCGCATGTGTGCTAAACAGTGCGCACGGCCATTGCATTGGCTGGCCGGGCGAATGGGGTTTGACAATTGTCAAAATTTATATACCGGGCAGTAGCTGACAGAGTTATGCAACCGACAATCGCACAGATCGGTTGAGAGTTGTGGAATGCCTGTTGACACCTAACTCTGATTGAATCTTATCGTATTTATATTTATCAATAACTTTTCATTTTCGTTTTTCTTTGCGTTCTGTGAAGCCATTTTGAGTGTGTGTGTGTGTGTGTGTGTGTTGGTGTGTTGGTGTGTGTGTAAGTATGTGTGTATATATAGATTAGCATTTTTTGTTTATTATTTATTTAGGTAAGTCGCTGTTATTTGCTGTTCGCTTATTTGTTACGTTTTGTTTTTTTATCAAAAGCTTTTCTTTTGTTTTTTTTTTTTCATTTTGCATTTACAAAGCGTAGTTTTTTTAGTTTGTTTTTTCTTTTCTTTTCTTTTTCTTTTTTGTATATTTGTTTTGGCTTAGTATTTTTTTAAAAGCGTGTATTAATATATTCGTCTATAAGGATATCACTTGGCGTTTTGCATTGGGGTCGAACAGTAGAAGCCAAAGAATGAAGCATACTTTAAGGCGTTTGAAAAAATGTCAAGCATTTGCTTTAGAGTTCGGCATTAAAATTGATATTGAAAGGTTTTATTTTGTTGTTGTTAAAAATACTTATCGAAAGTGCGCTTGAAAAACGTTTGGCGCGTGTGTCACATAAAGAAGCAAAGCGTTAGAACAGTAAAGGAAAACAAAAACAACCTTAGCCTTGGGCTTCCTTTGGCCAGGTTACTTAGGAGTAGATTAAAGCGGATTTTTGTTTTTTTTTTTCACATATGAAATCATAATCCAAAAAAGAAAACAATTATATATGTAGAGTAATTGGAAGGGCATCGCCTGAGTCTGAGAGTCTTACTTCGAGGAAAATGGGGTTGTCTTCAGCAGCAGAGATACGAGGGGGTAAGGGGAACTGGCGCGGAATTTGTCGTTGGTCAGATTCAACGGGCAGGCAGCAGCAGAAATGATAACAGCATCCCTTTTATGTACATGGAGTAGTATAAAATGGAAGCTCTCTGTTGCAAGTATTAATGTAGTAAAGCATATTTTAAGCCATCTTTTGTACAGTTTTGGTTGGATGTTTGGTCCACACACACAGAGCCATAGCCATATATATATATTTTAAGATTATCTATCGAGTTGCTTATCCAAAAACGAACCAAAATTGATTGAAAAGTAGATGAAGTAGAAGAAGTAGAAAAAAGTAAACGAAAATTCGGGTTGGGGCTTCGATTGAATTATACATATAATATTTGGGGGTGTTCCCAATTTGTTGGCCCGCACTGTCGTCATATATTTGTTTGTATTATTTTCATTTCGCTTTCGATTCGATTGTGTGTGCTTACGTATGCGCGATTGTTAAGCTGTAGCAATAAAAATGAGCTGAGCTCGCGATCGACTCTGATCGAGGCTGATCGAGGCAGTAAAAAGTTGTCAAATAAAACTTAAGTAATATTATAATAGATTAAACAATAATTGTAATGTAATTGTTAATATTTGTAATATTCAAGAATTATTATTTCAATATGGTTTTAACGACAGTTACAACAACAATTTAATTACATATATGGACACCAATAAATGAATTAAGTTCAACAATTTAATCTTTACACATTGAAATTTCGAATAAATAAATACATTTAATTTACTATGTAATTTTCAACAAACGAACAACATTTATAAAAGGCGAACGGAAATAAAAATGGTATTGCTGTCGTATAACAGTTAAAAGCCGTGGTATAACAACTGACAACTGTTATACTATCTTAGCAAAAGCCAACATTAAACTTAAAAACAAGCCAACAAATTATATGGAATATACTTTGCTAAGGTATAACAGTTAACATGAGTAGTATAACAACTGTTAACTGTTACACATTCTTAGCACAGTCAACATTAATCTTAAAAACAAGCTTCAAAATCATATGGAATATGCTTTGCCAAGGTATAACAGATAACATTAGTAGTATAACAACTGGTAACTGTTATACATTGACAGCAAAGCCAACATTAAACTAAAAAGACAAGCTAACAAATCATTTGGAATACGTTAAGCACAACGACATTAGTTTGTTTCACATAATATGTAGCACATTTGCCAATCAACATAGACTAATTATATATGCCACGACTGTATACAGTGTCTGGTCTATGTGGGAATTGGCAAAGAGCTCAAATGATTATGTGAACAAGCAACAACAAATAAATTAGATAACGATTTTTTTTTTTGTTAATTTTACTTTTTTGTTTTTTGTATTTTTGTTTGAAAACAGAACAACAACAGTTAGAATTACGATAACGATTACGAATCAACATTTAAACGAATATTTGTTGGGAAATTGCATTTTACATTTAAGTACGACAGCAAAGTTAGTAACAATTATTAGAAAGTTTATGTTTTATATATAGATAAAGGAATAGGGAGAGCGTTCTGTGTCACAAAATAATACAGAGAGACAGAGATGGTAAAAGAGATAGACAGAGAGAGAGAGAGAGAGAGAGAGAGAGAAACATACACACATACAGCAAGAGCGTACGGCTATGTGGAGTTTTGGGAGGATAATTCGTACATTTTGGTTTGGAACTTGGATTCATTTTTTTTTTGGGCCTATTTAAGCATTTTGGCTATTTTGGTTTTAGTTTTTTTTATTTTTTTTGGTATTTTTAAGTACAGAATTGATAAGTTTTTGGCATTTGTTACTTACCTAAGATGGATAAAATGACAACTACTACATCAAATAAATTCCATGGCTCAATAAAATAGTGATATCGTAAAGCGAATATTTTTAATAGACATTCGGAACTGAAAATAACTACGAATATCGCATTCAGATAGTCAAGGACCGCGTTGTACGTGTCCGACGCATCGTAACGATCGAGTGTCATGGTGAACATGTTTAGACCAATGAATAACATAATGATTATATCGAATTTCTTATCGGTTACTATTTCAAAGACTATTGCTTGTGGACGCCACTGTAAAGGAGAGAGAGAGGAATCGAAAAATATAAAACAAATCAAAAAATATAAGAAAATAAAATTGTTTGATTTTTTTTTTTTTTTTTTGGTTTTTGTTTTTTGTTTTTGGTTTTTGATTTTTGGGATGACGTCGTGGATACCCAAAGTAGAGAGAAGAGAGATAAGAAAAAAAGAAAATAGAAGAGTTTGGTATAAGTACATTTTTGAGTTAAGCACGATCGCAATTACTTATGTGTATGTATATGGTTATGTACATATACGTCAACACATACATACGCATGTGCTTGTAGTTAGTTAACAATACCATGTATGTACATAGACATAGGCTATTGTACTTATGTAACTAGTTAATACGGAGAGAGTAGTCCAACTCCACAGTTAGTGTAGTTAGGATATTTAATATATATTGTTCATTTCTGTGTATTGGCTTTAGTATTAGTATTAGTATTAGTTATATGTTATAGATTAGATTTGATTTGATATCGTTTCATTTCGTTTCGTTTCGTTTCGTTTATCGTTGCCTATAAATGCATTTTGCGTTGTAGATCTGTGCCAATAGCAATCTTTTTTCCATGATCAGCGCGCGCCCACCTGTATGTACAGTAGAGTATGCGTAAATTGGACAACATTTGAGTGTGTGAATATATATTAATAGATAGAGCAACATATTATAGTTTATAGTGTAACAGTGAGAGTCGGTGCGCTTTGATTATCATTGAGTAACTGTTATTGAATATGAGAGCAGACATTTTCATTCATCTACATCTTAAGGACAGACAGCATTCACAATTGATTATTGATTATTGATTAATTGATTAGTTGATTAATTGATTAAGTATGTTTTTTTTTTTTGGTGTTTCGAGTACAGTTTGGAGTATTTAGTATAAAACGTGCTGCTACAGTCGTGGTCTGATAGTTTGAATGTATGTTCGTTGGGCCGCAGGAGGAGGGGGATTGAGTTAAGTCTTGAATTTTGGATCATTTCATTGATCGGAACATGCCTCGTAGTTGTGTCTAACATAACTTGATTTGTGTCTTCTAACGCTACACAACATGCCCAAAACATGATTCAGATTCACGTGCCATTTAATTGAAATTTAGTCAATAAAAAGAAATGAAGAAACATGCATTTATATTGCCTTTATAAGAGAGAGAGAGAGAGAGAACAAGAGAGTGTATATTGAGAAATATATATATATATTTATAAATATATAAAGAGAAATAGAGAGAGAGAGCATATATACATAAATTGATTGTTTTTTGTTTTTTTTTTTTTTTTAAATTTATTTTTTACATAGAATTTTGGAATTGTTTTTTGAATTTTGGCATAAATTTCATGTTTGTCTAGGTTATAAATGGCAGACATAAAAATGTTTAAGTACAGACAACCAAACGGACACAATACTTAAATATTGTTATTGAAGTGAAGTATTAAGTATTATTATTTAAGAAACAAACAGTAGTATGTCGAGAACATAGTATATACTTGAAGGAGTGCGCTCAATGGCAGCGGTAGCGTGCCCTTATCAATGACAGATCCGATGCACAAGATGTTTCACATGCACATATGAACATACATATATGTATATATATATATATATAATCAGAGGATGTATGTATATATGTATGTAGCTTGTGCCTTTAACAGGTTGTGCATGCCACACACTACGGCAGCTATTCCAGCGACTCGACTTTGCGCTTGTTTTAAGATCCATTTATTCAACTTGAACAAAATATTGCTAGAGAACAGGGCCTTTTTATTTTGAGATTTGAATTTGAATTTGAATTTGAGATTTAAATTTGAGATTTGAATTTGAATTTGAGATCGGATATGTTATGTTAACAGATTTGCAAGGGTATTCGTCGAGTCGGTGTCAGTACGTTGCAGTTCCAGTTCGGTATTCATTTATAATATTGTTATAATTGTATATTCGGCTTTCGTTAACGCATAGAAAAAAGTATATATATATATATATATTGGTATATATATAGAAGGAGAAAAGTATATATATATATACAAATTGAGTACGATTGGCACAGATGACGCGAACACGAGCTATTTTTTTTTTTTTTTTTTTTTGCATTATTTTATTATTTATATTTTCATTTCAAATATATGTATATATATATAGAAATATTTGATATATCATTTAATATTCGATTTATGTGTAGCAATTGAGCCGAGCATTTTGAAATGTTCTTGATGCCATTTCGAATAGTTTTTTACAAAATTAATTGGATATTGAAGATCTAATTTTTTGAGCTCGCATTGCAAAAAATAAGTATATAGTTTTTATTTTTTTATTAATTTTTCTTAATTAATAATTCAGATAAATTATATTCGTTTTGTTTTTTTTTTGTGATATTTTGTTATTAATTAATTTTTTTTTATTGAGTTGGCTTACTTTGTTATTTAGTATTTATTTGATACTTTTAGTAATTGTTCTTTTTTGGTTTGTTTTTGGTATTTATTTTTGTTGTCTTACCCTTGGTCTTGGAATGGCTTTTAATGGTTTTTTAGAGCCCATCTTTTTCATAGCATTATAGTACTTTTTCTGATCTTCTGTCATGAACATTTCTAATGATCCACCTGCTTTTTTCTTTTGCTCATTAAAATTATCAATGATAACACCAATGAACAGATTGAGTGTGAAAAATGATCCAAATATGATGAAGAACACGAAATATAAATACATGTAGATGTTCGTTTCACGAATCGGCTGCTTGTCCACCTGGTTATCGTTTATCGATAGCGATAACGATATATCGATTTTTTCATTTTGAATTTCGTGTTTTTTTTTGGCAATTTTGTCATCGGTTGAGGTTTTTTTTTGTTTTTGTATATTGTGAATGGATCATTTTTAGTGTTATTCGGCAGTGTTGTTGTTGGTGTGTGGATTGTTGTTGTTGTTGTGGTTGTGGGTGGCCAGAGTAGTAGTTAATAGTTGTTATGTTGTATTGTGGTGTTGTTGTAGTTGTAGTTGTAGTGTATATAAAAAAGAAGAAAAAAATATATAGATAGAAATGTTGATTAATTGAAAATTACATTAAATACTTATAGATTCGTATATAGAGTATATATAGTATATTTATATAGGATTGCGTTTAGTTCATCTTTTCAAAGCGCATAACCAAATAAACATGTATTGAGCGTCTTTTTCATATATACTGTAGAGTATATATGCATATAGGCAAGTAAATAAAAGTAAAATAAAAGAAAAGAAAAGAAAAGAAAAAGAAAGGAACGGAAGAACATTACCTCTCGTGAATCGATTGCATCGTTCATTATTTGTATCCAGCCTTTAAAGGTCGCCACTTGGAAAAGGCACAGATACGCGTTACCTACATGATCGAAATTCATTGCTGAATTCACCCACGTGTAGTTCTCGCTCTCGCATGCATTGCGATTTGGTATTATCTCGTGGCTGAGCTTTGTTCCATTTAAGTCTTCGCACTGCATGCAGCATTCAGTATCATCGGCAGCATCATCATCGTCATCAGGAGCATCATCATCATCATGGATTTGTGTTTTCATTGAAAGTGTTTTTTTTTGTGTTTTTTATTTGTTTTTTTTTTTGAGATTTTGTTTAAAAAAAATTAATTTCAGTTATGCGAAAGTTATGTTAGGCAAATGGATTTTCAACTACTTCTACACTGCCCAAAAAATATAACTTATTTTCAAATGGAGCAGTAAAAAAGAAACATAGGCCTAAGGTTAGATTTTGAAAAAAGTTTGTTTTTCTTAATAAATATTTGTAAATTTCTTTAAAAAAGGAAAACATATATTTCAAAAAATATATATTTTTTATATTACATTTAAAGTCAATTTCAAAATGCTCTGTATCAAATATTTAAAAATAAAATCAAAATAAAAAGAAGTAAAAATGTATACACAAAATATTAAAAAAAATTGTTTAATATTTTTAAAGAGCATATAAAATGTGAAATTATAAATTATTATTTTAAATATATTTGCAGAACATAAAAATGTTCAATGAAAAATTTTTAACAAAAACTTAATAATAACTATTTTTGGGGTATTTATTATCAATTCAATCTATGCAAGTTGTATCCTTAAAAAAGATGTCAGCTTGACTGCATTATAAAAAAACCAACAATTTCTTTATTTTTTTTTTTGGGCAGTGTAAAAGCAGTTATTGTTAATTCAACAATTTTTAGGCTAAGCTACAGCTAATTAAAAATAAACAAGTAACTTGTAAAGGCATGTTGCAAGTATATCTGTATGTGTTAGTGTGTGTGAGTGTGTAGTTTCAGCAGCTAATTAGCATTGTATATAGATATGTATACATATATATATATAAGTGTATATATATATATTTTAGCATTTGATTGCTGCCCTTTGGCTAGAACTGAGATTAAGTTGTTAAAGAGTATTTTGTGCAAGAGGCGAAACTAAATTCTAGTACTAAACGAGTGTACTAAACTTAATTAATAATTAATTGGTTGGTTTTTCTTTTTGTTTGTATTGGTATTGGTGCAGCAACAGTCGAGTGTCGCATACAACCTAGAGTTAAGTGTATTGAGTACTTGATTTATAATTTGGATATGCAACTATTCATGCTCTGTGCCCAACTGGAATGCTATCTAGGACGCGATACAGTTGGGCATTATTATCGGAAGTACATGGTACATTGTACAGAGTACAGCATACAGCATACAGTCTGTACATAGTACACAGAGTACAGAATACATATAGTAGTATATGTATGTATGTATACATAGATAGTTGGGCAAGTAAGTATTACACCGGAGTATGTACAGCAGCATATTTACAAGTTGATGCCTATACAAGTACGAATACATTCTCTCTCTGATACTCGCACTTAAATCAACCACAAAAAAATGAAGGAAAAAGCTATGTGATAAGTACGAGCGAGCGTACGAACGTGTAGACTAGATAAGTACGAGTATTTCGAGTATTAGTTTTGATTTTCGTTTTCGAGTTCAATTTCGATCAACTATTTACGAAAAATAGATGCAAAGATACGCATTTTACGGTCTAGTTTGAAGACCATTTAAATTCGGATTTACGATCGAGTTTTGATTTCTTGAATTTCTTGCTAATTAAATGCTGCTTGGATTTCGGGTCGAAAAGTGGCACAAAATTCTTTGCACCAGTTTTGGACTTTCGCTTTGTATATATATATTTTCTTTTGCTTTTTGGTTTTATTTTGTATTTGGTATTTTGAATTTTTGGTTTGTTTTGTTTTGTTTTTTAGTAAAAACATGGGAACGTACCTTAAAATATTTTCCAGCAAAAAGCTGTACACCCATTATGGCAAAAATTAGCCAAAATATTAGACACACCAATAGCACATTGAAGATGGACGGTATAGCTTGTACCAGCGCATTAACGACGACCTGGTTTCATGATAATTTTGTTACGATATCATTTTTGTTTGTTTTAGTTTTGATTTTTTTTTTTTTTTTTTTTTTTTTTTTTTAATTATGCGAATTTCATATTATTAAATTTATTTTTTATTTATTTTCATTTTTATTTTTTTACGGGTCGTCGTTTTCGATGTTCGATGTTGGGAAGGTTTTTGGTTGATGTGGATAGTTGTGGATATCAGGAGCAGTTTTTTTTTTTGTGTTGGTGAATTATGGTGGTATTTTTTTAAAATGTATTTTTTATTATTTTTGTTTGTTTTTGGTTTGTTTTGGGGGGGAGTATATAGAATATAATACAATAAATGCAGAGAGAGTTATTTAGTCAATTTGGCAATAAAAGTTAGCAATTTATAGTTATATAAGTTAGAGTTGTTGTAGTTAGTATGTGTAGTAAGCATGATATAGTACAGTTACGCTATTTATAGATCAGTTGGGTGTGTGTGTAAATGTGTATGAGAGAGGAGAGAGATAGATATAGATGATATCGTGATGTCTGCTTTAGTATGCTATGATAATGATGATGATGTTGGTGATGTGTCCTGTGATGTTTTGTGTTTGTTGTTTTCAAACTACTTCAGTTACAGCATGCAGCAAGCGTTTGAACTGATTTGACAGTCAATTAGTTATCACATTATTTATATATGTATATGTTATGTATAAAGCAGCAGCAGAGCTTCAGTGATTGGCATAGCACTAGACAACACAGCATTGACATAGATCATGAAGGCAGGAGGCACGCAGCATATCGAAAAAGAGAGTTCATTGAGGTGCACTAAACTCTAAGCTACAAAAGAGATTTACATTTGGTGCTAGTAATCGTACGATATATATAAGTATATATAAATATAAAGTAACTTAACTAAATATGGTAAATATGCTTTTTGGCTATAGATGATGACAGAGAGACAGAGAGGGAAAGTGGGCGAGAGTTCATTGAAAGTGCTCAGAATTCAGCATATGTTTTAATTCCAAATTGTTTTGAGTTTCTTTCGCTTTCAGTTATTGATGCTTCAGATTACATACATATTAACAAAGGTATATGTATATGAATGTATTGTAATTTTCGGGTAATATAACTGAGCGCTATCTCTTATAGATATATAACTCTACAAGAGCATAGAATGCAGGCAAAGTGAGAGAGGCAGAAGCAGAGAGAGAGAGAGAAAGAGAGAGAGAGAGAGACAGAGAGAGACAGAGAGTGACAGAGAGAGGCAGATAGGTAGAGAGAGATGCTGAAGCATAATTTGTGGGTGTTAAGTGAGCTATAAATTTAATTAGTTATAAGTATTCAATTTCCAATTGAGTTTTATGTACGAGATTAAAAAAATGTACTACAATTAACGGTACTTAAAAACATAAGGTATATATATTTATATACATATATAGATGTATATATAATGTAGGCATATAAATAACGTGTGGTCGATAATACAAAAGAGTTTGAGTATATAAATAAATTGAGCTAATCAGTTGACAAATTATGGATGCAATCTAGAATTGTTTAACGTTACGAAATAGTCTAGGAAAATGAACAAACAAAAAAATTGAATTTTTTTATCTGCTGCACGTTGATAAGTATTTTTTTAATTTTAGTATTTTTTGGTATTTAACTGTTTTGCTAATAATTCGACTAAATACATTTTATGATTAAATATTTAACTAATTAATAGATAGAGATATTTGTGTTGTGTGTGTGTGTATGTGTATGTGTGGCTGGTTAGTTGTTGTGGCATGAGTGTGTGTGTGTGTATAAGAGTAATTTATATCAGCACGCGTATAAGAGAGTGTTGACAACTGCACAGGCAGCCATTTTGTTTTTTTGTTTTTGGGTTTTGATTATAATGAAAATCGCTGTGGAATTTTGATTGAATTTGATATATTTATATTTTTTTTTGATACTGAATGAATGAATATTGGAATATGTAGTATTGAGAAGTTTTGTTGCTGTTTTGTATTCTGGTTGTTTTGTATTTGGTATTTGGTATTTTGTTGGTATTTTTTTTCTGTTAAGTATTTTTACGTAATTGGTTTAATGTATGAAAGTACGTACCCGCATGCCCTGCATACGGGACATGGCACGTAGTGGTCTCAGTGCTCTTAACGTTCGCATAGTCTTGAAGGCTTGAATACCACCAGCTCCAACAAGTGAAGCAACGAAGTTGATAAGCGATACCTAGTTTCGATATAGTTCGAATAGTGCCAAGTTTAACAAATTTATTTAAAATAGTTACGATTAATATAAAAGTGTTTTGATAATTTGGGTTTCAAATTTCCTTTTCTGTTTATTGTTTTTTGTTTTTTTTTTCTGTTTCTTGTTTTGGGTTAAGTTGGGTTTGTGTTTGTCCTGTCGTACTTGTTCTTGTTTCTTCAAATACATACATAACTGAATTATAAGCATATATATATATATGTCAACTGCTGCCTGCTGTAGTCGGGCGAACCTACGTAAACGAACCTTAACGGAACTCAGTTGCCTTTCGCATTTGGCTTGAGCAGCTCTAGCACTTAAATCGACATTACTTATATGGTAGCCTATTATTTTGTTTATGATATAGTATATAGTATTATATATATATATAATAATAAGATGTTGGTATTTAAGGTATATATTTTTGTAGTACTTGCAAAACACATACAACATATGTAAGTATTTAGTCAACTAGGTAGATAAATATATATTGGAGTATAGCTAGTTCGATTTGATCACACACACATACATGGAACGTGTTAACACATACGTATATATATATAGATAGAAAGTCAGAAGTTGGAGTAGTAGTAATACATACTTATAGTATACTCGTTATGCATGTAACATTGATAGTTGTGGTTCAAGAATACGCTACGATTGGACAAGTACAAGTATTGCTCGAGGGTAATTGGAGCATTCGACAACAACACAACTGGCGGGATTGGAGGGATTACGACACTCATAACAATGGGTTGGTTGATCTGGCACGGTTACTGACTGAATTGAGTGGTAGTACATAGTAGAACAGTGAGTTGTTCAATGAGCTTTTAAGGTTAAAGAGATCGAGAGCCTGTCTGCATTAGGGAAATGAAGAGCTGGTTTTCGTGGGGTGGTTATAAGATTAGGTATAAGAGTTTTAAGAAGAGAAGAGATCGAAAGTAAGCCTGCATAAAAAAAAATAAAGAATTGTTTCGGGGTGGTTGAATAATAGTTATAAGACATATAGAAATCGAGAGACTGTCTGACAACAGAAGATATATCTTAACGTAGTAATAAGATTCGATAAAACAGTAAAACAGGAGGGCATAAAACTCGGTATATATAGAGATCGAGAGACTTATAAAAGAGGCTGAATGGAGTATAAGAGAAAAGGAGATCAAGCCATTGCCTTTATAAGACAAATGAAGATATGTTTTTGATTAAGTATAATAGTTATAAGAGAGGCCTAATAGTTATTCAAGAGACGGTCTGCATATAAGAGAAGCCAAATAGGTATAAGAGTCGTCTCTATTATGCGTTGTAAGAGAAGAGCATATTGAGAGACTGTCTGTAATAATTGAATATACCTTTTAGGGGTATTTATAAGATTAGGTGTAATAGTTATAGGATACAAAAAAAATGATAGACTATCTGTATATAAGAGAGGCTGAATAGACATAGAAGTGGCTAGTATTATAAGAGAAAAGGATATCGAAAGGCTGTCTGTACAAGACAGCTGAATAGAAGTATACAGTATATTGTCTTGTTAGTTGTACGATAAGAAGGTATCGAGAGACTGTCTGTATAAGAGAGTGGTGATAAGTAGAAACAACCGAGAGACCTTGTACTTAAAGGAGGCACATCTGTCTTTAAGAAAACGCTTCTTTTAAGGGTGGCTATTGTCAGTTTCAGGGATGATCGAGAGCCTGTCTGCACTTAGGACAAATCTCTGAGATGATTGGGATATATAATTTTTTGTTTACTAACTAGTTGTTGCACGTATATTGACTCAATGAGGTGTTGAGGGTTTTCGAAGAATTTATTTCGTGTTGCACCCCTGACAGCTGCACAAATACTTCACAATGGACGAGGACGGCATGCAAACGCCAATTGAGAGAGACGCATGGACCCAATGATTCAATTTTCTTATCGACTTTGTAAACTAGTGTTACAGTTACAGTTACAATTACAGTTACGATTACGAGTACTGTTAGAGTGTTCATTGTATTCGAATACTAGGTGCTGCCCTATATACAAGCCCCAATATATTTTCATATTGTTTCTGTGTGTATGCGTATGTATGTGTGTGTGTATATATAAGTTAGTTAGTATATAAGTCCGTGTGTCTGGCTGTGTATGTGTCTGTGTGTGTGTGTGTAGATTAAAGAAAACTGTGACGTTTGCATTGCCTGTTGGTCCATTGTGCCGCCGTGCAACGTTCGCACTAGGTTTTTCGTTTCATTTGATGGGGCTGTCATTATTTTGTTGGCTTTTGTCTTTATATTGACACATTTTTGCTCAAACTTTGCTGCCGGACTCGATTGGTTCGGGGATTTCATTGGCTGGTTGGTAGGTACAAAAGTTCTTGATACATATATGTTCGTTAGCCTGGCTGGGCCTCGAATGGAGTTGTGTGTGGGCGTACATCGCACGCAATTGGATCGCATATATATATATATATATATTATGTAAATTATATATATGAATATGTTTATAGAGCCAAGAGCCAGGCTGGTTTAGTTTTGGATGCGGCTTGTATATAAGTAAAACACTGCCACCACTGCGTATACGCAATCTGTCAAATGTTGACAATTGCACTTGTATTCGACTGTCGTTTCTATTACGATGCACATATATCATATAAGAAATACCTATTTACAGGACAACGGTATATAAATATTTATGTATATACAAACGATTCGTATTACCTACAGTTCAACGATAATAATAATAGATCTCTGGGGATTTTATTGGATTTTTGTTGTAGTATTTTTTACACTAGGCGACTTTTTGAGTAGAAGTCTAGAAGGTTATTGCTCTTCGCGTCTTTGTACAGTGGTGGTGCTTATGCGCCTAATATATAGTAGTATACAAGAAATATGTAATATGTACATATTTAAGAAATATATATAATTATTTTGTATTTGGTGCCACTAAGGTACTAGGTCTTGGAGCTGGTTCGGGAGGTTTTGGTACAGGTCCTTTCATATGATTCGTAATGGCAGATAGAGCTGAGAGGCAATGGCTATGGTTTACGCTAAGATTACATAACGGATACTGGAGTACGGGTATACGAGATTCTAGGGGTTGACTAAGGGGGCGCTACTTGATTCGAGTTTCGAATTGCGTTTGAACCAAACTACTTACATACGCATCTATTTACATACTGATGGGTATGCAAACCAATGTGTTTAATGGTTTAGCAAGTAGTACGTAGCTTTGGCTTAGCACTAAATGTACTGATAATACAGATGTTATACGTACTGGCTTAACTATTATAATAACCTAGATTACAGTCTATAACTGATACTACACTAGGCGATTATATAATCTATTTATAAACTATATGTATACACTAGAGTTGATCTTATAACAAAGTATAACAGTATGGACGTATGTAGGAATACATAATATACAAAGCTAAAGCGTTACAGCGGCAACGTTTATATATAATAATAATAATACACATGTACATACATACATTCATAGATAAATGTATATGGTTATATAGTTGGGTACATGACTGGAATATGTATATAAAAGAAAAATTCAAAACGATAACAAACTAATAAGAAGAAGCTCCTTCTCTTACATTTAACTGTGGGTATGACAAGAAATTAAATAAAAAAATATTAATTAGCTCACTGATATACATACATACATACATATATATAGAATTAGTTGTTATACAATTGCAACATGATTGAACTCTTAATGCAACATTATGTAGATATATAAACGTTTGATATAATTATAGTATATAATACAATTGTCACACATATATATGTAGGTATATGTGGTACAGAATTAGTTATAGATTTATTGCTGTGGATGGTTAGGTACAATGGTTAAAGAACACAAAAGAAATGTACATACTGGCTGGTATAACAGTTAGCAGAGCGCCGCTCTAAGCGCAGTGTGAACAATAGTTTGGTAATCAACACAGATACAACGCTGATAATCAAAAACAAAATTAAATAAATAAATAAAAATATATATATATATAACAGACAACAAACACACATACACACAAACATACATACATACTTATATACATATATATATAAATATAAAATATATATATATATATATATATTGGTGTAGAAGTACTCGCAATTAGAAGATCACGGAATGAATTAGGCATATAACAGTTGAGCGCATAATAAATAGGTAATTTTATAACAGTTAGGCGTATAACAGTAAGACGTATAACAATTAACGTATAACAGTTAAACGTATAACAGTTAAACGTATAACTGTTAACCGTATAACAGTTAAGCGTATAAAAGTTAGACCTGCTGCAACGGATCAAATACGATCGGCACGCACATTTATACAATTAGTGCAGCTTGGCGCACACACACCAAGAATTTTAGCAGTTAGCACACACATATATATAGAGAGAGAGAGAGAGAGATAGTGAGAAATACAGCGAGAGAAAGAAATGCTCTTGATGTTGTCACAGCTGCATCGCTGAAAGCTCAAAGCGCTGGCAAGGAAAGTAGGCAGAACAACATCAAGCGCACAGCAGACTATCGCCATTGACTTTGATATTGAGTTTGTATAATAGTATAACAGTTAGTACATATTGTATACATATAAGAGGTTGATAACATTAGTAAGTATTACGACATTTAATATAGTTGGTACACAGATGTATATGTATATATAAATATGGGATTGGACGTAGCTAATGCGCACTCCCACACACACGCACACGCACGCACACTCAGACAGACATACAGAGCGACAGAGAGAGAGAGAGAGAGAGAGAGAGAGAAATAGAGAGATAGAGCGAGCGCAAGACACAGATACACGAGTACTATTTAAGAGAGAGACAGAAAGAGAAATAGAGAGAGAGAGAGAGCGTCTATTACTTACTTTCATGCCCTCCCATCGCGAAACGGCGCGCAATGGCCTCAAAGCGCGTAGGGTCCGCATCGAGCGGAAGGCGGGCACATCGTCGGCTCCGGACCAGACCGCAGCCAAATTGATTAGCGACAGCTAAACGACCATTACATAAGTACATAGTATGTATTTAAGCATGAACAGCTTCAGAAACCACTCAAAGAAATCAAATTCAAAATCAAATGCAAACTTAAAATCATACGTAAATCAAAACTCGAGTGAAATTCAAATGATCAAATGATCTGTATATGTTTTTTAAGTATTATATATATATATATATATATAGATATTATATATATATATAATATATGTGTGCAGATAGTAGCTTGGCTTAGTCTAGACTAAATAAATGACTAACTAGTTAGGCTACAACTTTTATAGTCTAAGTTTTCAACTGGGTTTCATATGTTACATGGCTGCTTACGGGTTCTCTGTTATACTACTGTTTACAGATGTGTTATATATGTAGCTCTCCTAACCGTTATACAAATTGTCAAAAATAAAAATCTAGAAAGTTCTATTTATATATTATTTTCGGAATATATCAAAATAGAGTCCAGATGTCAGTCAGTGTATATAGATCGATATATATATATATATAGTACAGGTATTATTTTTTTCTGTTCTTTTTTTTAATACCTAATTCGAGTTAATGTAATTTTTAATTTGTTGTAACTTTGGACAAATTGCATTTAGTTATGATTCGGATTCAGTTCGTGATTTGTTAACATAAAAAGAGAGAGACAGAATCGAAAGCATTTGTACACGGCCAACGAGATGGACTTACCATGACAATAACGAAATCAAGCCAGCACCACGCATTCGTGAAGTACACTTTGAAGCCGAGCGCCAACCACTTGATTAACATCTCCAAGAAGAATATAACCGTAAATATTCTGTCCATATAGTATAAAATATCCTGCAGTATCGGCCGTTGTGGCAGGTGAACATCTTCTAAAGCCTGTCGGAGTTGGAGTCGGAGTTGGAGTTGAAGTTGAAGTTGGAGTCGTAGGTTGGTGAGGGGGGCGAGTTGGGGTATTCAAGTTATTTGTAAAAGAAGTTTTTGTTTGCATTACAAGTACAAGTAGATAATTATAGAGGTTGTATATGGTATCTAGAAGCAGTATAAGAAGCTAGATAATCGATAAGCAATATATGGTAATTAAGTAAGTCGGGAGCAGCTGCCGCTTTACTGGCTTTACTCACATACTCGAGTATCTACACTTCATTTTATTATTATTTTTATTATTATTATTATTGTTATTGTTTTTATTATTTTGATATAGTCTTTTTCTTTCTTTTGTATTTGAGGCAAGAAAAAGTGTTGTTTTTTTATTTATATTTTTTCTTCGTTTACGGACAAATCAAAGTCAAACGCAATTAAAGAAAAATTTTCAAAGAAATTGAAGACAAAATTCTTGAAATAATACGCATAAGCGTCTCTCACAGAAAGCTAACGCTAAACTTCTATATAGCTAGACGAAAGCCCTACACGCAAATAATGCCAATTGAAATTTGATTTGCAATAATTACAGGGTATCTCATGTGCTTTTGCGCGTAGGCAAAGACACAAACCGTTTGACTGGAATGTGCCTAAGCTTAGGTCAAAAGGCAACATCATCTCAGGGCGGGGATTAAAGCTCTAAAAAAAAAGAATTTTTTTTAAATAAATAAATAAAGTTTATTGCTTAGCTACTGATAGCAACAGCAATAAGCTGGCTAGCTGGATCACATTGTCTATATAATTAAATCATATATATATATAGAAATATATTTGAAAATCTGAAGCAATTAGGCATGAAGCATTTGTGTGTCTTGTGTTGCTACCAGTAACAGCAGAATAAAAATTAAAAACAAATTTCTTTAAATATATATAAAAAATATTTATAAAATTGTTGAATCTAAGCTAAGCTCAACTAGGCTAATTGACTCTAGTAACAAATTAAAAATCAAAACAAATATTCAATAATGAAGCAATCAACTTTGGTAAAGTTTAAGCGAGGCTTGTTTAACTACTTAGATTGTTTTTTTTTTTTGCTTGTTTTTTTAATGAATTTGAATTATGCAAATATTTTTGAGTAATTTCAAAAATATTTTGTTTCGGCAAATTTTGTAATATTTTCTTTTAATTTAAGTAGTTGTAGTTGTAGTCGACTTACCAAAGCTAAGCTACTCATTAAAATCATAGTGATAACAGCTGTTTCAAAATATTTATTTTCAATTAATTGAAAAGTTTTCAGTCGTAAATTGCCCCATCCTTGCCAGAACGGCGAATCTTCGTCACCGGCTAAGATTGGAAATTTCTTATAGTACGAATCGGGGCAGCAATCAGCTGGATATTCGTCAAGTATATCCTCGTCGTTAGCGTGAATTATGATATCACCGTCGAGGGGGCCCTCCTCGCATTCACCCTCCTCGTCCAGCTCCTCGTCGAGACCTAAATCCTCTTTGCTGGCGTCGCGCTTCTCCTCGCCCTCCATCGTTTCGGCGCTGCCCTTGTGGCTCTCGTCCTTGAATGGTCGATTCTTATGGCTACCATATGAGTTAATGCTGGCAGTGTCGTCGTCCTGTAAGGACAAACCTCTATGGTTTAGCTCGTGTTCCAGTCTATTGTCATGGTGGTTAATTGAGTTGCCAATCATCTGTATAATTATTTATATATTTTTTTTTATATATATATAGTTTTGTTTTTTGTTTTTTTGTTTTTTTTTTTTTTGTTTTGTTTTTTTTTTATATATATATTTTTGAACGATTTCAGTTCAAGTGTCAGGTTCAGTTGGTTGGTTGAGTTTTTTTCGCACACACACACACACACGCACAAACATTATAGTACATACATATAGACAGATAGATGTAAAAAAGTTAATAAATAAATGAACGAAAAGGAAATGAATAAATAATATAAATCAATTTGTTGTCGTTAAGAAAATTAGTCTAAATTTACATATATATATATAAAAATATATAGATATATATCTATGTATATGTATACAAATAGATATATAAATATATATGTATATATACATATAAATATATATTTTTATATATAAGAATGATATACATACATAAGTAGTTAGAAGACGTATATATATATATATATGTATATATACAGAATTATGTGTATATATACACAAGGATTTGCATACATATGTACATGGAGACAAATACACGCAAATACACTAACTACAAACAATTTGTGTTAATATCATAGAAAATAGCTCTGCCTATGCTTCTTTACTTAGTGAAATGCGAGTATATTAGTTTTGTGCCATATTCGTTTATCAGTATTAATTGTTGCTAGAGACTTGAAATCAGTATTTTATATGCACATAGCGCTTTTTGCTTATAGCGCTTTTTCAGCTACATTATATCATTATATCTTCTTAAGAAGCTAAACTAAATTAATCATGAATGTGGTCAGGCATAGAAATGGATTTTATTGCCATTAATATTAAAACACACTAGTGTTCCACTCTGCTCCAATTATCTTGCTTGTGCAAAGGCCCCATTTTGCACTTTTAGAGATAATACCAATAGAAATATGTTCGTTTTGTAAAAAGAATATCCCTACTAGATGCAAATTTTAGCTAAAGATGACGTAAAATCAGTTCAGCATAGATCGCTGTTGCTCAGACAAGCTATTTACTGTTAAGCTGCTCAACAGACCTATCGAGCTATGTTCGATAGGTCACAAATAAAGACCTATGACCTTCTCTAGCATATAGAATATAGGATATAAACTTTTTATAAATAATTCGCGTACATTTTCAACACACAAAAATGTTTGCTGTGTGTTTGCGTATTTATCAAATATCTATGCACATATACACACAAATATATTACACATGTATATCATTAAACAAACAGAGAATATATATATATATGGATAGATAATCGAATTCGAGTTGTTTTATTTACCGTTGCGTTATTTAGATATTTGGATTTCTTCGGCTTGTTGTTCTTCATGTCGCCGTGGATTGTGAACTCCATGCCATCGCCGATGGCCACCTCCAGCTGTGTTTGCTCCTTGATGCCCTTCTTGATCAGCCCATCGGCCAGGATCTCGTCGTGGCCCAGCTCCAATTCGTTGTCACCGTGCTCTGCAGATATACAACGACAAACGCCCTTGCCTTTCGTATCCAAATATTGTTTCGTTTTTTTTTTTTTTTTTTTTTTTGTTATAATTTTTTAAATATTTTTTTTTTTTCGATATGTACACGTTATACATAGTATATATATATGTATATATATATATATAAGTATATGTATATATATATATAGTATATGTGTCACACAAATATATATATATATATATAAATATTATATAGCATATATACGTATATATGGTTGTACATGTATGGGTGATGGGAGGGAAATCATAAAGCGAGCGCGAAACATTCGCACGAATTTCAATTTCAAACACAAGCAAAGCAGTTGCCGTTCGCATTCAAGAGTTATTGTTATTGTTGTTTTTGTTTATTTTTTTTATATATAAATTATCATTGTTGTTGTTGTTGTTGTCGTTGTTGATTGTTGATTATATGAGATATATATAACGATTTTTTTATATATATATATTTTTTTAAATTTGATTTTGTCGATTGAGAATGATTTTTGAGGCGTTTGATACGTTGACCAATATAAACATACATTTATTTTTTATTTTTTATTTTATTTTTATTTTTTTATTCATGAAAGCCACATTATATAAATGAAAAGAATATAGATAGTTATGCGATTAATATCATATGAATATTAAGTTTTTTCTATGTTTTGTTTTGTTTTATTGATTTACGACACATAATGGAACAGAAAACATGAGCGCGCTTGCTCAACTGATCAATGAACCGATATAACAACAATCGATCGCAGTTCCAGGTACAGTTGAGCAAACGGTGCTGGCATGCTAATGCCATTCGTGGAACAACACAACAGCGATTAACGTGATCTGTGAACGGGCGACCAAAGAAAGAGCTGCAGAGTGAGATGGGATGATCGCTAGATGATTGATGATCGCTCTGATTGATGATCGCTAATTTGCGAAAACAAATATGAAGTTGTCCAATCAAGAAGGCAGCTGCTCATAATATTTGCTATTGCTATTGCTGGCTTCTGGACATGGACATGGGTATTACATAAGCACTAAGTTTACATTTACAAAACCGAAAATACATATTTATATTTAGGTGCTAGCGGTAAAATTTGTTGTTTAACTTTTGTTCAAAATCAAAATTCGAGGAAAAATAAGGAAAATAAATTAAAAAATTCCATACATATACAATTTACAATATACAATATACAATATACATTATACAATATACAATATGCACAGACAACAATAATATCGATATCGAAAAAAAAAGAGAAAGTTTCGTATCACTATGAAGGATCAAATCCACTGTTTTACTTTCAATTTATATAATTTATTGGGTATCTAGAGTTATTATACATATATATATATATATATATATATAGATATATATATATATATAGATATATATAAATCAATTTCATGTTAACCATTGGCAATTCGTTAATGTAGGGAATTCGCATCAGATGACCAAATTTGTTGATGTTTTTTTTTATGTTTCGTTCTTTATCGTTTCAAAAAGTGCAAATTTATTGTTTATTAAAACTAGGTATGAGGGGGACGGCGGCGACGAAGGGAGTCATGAAACCGATCGACACAAGTCTATTCTATTCTATTAACAGTTTTGTGAGCTGTGGGCCCAAAAGACGAATACGAATACGAATACGAGGAGTTCGAGCTGTTCTAGCTATACAAAATACATATACACATATGTACACATGTATGTAAGAATGAAAACAATCAAAAAAGAAAACAAAACAAAACTAACATAAAATCATGTAATAATAGTAGTAGAAGAAGAAGAAGGTAACGAGAGAGATACTGGATATAGTCGATATCTAGCTAAAGAAACAAGATGTGTTTATGACTTTTTTTTTATATTATAGTAGATATTTAATACGCACAACTAACGCTAGTTATAGTATGACGAGACTACGATTCTATTTGTTATATAGTAACTATATATATATAACAGTTATGGGTAGAATATTAGGGTATGAGGTGAGCGGATATGTCACACTCGGCGCAGTTGCAGTTCTTGTTGCCCCCAGATGCATACGTGGTACGAGTACGGAGTGGCGAGTACATATACATGTACATATATCGAGATACACATACATATACTATGTACATGCGCATAGTTCTCATTGTGGATCGAACAACAACAATTAGGTTCGAATCGAACGGAAACCATAAACGAAAAAAGGAAAAATGAACAAAACAAAAGTTAATTTGAAGTACGAGATGAAAGTCTGAATTCGATTGTATTCGATTTTAAATAGTTGCAATTTATCGATTTATCGATTATTGAATTCATGGGATATGGACTATGGGTACAACTGGTTAACTAACTAATATATTTTGGGTATTTCATTTTTGGTTTTCAATTTTTTTGTTTTATTAATTTTTGATTTTGCAAATTATCAACTAGGAACAAGATTGGTAATTGTATACGAATTGGGATTTTTTTTTTTTTTTTTTTTGTTGGTCAAACTAGAAGATATAGAATTTGTTAGCCAATTGTGAATTGAAGTTAACGTTAACGCAATTAGATATTATCGATTATAGTAGTTGATATTATATAATTAAAAGTAGTTTAGTAAGTGAAAACAAGTGGATAAAAACCTTCGCTCCAAATCCAACTGATCTGGTTGATCCTCTCACCTGATGGTTGATCACTTATTTGATTTGTCAATTTGTTACGTATTAACTTGAAACAATCAGCAATATTACGCTTAACCCAACTCTTAAAACGGCCAATACGATTAAAGGCCTCGGCGATCTTATTGGTATCATTGTCGGCAGTCGGTGCTGATAAACTAGATGAGCCAAAATTTGACAAAAGCAAGGCTAAGAAAAGGTTAAGAACCTGCAAATGGAAATGAAAGTCCACAATGTGAACACAAATGGCTAAGATTTATAGAATATGATCACACTTACCACAAGATTGCCGATGACAACGGTGGCCAAGAAGAATGGTATGCAGGAGACATCGCCCACGTACATGCAGTCCCACATGGACTCGATCCACTCGCCACATAGCACTCGGAACACGATCATAAAGCTGTGCATGAAGTCGGTGAAGTTCCAGCGCGGCAAATCACCATCCGGAAAGCGATCCTTGTGATCTATATGTGGCACGATGATCGAACAAACAAGTACAGTAAATATTCAATAAGAAGTGCAATATGTGTGTGGGTCTGTGTGTTTGGGAATAGGTTTTCGTATTATTCGTTTATCTTTTCTAGTTTGTGTTCTTTTTCAATTACTAAAGCCACATACAGGAAGCGTGTGTAAAGTAGTTGTGGCAGCAGCACTCAAAAACAGTGTTGAAAAATGCGAGAAAAATCGTACAAAAATCACAAACCCAAAAACGAACAAAAATCGAAACACAAAACCAAAAAAAGAAGTGAAAAATAAAATGAAAACAAACTGGGATCTGCTCTTGTGCTATAAAATCGCATAGCCAAGCTGCAGATGGACAGTTTGTCTTGCTTAGCTTAAATATAGATTGTATGGTACATTAGGAAAACAAAACAATATAGTTAAGAGAGTTGAAAAAAGATATGTAGAGAGAGAGAGAGAGAGAGCTTTGAGTATAGTAAGCTAGATGAAAAGTTTTGCTCAAATATAAATCGCGCTAAAGTACTTACAGAGGCCAACAACGCACCGGCGCCTGATGCCTGGTGCCTGGCAATGGGACCCGAAACTCAACTTAAACATAGCACAGCGCAAATATTAAATGAATATCCCTACTATATTTATAAATATATATTTCTTTCACGGACGAAACTCACGGACTCAGATGATTCAACTTGCTATGATATACGAATTTCTGATTTCTTAAAATTAACTTTTGTCATCTATTCACAGATTCCCAGTGAAACACAAATTATAAATTTCTCATAGTTTGCTTCCCAATTCAAGACAGTTTAGAAATTTCCTTATAAAAATGGATTTATATTTTATATAAGTGTTTAACTAAAACTAAACAATAAAACATTGCTCTACATTTAATATAAATTTGTATAAGACATTCACATTACAATTACTTCAGTATCTAAGAGCAAAGCAGATAGAAAGTGAAGAGAAGAATTTGATGAATTTAGATAAATGCAGCAGAAATCTTAGATTAGTTACTAGTTAATCTAGTAAATCTCAGATCAGTCATGAATTACTATGACTTTAAGAAACTGAATCATCTACTATATATCGTAAAGACTTGAAGAGTAGTTGTACATATATCGTATAATACATTTTTTTTTTTTTTCTTTTTAAGCCTAGGAGATATTTCTAACGTATTTGGATGAACACCATGAGCTATGTAGCTGTCCGTTTGTCTGTCAGTCTTCTGGAGACTTCGAATAAAAAATAAAATAAAACATATTCATGTATACTTTACGCATCAACAGTTTGTTGATTAACTATCAATTAGGGCTCAAAAGCACCAGGAGAAAGCCAAATATGTTCTGTTATATTATAGACTGGAGGCAACAAGTTCAGTTCTCTATAAATATATACACACATTATCTTTATGAACTCCCACCTAGCAGATTTCTGGGTATCTCCTAGTCGAGCACGCCCGACTAGAGCACTTTTCAGACTGAAATAATTGCAGTGACAGTTTACCAGTGGAATTAACATTGGTGTTTATAACAATTAAAAGTTATTGCAGTTATCGATAAGCACAACAACGATAGCAACCAAAATATAAATCATGAACGTAAGAGCCACAACAATGTTACCTAAAACTGGATAGACATAGACACATATGTAACATATAACAGTATTATATATACACACACGCAGATAGAGAATAAAATGAAAGCAAGATAAATGATAGGGGAAAGACGCCCACGATAAATGAAAAAGTAGTAAATGAAAACCAAAAGGAAAAGGAAAATCACACGATAAGAATATGCACATCGATAAACAACAGAAAAAGCTGTTGGTAGGCAGCGCAGCAGCAGCGAGTGGAGGACTTACCATGATAGTTCTTTCCGAACAGTTGCATTCCCATCACCGCAAAGATGAAGATGATAATGCAAAGTACAAATGTCAGATTACCCAAAGCGCCCATGGTGCGGCCCATAATCGAAATGAGTAAATTAAGTGTTGGCCAAGATTTTGCCAATTTGAATACACGCAGCTGCATGACGAATTTCGGATTATCGAATTTTCGAATTAACGAATTTCGAATTTGTGGTTGAGGCGATTTCGAGGCATAGATTTAGTTATTCAATTGCAATGAGAGTTGTTGATTGGTTCGTTTGTCATCATTATCATTATCATCATTATTATTATTGAAATTGAAATTGTTATTGGTAGTAGTAATATTTTTTTTTTTATTTGATAAGCCGGGCAAAGCATTAGGAGTACAAAAAAATAAAAACAAATAGTTATAGTCATATAGCAAATATGTCTTCGAATGCAAATAACGTTTAAACTATGAATAACAGAAGAAGAAGACTGAAAGCTACGAACGAGACCGTAGCTTATATAACGATCAGGCACAGCCGCCGTCGAGTGTTCTGCACGACTTTCATTCAATCAATCGGATGGCATCGATCAGCTGAGACAATGATGAATAATATTCGTAAATAATTTGTAGTTATATATGTAAATCGATTGATGTGGAGTGGAGCGCCTCTTGCCAACGGAAACGGCCGATCGATATTTATCGATTATAGCATTTGTTGCGCGCATACGAATTTCGAAACTTGCGAAGCTCAATAAAAATTATGCAAATCGGAATGCATTAACCGTGCCCAAAGCATTGCTCTAGATATGTATATGTATTATAGTATTTGTATATTTTTGTTCGGCTTGTCAAATGTCGAATTTTTGATTGGATTTCAGGTGGTTTCAGCTAGTATTTGCTATAAAAAAGTTTTGCTCGGCTAAAGACAAAAAAAAAGAACACAAAATCAAAACATAAAATTCTTAAAATATATATTATGAGATTAGAATTAGTTAACTTGGAGTAAAAAGTTGAGTAAGTTGTACTAGGAAAATGCTTGGTACGAATAGTTAGATTAGATTTAAAAAAAATATATATTATTTTTATTGCACGCTAAAAACTTGCGATTTTTGCTGTGTTTGAATTTGTCTTTTTTTTTTTTTTTTAATTATTTTTATTTTATTTTTTTATTTTTGGGAAATTGATTTGATTTGCTTTCGGGCATAGAGAATAATACCTGTGTAGTTCTTGCCAAACAGCTGCATGCCCATTACAGCAAATATGAAGATTATAATGCATAGGACGAAGGTCAGATTGCCCAGAGCGCCGACAGTGCGACCCATTATCGATATTAGTAAATTTAACGTTGGCCATGATTTGGCCAATTTGAATACACGCAGCTGTAAATTGGCAGCACAGATGGGTAACATTAGTGTGTGTGTGTGTGTTGAGTGTGTGTGGAGGCAACAGGATAATCGGATTTGAAGAAGTACGCGTTAGTTGAGATCACATTGCTTTGAGTACAGTTTTTGTATATCAGCCTTTTTTTTATTATTATTTAAGTCTACCTTAGTTCCTGAGCTAACTAGAATTATTCACGTGGATGTGAGTTGGGTGGCTAATGGTGCCAGTTGTGCTTACCAAACGAAACGAACGCAATACGGACAAGCCCTGAACGCCCTCGAGTCCCAGCTCAAGCAGTGAGAGTGCGACAATGATGAAATCAAAGATGTTCCAGCCCTCCTGGAAATAGTACTTCGGACTCATGGCCATCAGCTTCATGGTGGCCTCAATGGCAAAGGTCGCAGTGAAGAACTGTAATCGATAAATATGTATGATCGATAAATGATATTGCCAGCACTCATTCTACAAACTTACATAGTTTCCACTCTTGAGCACACGCTCCATCTCCTTGTTCATGTCGTGATGGTCCATGGCCATGAACATTGTGTTCACAACGATGCACAGCGTGATGAAGAGCTCCACGAACGGATCGAAAACGATCAAAGAAACCCATTCCTGAAATTTCAACCAAACCCAGCAGCAATCCCACACACAAAACACATCGATCCCTTTGAGTATCACTTCGAGCGCCTTGTCTTTGAACGTCGGCCCATCCTCGTCGTCGTCCTCTGTTGGGAAATAGTAAACGGAGACTGAACCATACAAAAGTTTGTTATTAGTTGTGATTTGACCAACTTTGACTCAGCCAGATTAGCAGATTTTTTTTAATTTTTTTTTTTTTTCATTTTTTTTTTTCAAGCAGATTTTTCATACGATTCACTGTATGAAAGTATTTTTTGTGAAGCTTCATTGCATTGGAAATTATTCGTTTGCTTGTTTCAGTTTAAACAGAAAGAGAATTAGAAAATAAACACTCACGCGCAGTGTTTATCTGTCGTTGTGTGTGTGTGTGTGTGTGTGAGTGTGTGTGTGTGAGTGTGTGTGTGTGTGTGAGTGTGTGTGTGAGTGTGGGTGTTTAGGTGTGCTTTCGAAAAACTAGAGAGACTTTTATTTATCGTTTTTGGAGCGGCCTTTGTCTTCATATCAAATACTTTAACAACGAAATTTTCTAACTGCTAAGCACGAAGAATCAAAATCAATTCGACTTTTAGTTACTCTACGCTCAACTTGAAAACAGCTTCAGTTAAAGCACAGACCACCATGAATCGGGCTATTCAGTTTCGAAAAGCTTCTAACAATTGAATTTTAATCGTTGTTCAATAAAGATGTTTTATAAAAAGGTATAAATTTATGAATTGGGAAATCCAAATATCTTAAAAGCTTGTTCTAGTGGGAAATGCCTGCCTAGGAAATAACCTAAATCCAGCGCAGACCTATTATGCACTACACTGCTCTAAATGCCTTTTTTTGTTGGGAAGAGTTATGTAAGAAGAGAACGATTTATCAAATCAAATGGAATGAGCTATCGAGAAAATAATGATAAACTCGTATTGTGTATGATAATACAGTTTTCATTTATACATTCAAGAATTCATGGAGTCTTTTTAGTCAGTAAAATAAAATTTGTAAGTCAACTTGAAATTCTAGCTTTAAAAAACTCAAATTCAATTCAGAAGTGGTTTTCGGAAGTTAAAGTCTGATTCATGGTTACTAAATTTCAGTAAATTCTATTGGTCTGTCTGATAAAAACGATGTTTTGAACTACTCTAACTACTCGTAATACTACGATTATCAAAAATCTACAAATCACTAAGCAGCAGTGGAAGACTTGAACGACTTTAAATGAATTATTGAAAGATTGACCATTAAATTTTGAAAGTTCTTTACTATATCTCAGCGAGTTCTCACACTTCTGATGTTTTTATTATATACGGAAATCGATGGCTATATCTATAGGCTATATCTATGCTGATTGTAAGTCTGCCATAATTTGTTATAAGCGCGAATTATATTCCAATACAAATGTTAAGCATTCAGTTCAAGTTGTTACAGTTAATTACAAGTTGTTGATTGCGAGTATTTACTCTAAGGGTGATTTGTGACAACTGACAACGGTTCTACTGAAGAAGCATGCGTTAGTTACTACATTAGATTAATTAATGCGTATAATATAAGTATATTAATTATGTTGTTTTGTCTAAAATTAACGCAAGCAAGCTACAAAAACAATAATTTAAAATAATCTAGATTATAGAGTTAGAGAGATTAAAGGCATAGTTTTTTGGATAAGTTAAGCTAAGTTGAGACATGCAGAAAAGTTCAAATTTCAAAAATCAATTTCAATAAAACTTACAGCTTTTGGTAATTTCAGATAAACAAAATGAAAGTTAAGTAAAATTAGTGGATAAAAAAGCCTCTCTGTTTTTTTTTCTTTGCTCTTTTATTTGTTTATTGCAGAAATGTTTCGAAATTTTTTTAAATGATTTATATTATTTATAAATTGTTTGATTCGAAACATAAATGCATTAACTGAATCATTCATCATTCGATGTTTGAATGTTGTTTGGCAGCAACTGTTATTGTTGTTTTTTTGTTGTGCAGTGAAGCAGCGCTAACGGTGAATTCAAAATGGTGCAGCAAGCTAAGAAGCCTCAATGGAGGACACTATCAAAGCGTCAAAAAGTGTTGCCTACTTATCGGGGCAGCGGCAAAGCGAGTTTAGCTCGGGCTGCAGTGTATGTGTGCGTGTGTGTGTGATTAATTTGTATTAAATCTAGTAAGTTTTGTGTGTGTGTGTGTTTGATTTGGCTGGCTTGCTGCTTTTATTGTAAATATATATATAAATATTGTTTTCTTTTTTTTTTTGCTTTTTTTTTTTTTTTGTTTCGCTTTCTTCTGTTAGCATCAACGGCATTAAATAAAATGGACGAGTCAAAGAAGTCATTCATTTGGGTATAAACATATGTAAGTATATTTGTATAGCTATAATTATTAAAATATTTAAAGTATGTTTTCTTTTGTTGCTTGAATTCTTTGTTAATAGGAAGAAGAAGAAAACTCAAAATATACGAAATAAATGAGAAAATAAAATAAAACAAACAAAATTTATATATGTATATATATAAATATATATACACAATATTTAAATAAATGTGATAACAAATATTAACAAGTATAATTTTTTCATTCTTTTTTTTTATTAAATGAAGAGTAAAAAATTAGTATGCTTAATCAACTGATGCACAGGCCTAGGGTCCGCATGCAGCAGGCTAGAAATATTTTATATATTTTATACTGTTCAGTCAATCAGGCGGCCTTCAACGCACTTAACTCATGCGTTTTCATTTCATTTCAATGATAAAACGTTAAAGCAACAATAAAAACCAATAAATATGATTATATATCGTATTATATATGTATATAATATATATATGCATATAGAATGTGAGTCGAGTTCTCTAGACAAAAATCTTTAAAAATTCTTTCGGTATGAGTTATGAAATGAATGCGAAGAAAACGCATTCGGGAAAATCACTGACGCATTTTAAATCGTATCACAAACAGATGAAACTCTTTTTAGTATTTTTGTTTTTTAGATAGAGTATATAGAGTTGAGAGTAGTATAAATAAAATGACTATTGGACAAAAAATGCGTTGTCAGAGTAACAAACGTTGGTTTATTTGAAAGTTCTTCAAATGGATATAGCCAAAGGAAAGGAAAAGTAAAGAAAAGTAAAGTCGAGTAAAAAGAAAATGATTTGCTTTGTATTTATTTACATGAACATTTGATTCGTATTATTTTTGATATAATTTTTGAAAATGTTCTTGAAACGAAAACGGAAATCAATGAAAACAATGCACATGGTTAGAGAACACAAAACAAAGGAAAATATACAAGACGATCGATTTCAATATATATTGATCGATATATCGATATATATATATTGTTCAATGGATATGTCAAATGTACAACATGAATGCAATGCAGTAGCTGATATCGATTTATCGATAGCTCGATATGTGTGTACTTACCACCGCGATCACTTGCGCGACTATGCCGACCTGCGGCTTGCTCAATAATATCATTCAGGACCATAACGTCTAAAGAGAGACGAAGAGAGAGAGAGAGATGGGTTATATAGTCATGTATCTCTTTTCGCTTTTCTTTTTTGACTACCTTTCATGTCGACCACCGTTTGTGTCTGGACGGGCTCAATAAAAGGATTGTCGTGATGTTTGATCTTGCCCGCTTCGTCCGTGCATTCCAGGCCGATTTCCTGTAATTTTGCAATTAAATATAACTTCTTTTCAATTGATGGATGAATAGCGAAGCTTACGTAATCGCGATGCTCGACCTTATGATTGGTGTCCAGGCAGGTGGTGCCGCCGTTAGTGGCGCCCACTGATTGATTGCGTGTATTGCGATTGCGCAACTTGCTTTCCTTGGTCATTGTGCTGACGCCCATGACGGCCATGCCGCCAAGCAGATCGCCATGTGAGGTATACGAGATACGGGACTGGTGCGAGGTATACGACGAGTGTCTAGAGCCTACAGTCCAAAGTGAATAAATATATAGTAGTCCATATAGATCGATCGATTGTAATCGTTATCGATCCCACCCACCTAGATTTCCATAGTAAACCGGCACTATGATGGCTCCGTTCTCCTCAGACATAGGCGTCACTGCATTCGAGTCGTCGGCGTATGGCAAATGTTGTTGTGCATCCTGATATGTTGACAATACGAGCGGCTTACGATCACTGCCAGGTATTCCGAAACGGCCACGTCCATTACGTATCGTGTACTGATCCGAAACGATTGTTAAATTGTTTCAATGCAATTGAGCTTAAGATTAGTATTTTCGACCAAACACATTACACAAAACTGTTTAAAAGTAACTGTAATTGTAGCTGTAGTAGTAGTAAATAGTAGTAGTAGTAGTAGTAGTAGTAGTAGTAGTACGTAATAGTAGTAGCAGTAAATAGTAGTTTTTTGTAGTTGTAGTTGTCAAAGTGGTGAATTGTAGCAAATATTATGATATACGATTATTATTGAAAAAAAAAAAACATATATGTATAAGCCAAGACTTCGGTTGGCATGATTTGTATGAGGGATATACAAAAAATGTTTGAAAATCGAAAGAAAAATATAAACAAATTGAACTCAATCGGAACTCAAACAGTAATTGATATAACCGGCACAGACACATATCGGTATATATACACACACACACACACACTTGATGCTCCCTAATAGATGTACACTTATCGGATAAGAATTGGATTACAGACAGACAGAGAGAGAGAGATAGAGATACAGAGAGAGACAGAGATACAGAGGGAGACAAGTGGACTTGAGATATAAGAAACTAAATCTTAAGTATATATATATATAACTATTAGACAAATAAATAAGTATATAGCCACAGCATTGTATTGTACATATGTTTATGTATCTAGATTTTCATGTATTTGCGTATGGACAACTATATAGCTATTGGAGTACAGATACACTTAAATATTCGTATATGAAATCAAAACATTATACAATGTGTGACTGAGACGGTGACAGTGACTAGTGACAGTGACGGTGCCAGTGACAGTGACAGTGACAGTGATGGTGACTGTATGCCTGAATCGGTGACTGTGACCGTGACCGTGACTGTCACAATGACTGTTACAGTGACTGGCACAATGGTAGTGATTGCGACTGTGACCATGGCAGTCGCAATGAATGTTACAGTGACAGTCACAGTGACTGCGACATTGACAGTGGCAGTGACTGTGACTGTGACCATGAAAATGTAATTCTGTGCGCTCTAGGGATACATGTGCGACAACCTGCTGCTGGCAAGAACTGTTCATTTCACGAACCGATAGCACGATAACAATTGTTAAGTTGGCTGCGCCTGCGCCTGTTTATAATTCTAGATATTTATCTAACTTCCAACTGGGCAAAATCAACAGTTCTTTGCTCGCTCATTAACTTACGATAGTTGTTACATACACACATACATGGTACAGGCATACACACCCACACACATACACACATACAGATAGTTACACTCATACACACACAAACGAGCCGATAGTACAAATACTGATTGGTTTAGTCTTATAACATTCCATAAAACAGTAGAAAAGAGAGAGAGAGACAGACAGATAGAGAGAGAGAGAGAGACAGAGAGAGTGGTGAGAGTGAGAGAGTTAGAGTTAGAGAGAGCGAGTGCTGGTACAGGAGTTAGTACACTTACATAGGGTATATGTAGTTCAAGAAACATCAAACATGACCAAAATATCACAAAATATAATTATGTATACCAATAATAATAATAATAATATATTTATATATATTTATATATATGTATGTGTATGCTATATATGTATATATAGATTTTTACAAATAAAATAGTTATATCGTTATAGACAAATAGGCTGGGTGACTTATGGCATGGACGACAAGAGATAATATGTTAAGATACCCAAAAGAAAACGACACATAAATATAAACAATAATCGAAACAAAAACTAAAGTCGAAATGGTATGCGCCTAAGTGAAAGCTGAGTCATATATATATTTATCTACTATGTAGATATCTATGCTATTTAGGATATATATCGTATACCTAGTGCAAGATAACTCTTTCGATGTCTACTGTGAATGAGTTGTCCTGCGACTGTTTGTTTTGTTTGGTTTTAGTTTTATCTGTGCTTTTTTGTACAAATGAAATGGATAGCCACAGTTCGATTATCATCGGGTCTAAGCATGTGTATGACGTGCGCACAGTGGGCTCATAAGTTAATTCTTTTTTTGCTTAAAATAAAAACCTTACAGACCCTACTGAATACTAGAGTAGTCAGAGTATTCAGAGATGCATTCCATTGCAAACTACACCATTTGCCGATATTTGATTTGATGCTTCGTCAAATGGACCCACTGTGCATTGCCTGTGTTTAGAACACACCCACACAAGTAAGTATATATACAGCCATAAATTATCCATATCCCATATCTCTGAGTGTATGTGTGGGAGTGTAATTTCGTAATTGCACGTTATATACAGATTTCATTGTCGTGTTGAAACTCTAGCTAGATGATATGAATAATGATTGCAGCGACTGTAGTACTTGGATGCTCTTGTTATTGTTGTTGTTGTTGTTCTGGTTGTACTGGCTGTCATTGAATCGAGGATAACAATACGCTTGGTGTCTATGTAACTGTGTGTGTGTGTATGTGTGTGTGTGTGTGTGTGTGAGTGAGTGTGTGTGTGTGTGTGTGTATTGGGCGCTTACCTTGTGAGAACTACGTGATCCCCTGCGTATGTTAAACGGTGAACCAGGTAAGGATAAGGATGTCTAAGTTGTTGTATTTTTTTTACAAATAAAATATAAATAGAAGAAAAAGAAAAATGGAATCAAATAAAATATATATATATATATATATATAGAAAGATGTATGTAAATATAGTTATATCTGCTAAGTTTTGGTTTTTATACAATTTGCTGTCGTTGTTTCAGTTTGTTTCATTTGGAAAGC
This sequence comes from Drosophila hamatofila, assembly GCA_035045345.1. Lineage (NCBI taxonomy): Eukaryota > Metazoa > Arthropoda > Insecta > Diptera > Drosophilidae > Drosophila > Drosophila hamatofila. Next base: position 22,041,044 of record JAWNPA010000039.1, on the reverse strand, counting down.
AAAAGTTGATTGTGTTCAGATACTCGGAAGTACTTTGACATTGTTGTGTATGAGATAATATATATTTTATATAATGATCCTGACAATTAAAAGTAAAAACACATAATTTTAAAAACATTGAAATTTAGCTGCAAATTGTTTAACATTTCTCTGTGTATGAGGTGTGAGTCGGCGATTAGAGCATGTTTCATTATTAATCTACTTCAGCGCAGCGTTTAGTTTAAATATAATTTAACTATTTTCAAATCAACTAAAGACGTTTTGTCTAAAAATGACAAAGTTCTAAGAATCATAGTTTAAAATTGAACAAAAAAAATATTTATATATATATTTAAAATGAATTTTAATTTCTACAGTTGAAACTTGAAAGTCTCTAGACAAACTGCTCATCTAAATTAAGTCCTACGGGGATGCATTGTAAAGTTGCTCTAAGACAAAACGAATACGAAATACCACCACAAATTTCAGATATGAAAATTACGTCAAGTTTATAAATCGCCAGCTGCGGAACGTAATTTTAACTCAGAATTCGAATATATATTTTGGAGATTTCGTTTTTGATTTTATTGTGGAATAGTGCAATCAAGAAACAGACTTCCTTTATCCTTCATGATATCTGAGCAATAATTAAATTTTGCTTTGTAAATTTAGGACGTCTTCAGAGTTGAAATAATACTTTTCGGTATCTTGTATCTATAAAAAAAAATGTTTACTTTCTTTAAATAAATCTTTTTTTTTTTAAATTGATGTTTATTCTGATTTTTAGTTCTGAAATCTGATTCTGTGCGTTGCTAAATCCTGTTGGCCTGTGTAAATATTTTCCCTGGAACTAGAACTAGAATTGGAACTGGAACTGCTTCAATTTCAATTAACCTATCGATTTCAGTGTCTGCTTGAAATGTGTAGAAGAGTTCGGTTTATTAGAGAGAGCATTAAAGTTAAAGAGTGTGAGTGAGAGAGAGAAACCTACCTGTGGCCCATTTCTGTTAGGCCAATTTGTGACCAACTGTGACTGCGATTACGATTATGAGTATAGTAAGTTTTTTATTGGAATGCAATCGCTGAGCAATTCAATTGGCATTTAAGAGCAAGCTAGCAAATGCAAGAGCGAGACAGCAATAACAGTATTTTTTAGTGAGAGAGTACAAAGCTCGAATTAAATTTTTGCTATGGTTTGAGCACTATTTTTGACCCGTACTACCTGGAAGTCCATTAAGTGGAATTTCCAATGTTTATTGATATACAAATTAGGTTAAGCTTTGGTCAGCAATCAATCAGTCAATCAATTAGTCAGTCAGTCAGTCAGCCATGAATATTACAAGGTCTACTTTATATATAGAATTTATTAGTGTTATCTTTTGTGAAGTGTGTGTATTTGTGTAGAGTCTTCAATTGATTTCCCCAAGATCGAAGTGCCAGAGTTGGAAGTTTCAGTGTGTCTCAGCCGCTGTGCGCTAAGCAAATGCTTGCCAAAGCCAACAAAAATGATCGAGAATATATATATATATACATTAGAAATATATGTATATAAATATGTATATATATTGAGTATAATTATGTGGGAGTTACAAGTTTCCAGAACTATGTATGGACATGCTATAGCATGTTGGTGTTCTCGCTTCGCTTATAGTTATCGAATTTATCGGTGCTAGTGTAACCTTTGTGCCGTACTGTACTTGAGAGTTTCTCGTTGCTTAAATTTAACTTAAGTATTTCGTTTTTCTTTCGTGTTCGAGCTTCTTTCAGCCATGTAATTATCATAAATAATTGAATTGAAATTAAAGCAACGTTCACTGAATGCATGCAAATGATAAGACAGCCATAAGATAGATTGAAATCATCGAAACAAATCAATCAATTATGATATAAATAATAGGAAAATGATGAAAAATCTTTGCATTTGAGATTGCAAAATTGCAGAGTTATTAAAAGCCCAAGCTGTCCTACGCAAGATAGTTAGATAGATTGGTTGGTTAGTTAGCTTAGATAGATTAGATTAGATTAGATAGATACGCATAGTTCAAGCACAAATTTTCGACTGATTGTGAGCTGAGAGGTGTGAAAATGGCTCAAAGCATGTTTTTGTTGCACTTCAATTGAAGCCGCGTCTTTTGTATATGCGATTTTCAAGTATCATTGATTGGCATTGGGTAGTCGTCCTCGGTTAAAATATTTGCTTGCATTGTAATGAGATTAAGCATCGTTGAATTTGTGTTCGTTTTTTGATTTGATATATTTAATAAAAATGGTTGTTGTTGTTGTTCTGGTTGTTGTTGTTATATTTAAGCTCCAATCACGTACAACCGAAAAGATTTCACCTAAAGCATTCCGAGCAATGAGTCAACTGAAAACCTGAACTGAAAATATCGTTTACAAATCCAAACAGATACCCATTAAATAAGTTCTTGAGATCACAAAATCAAAATCAAATATTCAAATATTCAAAAATCAAAATTTGTTTATGCGAATGCCAATTATAAGAGCCAGCTAGAAGCTACGAGCATGAACGAAATAACAGTTTAAGAAAAGACTGTCTGCTCACTCACGCACACAGACACACTCACGCACGCACGCACACACGCACACGCTCAGCAGTTGAAAGATACAACACGCACACATTGACAAATTTCATGCACTATCACAATCAAATTATTGGCTAATACAATGAAATGAAATTTCAAAGAAAGACAGACAGAGAGAGAGAGAGAGAGAGAGAGTGAGAGATAGGGCGCGATATATATGTATATATACATACATACATAAGGGAAGAAAGAGAGAAAGAGAGAGAGAGAGAGAGAGAGAGAGAGCGAGAGAGAGGGTGGGTGAGTAGAGAGAGACTACAAATTCTCTGACTCTCTATATTATCTATATAATAAATATAAGTATATATATGTATATATCTAGTTAGTTATTCATACATGGCACTAAAACTATGCATTTATATAGAGAGAGTTATACACGCACTAGCACTACTCGTTAGATTAAAGGCGAACAGGTATCGATATTGGCTAGTTGTGATAGCTATAATATATAATTTACAAATGAAAATAAAGAGCAACAACAACAGCAGCAGGAAAAGTTAATAATATGTAATTAGAAACGACGAGTGGAGACAAAAAGCAATCTGAGCGAGAGGCCAAAACTCTCTCAGCGAGAGCTCGTGTCGAGCAACGAGTGGAGACGAGAGTTGAATGCAAACTGGAGTTGAGTGTTGAGCTCGTTGCATCCATGGACAATGAATGAAGGCAATCAAAATCGATCAGCGATCAACGATCAACGATCAACGATCAACGATAAACGATAACAGACTAAATATCAGTATGGCAAACAAAGGAGAAAGGAACGCAAATGCATAAAGAAATAAATCACTCATACCACACTGATTGCAACTAATAAACGATAAAAATATTTATAGACCGGCCGTTTAGCTGCATATGGCAAAATCGTAATCGAAATTGTAATCGAAATTGATATTGAAATCAAACACAAGTTCGTTAAGTATATATTTATATAGAGTACTATTAGTATATAAGTATATATCCCAAAACCAATAAAAGAAAACGTTAAACGACAATTCAAGGCCAAGAAACAATCACAGAAAGACAAGAAAACAAACAAACAAAAAAGAAAGGTAAATTTAAACGAGATAATAACGAAAAACGAAAGAAAAGAAACTTATTATTGCGCTCGGAATACTTACCGTGCTCACTTTACGAACTTTGGTAGCTTGGTGTGCTGTGGTAGGTGCTGGTTGTCTTTGTATAACGCTCACCGACTCCGACTCCACTTCGACGCTGCGTATGGACATCTTCTCCTTGTTGTTGTCGTCGTTGCCCTTCTCACCGCCCACGAATAGCTCATAGCTGATACACGAATACGTTGGACTCTTGGCCATTTCGGGATGCAGGGCCGCCTCCTCGGCGGCGGCTGCATCAGCGGCGGCTTGCGCCTGCGCATTGGCTCGCTCCTCCAACTTAGCGGCCTTCGCAGCGGCCGCCTCTTCTGCCTCCTATAATGATATATATGCACAGAGAATTTTGTTTGCTGATCTGGAAATGGGCGCGAGTTAATATCGGCACGGCGTCGCACATGGCACAGGATATATATTTATATATGTATAGAGAGAGAGAGAGAGAGATTACATGCAAGGGGACTGGGGGGAGATTTAGTTGAATTTCGGTGATTTAAGAACAAAAGACAAAGTTCTACATTCAATGTATATATGTACAATCATATATTGAGGTTAAAAATATAAGAATTTCAAATGCGGTGCTGGGAGAGGGAGGAATTTTTCAACTAGGATGGGAATTAGGTATTTTTCTTTCTTACAAATCTATTTGTACTTGATTTTTTCTTTTGTTTATTGCTTTTTACTTTTAAAAACTAAAAAGAAACTCATAAGTTGTGCACTTAAATGATATATAGTATATGAATTGTGTTTAGATATATCTATATATATATATAATTAGATTGATTAAGGAAAATTTACAGACATTAATTTAATTGCCAGATCTTTGGCATGTCAAATTATTTACTTGCTTTACACGATAGATACTAAAACTAAAATAAAAAATAAATAAAAAACAACAAAATGTTTATATATATTTGATATATATAGTAGTAGTAGAAGTTTACTGGAAATCGGTAAGCAATATGCATACGTATAAGTATGTGTTGATAGATAGATAGTTGAGTTGGTTATACAGATTATATATATAATTACATATATATATGCAATTTAGTGGATAGGTGTTTTGTACAGCTCTACACAATCGTATCGTGTGTGTGCTACATACATAGATATATAGATAGGAAGATATACTAGAATGTGTTCACATCATCATCATCAACTACTCTGACAATAATGTACGATCGATCGAAATAGTAATTGTAATTGAGATTTAGATTGAGATTGAGATTGAGATTGGAAATTGTGTTAATAATATTTATATAAATATATATAGTTTCGTAGCTTTGTAGATTGTCGTTAATACATACATATACAAAAGAAAAAAGCAACTCTGTTGTATTAGGTAGATATTTTCAATGATCAATTCGGCACGTGGGCAATTGAAATTGAAATTATCTACCATTCATTTCAAGTGGCTTATGGTAGTGGTGGTTCTTAGTCCATTGGGCGTTTGGGTCTCTACTGGGCCTTCTACTTACACGTATCGCCTCCTCTTCGGCAGCCTCCTCTTCTTCGGCCTTCTTTTGCAATTCGTCATATGACATGGCAACAATGGCCAAAATCAAATTCACAAGATAGAATGAACCTAGGAAGATGATGACTATAAAGAACAGCATGTGCCAGGGTCCAGCGGCGCGTAGCACCAGCTGGTACAGATCCTCCCAAAAGTCTTGCGTCATCAGACGGAAGGCGGATAGAAATGCCCAACCGAATGAATCGAAACTGGTATAACCATAGTTGGGATTCGGTCCAAACCCCTGCAGACACACGTAATCGTCATCGCATTGACTGCAATTAATCGATCAATCGATACCAAACGATCATCAATATCGATACAAAAATGGGTGGGGTAGCAACATCTATTGCGATCTACTCACCCGGCGCCAGAGATATTGCCGCATAGCGGAAACGATATGCCATCGTCCTCCGAATACCAATTGGAAATATTGCGATTGTGGTAATCCCAATTCTCATCGGTCAAGTTGCCCCAGGAACCATCAAGCGGGAATTTCTTAATGCATTTCTGTGTCAGCACGCCCATGTAGATTTGGAGGCCCATCAGTGCGAACACCGAAAGGGAGAACATTGTCAATATTATCACATCGCGCAGATTTTTCACAGACTCAATGACCGCTCCGACGATGGTTTTCAGGCCTATAAAAGCGGGTTAGTTATATATAGACATTTGTAGATGATCATGAATTCATAGACTGCATGGAATAACAGTTCGTATAACAGTTTGTATAACAGTTTGTATAACAGTTCGTATAACAGTTTGTTTAACAATATAACAGTTTTTTTTTTTAGTTATATCAATGTCAAAATCATACCTGGAACAATGGCTACGGTTTTTAGCGCACGCAGCACCCTAAACGTTCGCAAGGCTGCTAGATTACCTAAATCTATACCCATGGTCACATAACTGTGCGCGATCCAAGATTAAAGGTCATTTGTTGTTGTTGTCAGCAATCGTTGTTGTTGTTAATGTTATTAACGATGACAAAAGCAAATATACATACACATGAAATGTCATTAAGTATTTGGTAATTATACAGATATTTATATATATATATATATATATATATATATATATATATATTTAATATATATAATGCTATCGATCTAAGTATGTAAAAATAGAGCTTTGGTACGAGATTATGTTTGCAGTCGTTAGTAATTACAAATGTAGAGATTTTTTGTTTTCATTCATTTTATTAGATTTACAGAAGCTTGCTTCATGTACGTATGTGTGTGTGTGCGTGTGCTTGTGAGCGTATGAATGTGAGTGTGTGCGTATGTTGTGTAATTTATTGTTGTTTTCTTGTTAAACAGAGCAGCAAAATAAATAACATAAAATAGATTTTGAGTTATAAATGAATTTGATTCGATGTGAATGTGTGTGTGTGTGAGTGTGTATGCTTGCGTGTATGTGTGTGTGTGTGTGTGTGTGTGTGTGAGTGGGGTTAGCTGAGACGCATGAAAAGTGAAAATGGGTTTGGCCAGTTAGTGAGCCCCACGCCTTCTCAGCTTAATGATTCATTACGAAAATGGGCCACAAGCTGCGGAGAGCTAAGTTCAAGTCACACCTGGGGCAGGTGCAGCAGCTGCTCCTGCGGCCATTGCTGCTGTCACATCAATTGCTTTTGCATGAGTGTATGTGTGTGTGTGTGTCCGTGTTGCTATAAAAATATTTATGCACGCACACAAGCGTACCATGGAAATAGCTGGCACACACACACACACAGAGAGAGAGAGAGAGAGAGAGAGAGAGTGAAAGCGAGACACATGCTGATAGAAGCGTTTTCGGTGTGGCCTGGTAATGTCCATTTGCTTGAGTTGTTTGCCTTGTCGTGGCTGTATGCTGTCATCCTTTGGGAATTTCACGTTACTTCTGCAGCCAGGCAAACCTAACATTTATTTTTCATGAATATTTATCGATTTGGACGCATATAAATACAGTTAAATGCACATACACAGAGAGAAAGCGAGCGAGAGAGAGAGAAAGAACACGTGTGTGTATATGAGTTCAGTCTCTCTCTCTCTCTCTCTCTCTCTCTGTCTCTCACTCCCTTCCTCTCTCTCTCTCTTTCTGTGCAAGTACATACTCGCATTGCGTGTAAATTGGCCATCTAATTGGGCTGGCCTCTAAACTGTTTACCCGGCAATATATATATATATATGTATATTATATACATACATATATATATATATTTATATGTGTGTGTGCATACACATTCGCCCAGCCATAAGTAAAGCTTCATATGCTCCAGCTACATTCTTTATTCTATTCATTTGGGCTCCAATTTAGTGATTTTAGTCGTGTCGCCTAAAAGCGCGCTTTAAAATTTCTGTGCCACAAACTGGAGAATGCCATGTGAGCTGTATGTGTGTGTGTGTGTGTGTGTGTGTGTGTGTGAAAAGGGGGTGGGTTGGGCTGTATGGCTTGTCCAAGGCTGCGCGTCTATGCGGCGCCAGCGAAATGCGCTGCACGAATAGCCCAGCCACGTTACAGCAACCTCGAACTGCCCCCCGCTCCCCGCCCCCCGCCCCCCCAGGCACAAGCCTGCAGCTCGGGCCAAGTAATGCGGGCCAAAACCTGTCGCTACCCAGACAAAGGGCGCCCAATAAATGGTTAAATTGGAGCAAAAAGCAATGAAACGAAACTGTCACGAAACGAAAACGAAAACCAAAATGAACAACAACAACAACAGAACACAAAAAAAAATAAAATAAATAATAATAATATCTTGCAGAACCAAATAAAGAAAAAGAACGAACACAAAAAAAGCCAAAAAATTTGTTTATGACTCTGGCTTGGTGTGTATTGGTATGGGAAATAATCATAGGCAATGTGTATGTGTGTGTGTGTGTGTGCGTGTTGGGCACGTCATTAGTAACGGCACAAAAGAAATCAATAAAAACGCTCTCAACTAACGCGACTTTTAGCTGCCCCGCGGCTCACATGGCGTATGTGTAATTTTAGCTAAGCTACCTTTTGCCCATACGTGTTATTATTGTTAATGTTGTGGTTGCGCCTCTTTGTTGTTGTTGTTGTCGTGACATTTTGTCCTGTTACTCATGTGTCTGTGTGTGTATTAAAATTGAAATGCAATGCGCCCGTTTTTGGTTAGACGAAACACGTTCACATTACCCGATGAAACAAAACATGTATATAACAACAACTAAGCAAGTAATGACAACACACACACACACACACACACTCTCTAACAAACACTCACACACACACACACACACGGGTGAAATTTGCATTTCAATAATGTTCTGCATTTATTCAATTTGCGTTCATTTTATTTTGTCTAATTTGCATAATTGAAACAAAATAAAAAATATATATAAAAAAATTTCTCTGCTTTCATATAAATATTTTGTTCATGATGTTTTAACATATTCTTTTTGCTTGTACTGCTTTTATGGGCTGCTAGTTAATTAACATACGATATGTATTAACTACATTTTGTATTAATTAAAATGGCTAAAACAGAAAAAAGTCAACTGAAATGGGATAATCAGTTAATGTGGCGTGTATAACAGTTAATGTAATAGAATAAAAGGCGATTACGATACCAGATACGAGATACGATACGAGATTCAAAGAACAGAAACAAAAACAAGAGAGAAGAAAAACAACAAAAACGAAAAGCGATATTTATAGTACACATACGAGTAGAGGAGCATGATGTAGTAGTATATAGAGGATGATTAATGAGATCTGGTGAGATATGTCGGGTTATATATTGACGTTGCGTTGACGTTGATGAGTTAGTAAATCGATTAATAATATGTATATATAGTTTGATATAATAATAATATAACTCACGCTAAAGCTATTACTACGAAGTCCAGCCAATTCCATGCATCTCTAAGATACGTAAACGGGCATAAAATGAAACCTCGTGCCATCACTTTAACAGCTGATTCAAATGTGTAGATTCCGGTGAATATCACCCTAAAAACGAATTGAATTTCGAATGCAATTTGTTTTTTTTTTTTTTCTTCTTCTTCTTCTTCTTCTCATCATCTTCTCCTTCTTCTCATCATATCCTCCTTTTGTTTTTGTTTATCGTAAAGTACGAGTATCTTAAGTGCACTTGCTGCCTGCTTAGTTCAGATTCTCTCAGTTATAGATCGACGAACGGCAAGCCGTTCGATAACATACCCTTGCAAAGTACTTGGCATCGATATATATCGATCATTCATAAGTTATTTAAGTTCAAAATCATTTTCGCGTAATTTCAATTAATTTCTATCCCATACTTAACATTTCCATTGGCATCGATAATTTATCGATAGCCTCACAATACATAGACTTCAGTTATCTTAATTTCTCTGCAGGCGTATTGTAAGTGAAAAAAAAAAAAAACTCAAAAATAATACAAAGTTAAAAGTGAATGAAAAATTAGAATTAGTTGTAGCTGCACTATTCGTATAGTTGATGCCTTAGAATACCAGAATAACGCTAAGCTCTGGATATTTAGATAATAACCTTATTTATTGCTTATGAATAGAACTTATTTGCTAGCTTAACCCTGCACTTAATCACTTATTTACTGCCATCCTTAAAGACCACGCTTAAACTAGTTAAATCCAAGTGGAACAAACAGTGTTGGAAAGTGCACGAATGCGCACATGGCCAAGAGGCGATGCATCTAACGGCAGCATCTTTGGGCAGATCAAAGGGCATCATGCACAATTGTTAATAACAAGCACTCGAGATGCCAGATAGACAGACAGTTGTTCCACGTCTCGTCAGCTTGTGCCAATTGTCAATGTCAATAATTGTTAATAAGTGCTTGATGATGATGATGATGCTGCTGCAACAGCAGCAGCTGCTGCTCGTTGCTGCCACTGCTGTTCTCTGATGTAGGCGTTTAGATCAATAAGCCGACCTTCGGCCTGAATTCCAGCTAAGGCAGCGCTATCTCTGTATGTGTGTGTGTGTGTGTGTGTGTGTGCTTGTGTGTGGGTGTGGGTGTGCATCTGCTCTGTGTCTTTGGTTAGTCATTTGACAGATTTAAATCGACTTGCAAGTGACTGGCGAACAGACAGACAGACAGTCAGTCCAACAGACAGACAGACAGACAGACAGACAGACAGACAGACAGACAGACAGACAGACAGTCAGGCGAGCCCAGCTGCCCGCCCGCCTACAAGCCAGACTGACCCAGGCGTGGCCCAGGCATGGGCAACGTGTCTCGGGAGCTGCAACTAGTTCAAAGTCGCTGGCTGTGGGCCCTGCTGAGCGTTGAGCGTTGAGCGTTGCGTTTGACCTAGGCCCCAATGCCTGCGAAGGACACTTGAGTTGCGTTTTAATTGCAGGTATTATGTCTTTCTGGGCGCCCACAAGTGCGCCCACAGCTGCAGCCACAGCAGCTGCGGCCCAAAGCGGTCGACCCACATAGATGCGGCTGCCAACTGCTTAGATAGGCGCTCTGGCAAAAGTTTAAAAGCTCTCACTCTCTCTCTCTATCTCTATCTCTCTCCCTTTCTCTCACTATCTGTCTTACTAGCTTTCTTTCTCTTTCTGTATATAGATATTCCCTTACTCTCACTCACTCACTCACTCACTGCATGTGTGTGTGTGTGTGTAGGCGCTGGGCTTGGTGTTGCGTGTCTCAAGCTATGCGACAGCAGGTGTGCACTTTTTTTCGGGGCCTAAGCGCTGTCAACAGCGGCCCAGAGAACTTGGCCCAAAACGAGGCTGGAGACGAGAAGTCGCAGCCAGAGCTGAAGACGGAACTGGAGTTGGGCATGAAGACGTGTTGAATTGCTATTGCAAATTCGAGTGGGGCTCATACACATGAGCACACACACACATACACTCACACACACACTCACGCACACGCTCACACACACACTTGTGCTTGTGCACGTCTATTTGTTAGGGTGCTCGATTCTGATACCAAATCTGCGACAAATTCTTTGATATCAGCTAAAAAAATGACGTAACTCTTTTCACTTTTGTTGCTTCTTCATACGCTTCTTGCGTTATTTTCTGTTTGTTTTTTTTAAAGCATTTTGCTCGTTCTTCATTTTTTTGTTACGTTTTTTTAGTTTTTACTCTACTTTACGATATTACAGGTACACGAGCTATGTACAGTTACGGCTAAAGAAAATACATGTACTTCGTACAGTGAAGCATATTCAAATGGATTTGTATCTAGCTGCTCTTCTACCTATATACATATATATCTATATATATGTATGTTTATATATATGTTTGTACTTTGATACACATCTATGTGAATCGAAGTTGATTAATCAGCACTTTACAATAATGATGAGAGAGAGCGAGTCTAAGGATGGGAGTTGTTACGGTATACGAAGAAGTTCTAGAGCGATGTATCTAAGAGTTATGTATATATAAAAACTATACCAGATTTTGGCATACTAGAGCTACGTATATATATTATAGATACTAATAATTACAAACTATAGACTATTGATATCTAATAACTAATTCCTGATAGCAGTGCCTTCAGCACTATGCGTACATCGAATATCGTATATCGTATATCGAATATCGTATGTCGAATACCGTATAATGTTTCGCATATAGCGTATTGCATATGGTACATCATATATTGTATATCGAATATCGTATATAGTTTATCGCATATCACATAACATATATCGTATATTGAATATGGAATATAGTATATCGAATATACTATATATTGTATGTAATATAACAAATAGCGCATATTATAAGTATATACATAGTATACAGTATACCGTATATCATGTGTCGTATATCGCACAGCTTAAATTGTATATCGTACTTCATTCGATTGACTGTCTGAGGCACTGCGTTTAGAACAAAAGCTAAACCCCAATTGTTTTTGGTAAAGCCAACAAAAATGTACAAAATTTTGATTTATAACTAAATATTTAAGATTATATATATTATATGAGCTATTAGTGTACATATGGTACATGTATAAGTAAATATAATGTCGATATACATATATATATAATTATATATATATCTATTTAATAGGCATTTACTTCAACGGCATGATAATGGTACTAGTCTGGTAAGCTACATCGCTATTAATATACTCATAAAATATGTAACAAATTTGTAAATGGTACAATTAAATCGATTGAAAAGGATACTGTATATAATACGGGTTAGGGCTGTTATCGTTACTTAGTTACGTACTTAAGCTACTTAGAAATAAACGTATACTGTGGCTATATTCGTTCTAGGCTACGTCCAAGTATATTACTAAAAACTTAATTCCAAAATGTTATCGAATTTAATTTTGATGAATTCTGTTGTTTTTACGAAAACGTGAACAAACCAAAACCATTTGGCTCTCTGGCGACTGGAGAGTGGCCAGTTACAATATGTATGCAATTACATATGTATTTAGTATGGTTACAAATATTAGTTAGTTAGTTAGGTTGACTACAATTCAATAGATTAGAGATAATTAAGAGCGCCCAGGTACTAAATGCGTTTTTCGATTAGGGCAATTTACAAAATGTGAGGCATCGAAATGTTTCTAAACTTTAATTAGTTTTTGTAGTCGATTTATCGATAATTAATATGTTGGTTTTTTTTTATAGTTCTTTGTTGATAACGGAATGTAGTATTATGTACGTGATGTAAGTACAATCGAATATAATACAGTTTGGCCAGCAGGCTCAACAGGTTTTGCAAGGCTGACAAAAGCTGATGAGCACGACACACGGCAACACCTGCTGGCCGAATGAGTGTTATAGCAATGAGCTTGCAACTACTACAAAATGCTTTATTCTTTTAGGTTTTGTACATATTCCTGGGCAAGGGCTTTACTAGATGTTCATTACCTGTCGGACGCTTTGAAAAAAAAAATGTGAAAAATATTTAAAATTGTAATCGTTATCGTTATCGCTCATCGTAATCATCACTTTGGTTTGTTGCTGTTTTGTTCGATTCAATTTTCTTTTCTTGTTTTTTTTTTTTTCGCTTGGTTGTAAATTAAAGTTGAAATAAATTTATGTTTGACCTAAATACACGTTCGCATCAATATCGAAAAAGTTACAATTGAATATAAATAGTATTACGTAAATATATCGATCTATATATATATATATAAATAGATATATATGTGGTATATATATATAGTTCAACTTAGTCGAAAAGGAAAAAGCAAAGTGGTTGAACAGAAAACATTAAGAATCGTAAATCAAAAGAATTTTTTAGCTAAGGATTACCCAAAATATGTGTCTGTATATTGATACATTAATATATGTATATATAGAGAGAGATATATATATTGTATTAAGACCCAGAGTTAAACGAATATACATGATCAGTATGTATATATAGATGTATGCACTGGCAGTATGTGTACTCTCGGACATACCACTACACTTATGTCATATGTATGCAATGTAGCGGCTGCGCTAGCTAGGGGCTAGAGTTTCTAATTGGGAATACTTACTCAGTGGACTCGACCGTGGGCGTTGTCGGCATTATCATCAATATGCAGTTCACGAGAATGGTGGTAATGATAAATAACGAAAATAATGGATGCACTAAAATGTAAATGGCCACACGACGTATCGGATTGAATGGATCGAGCAGCCACATTGCTTTTGATGCAGAAAAGCGAAAAATATCTTTTCCCTTGCTTACAACTACGAATGTCTGCAAAACGAGATATACAAACAAATTGGATGGATTTGGATTGCAATTGAATTGGGTTCGGTTCGATTAGATCAGTCAATTGGCAATCGGCAATTGTATCGTATCGATAAGTGTGGTTAGGGACAATCACTTACCAGTACATTGCTGTAGTATGGATCGATATCCTCGAGAGGAGTGGAGGCCAATTCCGGCGGGAAGCTGCCCTGCAATCGAACAGGTATTGGCACACCCTGTTCAAGTGTAGGATCCGGTTGTGGACCTTCATCCTCGTCCTCGTCATCATATCGGATCTGATTGTTCCGGTACGTTTTAGACGTTTCAGGCGTTCCATGAAGACAGAGAACAAACAAGTGCGCACACATATATTAGCATAAGCAGGAAAATCGATTTCAATTGTCATCATATATATATATTTATATATATATAGTGTATATATACATATATATATTTGTAGTTTGTCCATTGATGTTAACAAGTCGTAAGTGGTAAGTAAGTAGGTAAGGCACATTAGTAGGTTAGTTTAAATGAAAAAGTTAACACAATTACAATAACTAAAATAGTATATTCAATTTTGGAATATTCTAAAAATAGTTTTTTTGTTTTGAATTTTCGTTATGGTTTAACATTTTGCATAGCACATTTAGTGAGGGCATCAGATAACAGATGGGAATTGAAGTATTTTCGCATTTTGGAATCAGAATCTGAATTCTGAACTGGGTCATTATGCAAAAGCTATAACCAAGGTGAACTTGGGCCAATCACTCTCATTAATAATTTAATTTTCTTTATTTTGTAAATATATTTGTCAGATCTGGATTGAACTTTTCTATATACAAGTCGGAAATCATAGGGTATAGTAAAGTAAAAAAATATACTGTAGACTATAGATTGAAAGCGTTTTGGATTCGTTCATTCATTTGCATGCAATACGGTGTTGTTATTTAACCAGTGTTGTGTAAGTTTTGTACAAAGCTTATTGAAAGTCATCAAATCGTGCACGTGCTAAAGGCTCACATATATTATTCTTCATATATAACTACATATTTATTTATATATACACTCGAACACACACACACATTCTCACTCACACACACACATACAGTCGCAACTCATAGGACACGCCATTTAGACAGAAAACTTGGACAATTCCAATTTGGAATTGAGTTCAGATATCATTTTTCGTTCATTTTCGCATGCCCGTTCGCGTAAGTGAAAAGAGTATATTGGTTTACATCTGTCTATATAAGTATATAAGTAAGATTTATAGAGCAGCTAGCCTAACTTTTGGATAACTGGTTCCAGTTTGGTCTTTATACTGAAAGGTTATCATTATATGATAAAATGTGTTAATTAGCTGGATCATTTTTGAATAACTCTTTCTATGTGATATGTTATCCTGATCTGATAAAAAGTTGATATTATATAGATAAACTAGATTCACTTCTGGATAACTGTTTCTAGCAGAATCTATATCCTTTTAGGTTATCCTGACCTGATAGAAAGTTAAGATTCAGATGGAAAATCTAGGATACCTTCTGAATATCTGTTTCCAGCTGGTTCTATTTGCTCATAGGTTATACTGATCTGATAGAAAGATCTGACAGCTTATTTGTATAATAAAATGTATAAGAATCTTAAAAGTCTTTTGAATGATTACAGCTCGTGAGCTCTTTACGCTCCATTCAAAAGATATAGTACTTTTGACTCGGAACTATAAATTGTTTTTATATGCTTAGTGGTAGAAGTAAATTAGCCCAATTATTTGGCCTATCAATTTTGGCTCGTATCTCGGTGAGCGTGTATTACGCAGTCGATTGCAGCCCGTCATAACAAAGTTCTTAGTTGTTTTGTAGTTTTTTTTTTGTTTTTTTTGGCTTTTTCATATTTCTTATGACGATGATTATTTTTGTATGCATTGGGCAACTTTAATTGCCCTGTCATGCATATTGTATGGGGGACAATATTTGTGTCCCATTGCTGGGGCCATGGCACGTCTATCGATTTCAAGAAACCCTCACTCAAACAAACACACATACACAGACACATACAAGCAGACAAGGATAGAGTGTGGCTGTATCGATGTACAAAATAACTAGGTATTGTGCTCGTAGTTAGTTTTTACTTTCCATGGACATGGACATGGACATGGACATGCAATGCCAAAAGCAAAAGTAAAGCAAAAAGTCGAACGTCAGCGTCATGAAATTGTTCGAGTTTCTATAAAGACACACTAACACACACACACACACACACACACACACACACACAAACTCAGAGACATACACACACACACAGTGGCTATAGCAGCGCTAAAAAAAATTCCATAATAGTTGGTTTGTTTGCTTGGCGTGACAATTAGATTGTGTGTGTATGTCTCTCTGTGTGTCGGTGTGAGTTTCTGTAGTTGTATTTGTGTGTTGACGCAATTGCGCCAACGAATGGGGACACAGGGATGAAGCAGGAGACGAAGTCGTAGCCGGAGCCATGACCATATAGCCAGAGTGCCGCAGTCACGATGACGGCCAAGGGACAGTCCAGGGGCTGGCTGCCTTTTTAAACAGACCAAGTCAAGTCTATATTTAAACTAATAAAAGGCGAAAACCGCACTACAAACCTCACACTCAAACACACACACACACAAACACACTCACACACTGACAATATGGCGGTTACAACCGGATACGTCTATTCCTGCTGACTTACACACAGAGCGAGAACTTATGACGCATGCGACGACTGGAACTGGAACTGGAACTAGAACTGGCACACAGAAAACAATAATTGAAATCTGGATTCAAAACTTTTGTTTATGTTGCTTATGTCATTATAGAGCTCTATGCTAGTGCTTTGTCTTCATCTTCGGTTTCTAGATCAATATTTACAGTTGGAAGAAAGACCTAGAAGAAAACTTAAAAAGGAATTGAACTGTATGTGGAAAGAATTCATAGTCGAACGCTAGGGACTACACAATACTCGATTTCGCTCGGAAATTGGGCATATGCACTACTAAATACTCGTTCAGGCTGCTAAAGTGGGCATATTAACTCCGAAATTTATCTATATGTCGAGCAGCTTGAGAGAGAGAAACTTGGCATTGCTGGGTCTAAAAATGTAGAAGATATTGTTGTAGTACATCAGTGAGTGAGGTCGTATATTTATCTGCCCATAGTATACCTGAGTATATTAGAATGTTACAAATAGAGCTTATATTGTAGGAGTTAAGGCAGACTAGATTTGCCAGGCCACTAATGAACAATTTCAATAGAAAAATTGAAGAACTTAGAAGACAAGAGTTAATTAAGTATTTTCCATAGAGAGGGGCAGAGCGAGAGAAATAGAGAAAGTGAATATAAAAAACCAATATACTCTCTTTCAGCCCATGTGAACGAGCATAGGAAGCTATGAGGATAGATATTTAACCATTAGATTGATAACCTTTGCCAGGCTATAAACTAATTTTAGCCAAATGCGTGTGGGCGCTATATTTAGACTACCTTTGACATTAGAGAGCTATTAGGTCTTCAGCGTTGCCAGATATATGAAATATTTAACGATTCAAAGACAATGAAATTGATGCCTTCTACAAATATACATAGCTTAGACTAAAATGCAACATGCAAATGCAATTATGCAGCACACACACACACACACACACACACACGCACAGAGTTGAGATGTCGAGCTCTATTGTTGATTAGCTACTTGATGCCAGCTAGAAGGCATCGCACTAGGTATAATTAGTTAGTCAGCTATCTATGTATATGTATAACTAGAGTTGAACAAGCAAGCAGCTACAAATTAAAAACAACTCAACACAAATTGCCTGTAGAGTGGCTTCTATCTAATTAATTGCCGCACTTAATGCGCAGCTTCAGCACTTCAAATACAATTTTAGGTCGGCAAGACTCGAGGCGAGCTAATGACCTGCAAAAAGCGGTTAAAACCCCAAAATGAAAATTGAAAATGTATTAACATTTTTTTTAAATAATTTTTATATAAGGTAAGTTAAGGTAATAAACCCATTATTTGTAGATACTTTCTGGGTATACCAAGCATGGTTTGGCATAGTCCATTTAAGGGGTAGGTAAAGTACTATGTAGTTTGACATAGAGCTACTTGGTATACAGAGCAATTAATCCCTGTTGCTGCATATATTTTAGATGTAGTCTATGTCTTATATCCTTTATTTTTAGCTATTTGCAGGGTATATAAAATAGTTAGGCAGCAAAGTCTTCATATGCCAAAAGGCATAAAAACCATAGAAATCGAGTTTGTAGCATAAAATAAGTCTGCTCAAGTATCTTCCTTATCGTCAACATTTACAGGGTATATATGATAAATAAATAAAGAGAGAGAGAGAGAAAGATTGATTTGGTTGATGAATATTTGCAATTAGCATAGCCTTTATTGTCCATATGTCTACAGGGTATACAGACATTGAGAGAGAGAGAGAGAGAGAGAGGAAGACCTTTTAAAAGCCATATCATGGACATGCCTATATATGTGTTTTATGCAATTTAAATTAGCTCTGCACATGCCTAACTGGGATACTCTTTAATGCATATTACAGGGTATACCTTGAGTTACAAAACGGACAAAGCACAGCAATATTGAGGCATTATTATTTACTTTTTCTCATACATACCCCGCTAGTTACCCTTTCACTGTACAGGGTATGGAATATTAAAATTATATAAGCAACAAAAAGGCAAAAAAAAGCTGCGCATTATCTTCGTTTCAAATGCCAAAGTTCGCGGCAATTATAATTAATATCATTTGTTGTTGTTGTTGCTGTTAAGGCTATTGCTAATGTAGTTATTGTAGTTGTTATAGTTGTTGTTGTTGTTGTTGTTATCATTGACTTTCGAGCACTTACTTCACCATTTACCATTTACCCACTTACTGCACTGTGCCCAGGCACACGCTGAGTCACCATTCAGATGATATATTATGATTTATGTATATGGTATATCTGGATGTATGCGGTATAATACTCTATATATGTATATTATACCGTTAATTTTGTTGCTCGGCAATGCGAAATTTTGTTTTAATTGACAAAGTGACAAAACAATTTGGCAATTGCGCGCATAAATCATCAGACATCTGCATAGTATGGTCAAAAGAAATCGTTAGCCTGAACCTGAGCCTGAATCTGAACCTGAACCAGAGCTAAGCTCTTTTAAGTTTGTGTTGAGCCCTAAGCCTACGCATATCTCTATATACATGCACACACACACACACCCACACACACAGACACACACACACATAGACAGAAAATTGTAAAATTTATATATATATATATATATAGAAAAGTAAGCGGAATAAATATGTTTTTAGCGAGTTGTATATATAGTTTGGACAAGGATTATTTGAAGCAACTTCGTAATTGTCAAGGAAAGTTTAACGGGCATACTGTACATAGAGAGAGTGGGGGAAAGAGAAGAGGCGAGCGAGAAAGCTTTTTCTTTCTTTTGCAACTTCTATGTATGCCTTTAGTGATTGGAAATCCTTTGAGTCCTTTGCTTATAAGCGCATTAGCACAGCTCAGGCAATCGACACTAGTCGATGCTGGGAAACTGCTGCAGCCAGCAGCCAGCAGGAGGCAGGAGGCAGGAGGCAACCGGTAGTCGGCAGTCGAGAATCAGAAATCAGTGGCCAAGAAGCCATTTAAGCACGAGCGAGCACAACTTTGTGGCTCTGATTAAGTAGTTAAAGCACTGTGCAACAAACTTGTATTTTCATATTAATATTTAAGCACGAACAGCATTTAGCAATTAAGTAAACATATATAGAAACAACTAATTCAGAAGACAACTTCAAGCCTTTGAAGTTTGATACGGATGATATCGATCGATTTTGAAATTTTCAAATGGAATTCTTTAGAAGAATGAAATCGTTTCAATATGACTTTCACTTTGCTGTTTGTTTACTTTAGACTTTGAACACATTTATATTCTGAAACCTATTAAAGCTATTTAAGCGGGGTATATTATTTTTACTCTAATGTAGCAGACGGCAAGAGGTTTGACTAACACCATAAGTTAAGCGAGATCCACAATAGAGTTATTCTGGTCTTATTCATCTGTCTGTCTGTTTGTCCTTTTATCTATATGTTATCTATTTTTATCTCATCTTTATCTATATTTTATCTTTTCTCTTTTATCTAATTTCTTTATCATTCATCCAACCATAGCTATTTTTTTATTTTTCATTAATCCGTAGTTTATTCATCTTTTATCTCTCTTTCATGTATTTTATGCCTCTTTTTTATCATCGTTTATCTTTTATCTCTCTTTTATCTATCTGTTGGTCTGTTCATCCCAGATGTCTAAGTCATCTCCCATGATACCTTCATAACCAAGAATAATCGATAAGTATTTTCAAATTTCACGAAATCGATATCAAATCGTTATAAGAACTTAGATATTTGAGTCAAAATCAGCCCATTGAAGAGGTAAATGACCAACAAAAATTCACATAGCATCTCCTTAACTATACAAATGTATAGATCATAAAAAGTATGAATTTTATTTAGTATTCCTACTGACTCGAATCAGTTTCAGGGTATTTCTTAGTCAGGCATTGCAGCACACTGACTAGTGAAATTAACTATTTAAATCTCGCTTAACTTCAATTTGCATATGCTGCAGATATATATAAAAAATATATATATTTATAGATATATAAAATATCAGAAAATTGAAATGTCAAAAGTGAAAAAAAAAACTGTGTTGCACAGTGTAAGCGTTAAGCTGCCTGAGCTGCAAACAAATATTGCCAGACGCGATTCAAATAAGATTTTGCATTTGCGGCGCGTTGGCAAATAAAGTAAGCGCGTTGATATAAAAAAGTTGATATATATGAATATATAGAGTGAGAGAAATATAAAATATATATATACAAAAAAGAGCTACACTTTAGCTATATATATATATATATATATAGATGGGTGGGTAAGTATATACACACACGCATAAAACATATTTACGAGTATTTTGAGTTGAGGTGAGTTATTTGATAAGCAAAAGTAGTAGATACATAGATAGTATATAGCATATAAATATAAATATATTTATATATATATATATATATATATATATATATATATATATATATATATATATATATATATATATATTTGTAAAATATATATGTATATTTAAGATAAGTTGTAGTTGAGTATTTGGCAAAGTGTTGCACCAAATAGAACTAATTTGTACAGGGAATTATGCGCATATCAATATTACGAATTACGAATTACGAGTTACGAATACAATTACGATTAGGAATATTACGAATACTTAGACGAATACGAATACGAATAAAGTTTGGAAGCAATTACATTAAAAGAAAAACATAAATATGCGGCTAATAATTAACAAATTTTGGCATCAAGTTCCAAATAAAACGCAAAACAAATTAAAAGCTTTGTTTGAATTTCAGTTTTAAGTTTGTTTAATTTTTTTCGGATTTTTTTTTTAGAAATTTCGTTGAGTTTTTGGGTTTTTTATGTAGTTTTTTTTTTTTTTTTTTTTTTGTGTATGTGCTTGGCGGGGGTTCGGGGGATTTGAAGGGAAAAGGTACGTTATTCGTTGTTCTTTTTATTTATTTTTTGTTTGTGTTTTAGAGACTAAAAGTTCTGTGGAAATCTTACTTCTTTTTGTTTTTTCTTGCGACCATATTGCGGCTGAAAGAAGATTTGGATTTGGTATTTGGTTTTAGGGCATTGATTGATTTTTTTTTTTTTTTGGCGGGAATTATGTAAAAGTTGAGTTTGAAAAAAAAATTGGTAAAAATTGTTCGTTTTTTAAATATTTTTTTTTTTTTAGCGTTAGGCAAGCGCCAAATTGTTAATAGTTATAAATGATTTTGTTATAAATATATGCATTTTTATTATGTTTTATTTGTTTTTATTGTTGATTTTTGAGTTTCGGTTTTCCAGACAGCAGCGCGCAAAAGTTTCGTTTTGGGAGCATTCAAAGTAGAGAAAAAGTTGTAAAAAAAATAAAAGAAAAAAGTACACGAAAAAACGAAAACATAAATAGAAAATATATGTATATATATATATATAGAAAGAGAGAGATTTATATATATATGTAAGTGAAACATTTAGCAATCTTCAAGATAATAATAATAATACGTAAGGCTTTCAGGGGTTCATTGAGAGATCCTAAATCGGCAAGGAGAGGGCATAGAGACAGAGACAGACAAATGAACAGGTGTATAGAACGAAAGCGAGAGAGCAAGAGAGCGAGAGAGAGAGGGATAGCGATAGAGAGAGATAGAGCGGCAGTGATATGGATTAGTGTGTTTTTTGTTGTACAGAACACAGAGAATTTGTTGAGTTTTCAAACTGAATGTTGAATAGATAGAAGTGCGCGCATGAGATTTGTTATGAAATATGTTAATTTAATATTTTTAATCTACATTTGTACAAATTCAGAGGGAGAGCGAGAGAAAGAGAGAGAAAGAGATAGAGATAGAGAGAGAGCGCTTCAAGTAAGCTAGTTTCTAGTTGAGTATACTATGAAAATCTCTGTACAACATTTGAAGTTCAATGCTCGCTGCATTGGTTTCATAGCAATCAGCTTCTGAACAGCTGTCGGTGTTAGCATTTCTGGTGTCGGATGGTTTTTCTTATATAGTATTTGCACTACGTTGCTAGTTATATGTAATTATTATTGATTTAGTTTGTTCTTTATATAAGTATAATTCAATTTGATTGACTGATTATTAATGTTTATATACATATATAGTATAGGTTAGATATTCTAGGCTGATGAGACGCAGCTACAGGAGTTACACATGTAATGGACAATGTTGGATGTTCTATGGTTAGGTATTGGTATTGGTATTGGTATAGGTTATATTGTTATAGGTATTGGCATTGGTATTATTATTGGTATATTGGTATTGGCACAGGAACTGGTGTTGTGTTATTTAATGGCTGAGACGTACGTACGCATTAAATGACTTGAACTTTTAGTATTTACACAAACGAAACGGAACGGAACGGAACGAAACGAAACGAAACGCGACGGCCATGGAGATTGTGAGGTGCATAGCCGCGCGCACACAAAGTCCAGTGAATTATTGATTCGAGGTACAAAACCTTTGTAATGAGCTCAAACACAAGTTCAAAACTAAGTTCAAAGTAAGAGAAAATTCAAATCAAAAATCAAAAAAACATAAATAATTAATTCAAAGAAACTTTTTGCCGTTGACAATAAAGAAACTTTGCTGCAAACTCAAATATTTGAATACACAATAATGAAATATAGTCAAGATATGTAGATAGATAGATACATAAGTATATATATATATATATTATACACACATTACGAGGCCAATAGTATAGGAATATACAGTTCTTACTCTCAATAGGTTAAACAATTAAACAAACAAACAAACGTACAACGATTATGGCAGGATTTTAATGTAGTTTTTTTTTTCTTTTCGTTTGGATAATACGAATTACGAGTTTACGAGGGGGAAAACTGTGAGTTATATAAGAATACATACGAAATACGACAAACAACATAAATTATAGAACAATACATTTATTTTGGATAAGTTTGTTTTTGAATTTTGTTCAAATGATAATAAGAAGAAAACAACAAAGTGACATCGACTCAAATAAACATAGTTCACATTAAGCACAGAAAAGTTCTAGACAAATAAACCCAAGTGGATGGGGAGTGGACTGGGGGTTAACGGAAAACACAATTGATTATAGCTGGACTAATTACGGTAAAATGGTAAATAAAATCAACTTTCTTAAGCAGCTGCATTATCAGGGATTACAATGCGAAATACTGAGTATATATTAGATTTAGAGTGTGCAAAGAGAGAGTGAGAGAGCGAGAGAGAGAGAGAGAGAGATAGAAAGAGAGAGAGATTGAGAGTGATAGATAGAAAGAGAGATTTACATAGTACGAGTATGTTAGATCCAAGCAGTCCGACTGGACACAGGACAAGCACTTTTTAATGGTTTGATAGATTGAATTTCTGAGATGTTTTCGAATACAGCGAAATGTGAGAACAGGAATTACATTTACAAATGCACATATACCATATAAAGTATATAGATTGGATGGAGCTGGGATTTGTTGGGTTTGCTGGATTCATATGATGTGTGCTCGATAAAGCCTTGAAGAGTTTGTCAGATATGAAATGTGAATAGGTTTAAAGCAGAGCAGGATGGCAAGAGTTGATTTGTTATGGGAGTATACCTTGACATTGCATAGGTAGAAAACGGGGGTCTTGAAAGAAATACGAGTAGTACGATTAAATATTCGAGGGTACGAAAAAAATCCACTGTATAGGAAGCTTAAAATACTGTTTGATAGTTAATTATCTGATGGCTGAATTCTTTCTGGGTTTATTTTACTGGATTATTACTTGGCATTTGGGTTAGCATATATAGGTTAGTAGCAAGTAATATTTGTAGTAGTAGTTGTAGTAGTAGTAATAATAGCAATAGTTTAGGTACAGTTAGATAGGTGTACAGGTATTTGGTTTAGATAGTTATATATATGATAGATACATATTCAATATACGTTTAAGCACGAACAAAAGCGCACATTAGCGTTTAACGTTAATCGATCGACGATCATCGATAAGTATCAATTGCTGTAAATTTGTAATTGTTAATCGAACATCGATAAGTGCCGAGGCAAAACAAACGATAGTTATCGAAAATAGATTATCGATGAGTATCAATTGTTTAACAATCATAATTGGCATCCAATAGATTAAAATTCAATAGATATGGATTGCCAAATAATCAATAGACATCGAAAATATATTATCGATAAGTATCAATAGACATAGATTTCTAATTGTTGCCTAAGCCGTCGATAACCTAAATGTCGATAAATGTCTATAATTATCAAATGGATACACATCGAAATTCGAATATCGATATGTATCGATTTATGTACATCTATAGTTGTAATTAATGCAATCGATAACTTGGATATAGATCAAGGATAACTAATGCAATCGATAAATGTCGAGTATCGAACATCGATTAACGTTATAATCATAATTAGAATTAGAATCATAGTTATCGATAGGAGATAAATTAGATAGAAGAGACACGAAAATAGCACAGCACATACATAATTGTATGCATTAGCAGACAACATTCAGCTAGAAATAATTACCACCTCTCCCTCGGCTCTCTTTCTTTCCAGCTCCTTTTGCTTTTCATGCTCAGCGGCAATGCGTTGTTCAATTTGCACCAATGATTCGCGGGTAAAGGGACGGAACAAACTGCGTTCTTCCTCAGATATCGAGTCGGAATCTTCTGTCATTGTCTATGCGGCCAACGATGAGAGCCTCAGATTTCCAAGGCCTGCAACAATAACGAAATTACAAAAAGATTTCATTAGATTTGAAAAGCAATCTCAAGCCCGGCTATCAATACTTACATGAGGCACATGGATGTCGCCTGCTACATTAAAGCTACAACTATATCCGAGGCGCCATGTTCGAGTAGCGCCCGCCGCTTAGCACGATGCTGCAATTGAAATCGAAAATGAAAAATGCAAAATGCAAAATGAAACAGATATTTCGTTATGAATTCAATAATCATCATCGTGGCAATGATGTGGAGCAATGCACTCGCTTGTGCCATCACGTAGCGCACATTGAACCCGTTTGCGTGAATGAGTAATTGGATTAGCGCAGCTAACGATAGGCATTAAGTGCATTCCAATCAAACGCAAACAAAACAAAACAAAACAAAAAGAAATCCACGGATACAATTGACAATCGATATAAATTAAATGTCAGCTGGACAGAATACACTCGAAGAAATTATTATGGTTGAAAGCGGCAAAGACTGCGCTATGTAGTGAGAGAAAGAGAAAGTTTTCTGATTTGCTTTTACTTTTAGTTTTGTTAATATACATACATATAATATACATATGATACACAAACATAATATACATATACATATGTATGTATATGCGAACACAATTTTATAGAATTTTATTTAATTGAATTTCGAACTTTTTTAAACGAGAGAAAATTGAATTATTGAAGTTGCTCTTCTCTTTTGCTTTTGCTTTTACCGTATAACTTTTTGTTTTGTTAAGCAATTTGAGTGAACAAATATTTTAGCATTTGCTTATGAACAGAGTATCAAAGAGTTGCTTTCACCATATGGCCATATACATGTGAGCTGTGCTGTATGCATATAAGAATTGAAGCTCTGAGCTATAAACTAAGCCAAATGGCAAACTGACACAACCGAAATGCCATACAAATTTAAGTATTTAAAAAGCGAAATTAAAGCTGTTAATAAATATTGAAAGTATAATGACAATATTAATAATAATAATAATAAACAAATTATATATTATTATTATTATTATTATTATCTATCAATTTTCTTAGTAAGTAGTATATGAAAACCAAATTAGAAAATATATAAAAAATAGCAGAATAATATTTATATTAATAATGAACCAAAATAAAAATATAATAACAAAAAAATAAAAAATAAAAATAACATAATAATAATAGCAATTATAAACAAAAATAAGAATATGTAAAACACTCCTTAGTAAGTAGTTAATGAAAACAAAAACAGAAAATATATATAAAAATAGCATAATAATAAATATAATAATAATGAACAAAAATAAAAATATATATCAAACTTTTCTTAGTAAGTATATAAAATTAAAATAAATAAAACATAACATAGCTATAATACTTAAAAAAACAATACACAAAAATAACAATAAATAAAAAACGGACCTTTTTATGTATTTAAATGTTAATAAAAAATAGAAGACATGCTTATATGTAGTAATAAAAATGTTTAATAATAATTTCTTTCAAATGTATAATAATTAACAATATCAATAATCACAATATTAATAATAATAATAATAATAATAATAATGTATAATAACAATAATTATAATAATAATCATCAAAGTTTCATTTTTAATTCTATTAAAATTACTTCAACAACAACAACCAAAAAAGCAATTTAAACATATTCAATTCATGGCATTTCCCTGCAATCAAAAATAAATGAAATATGTACATAATTTGTGCTCTGCTCTCAGTGGCTTCTGTGCGTGTGGAAAGTAATATAAATGCTATTTAATTGGGATTGAAGTTTCACGAGTAATTGGAATTGCGAACTCAAAGAGATTTCACAAGTGCGCAGTGTGCCATAATTATGGCAATTTCTCGGAATTTGCAATTAAGTGAAATGAAATTTATATATTGCATATACATATATATTGAAATGCATTGAGAATGCAGCACAAAATACCAGGAAACTAAATTATGTGTATTCTGTGAAATTGGATTCATTGGAATCTTGTCTGAGCTGCAGTTGAATTGATATTAGAATTAATTGCAAGCATTTGTCTAAAGTAATATCAATTAGAGAACAATAGTTGCATATATCAGAATTCAGTTCAACAATACAGATAGTACTCGAATAGACTAGAAATAATTTTGGAATTCGATTTTGACTTATGTAAGCAGGCAGCACTAAGGTCAAAGCACTCTCGGCCACTGGCAATATGTGTGTGTATAAACATATATACACATGTATGGGTATATATTTATATATAATTTAAGTAAATTCAAGTGTGTGTGTGTGTGTGTGTGTGTGTGTGTATTGCGCACCAAAGTAGGTCAGTTCGATATTCCAACGTGTTTTTTATATACGCAACACGCACGCACACACATGTGCATCAATTTATGTTTATGTGTTTGTATGTGTGTTTGTGGATGAATGAAGCAAATTGTAGGCTCAGTTTGAAATTGGAAGTCAAATCAAACAATTGTCACAGCTTAAGTTACTAAAAGCAAGCAAACACACGCACACACATATATATATATATGGCAGCGCCTTTTCTTGTGGCGCTGAAAAGTATGCTATAAAAATCGCATTTGCTGCACTTGCATATTGAATTGAATATGATTAATCAAGTGTGCCGCAATATGATTTAACCATGCAAAAATTGATTAACTAACCAACATACACATACATACATTTATTTAAAAAAAAATAATCACACACACACACACACACACATTGAGCAGTGCTCGCATGTTGTTAGTCAATGAATTTTACATATACACAAGCACAAAGCAAGGCTAGCAGAGGGCAAGAGAGAGAGAGAGAGAGAGAGTTTGAGCGAGAGAGTGGGCAAGAGCGGGAGCGTAAGAGTAGGTGCTTGTGTGTGTGTGTGTGTGAAAAGGAGAGAGCGAGTGGGTTAGCAGTTGTGGCCAGAGCCAGAGCCAGAGCCAGAGCGAGCGCCTGCGCCTTTTCAGCGCCACACATATCCTGTTCGACTCTCTGGCTGTTGTACAATCTTGTATCTCGAAGATACAATTATTTTGGTATGTTTCTTAACGAAACTTAACGCTCAGTGGGCCATGTATTGGCCCGTTTCTCTTTTTCATTTTTTTTTTTTTTTTTTTTTTTTTTGTTCTTGTTGTCTCAAGTTTGCCCTCCAAAAGCCACCAAAAGGTTGTGCAGTAGGCCAACAAAATGACGAAAAGGAAAAGCAAAATGTTGTATATGTGCGTGTGTGTGTGTGTGTGTGTGTGTGTGTGTGTGTGTGTGTGGCAGCAAGTGTTTGCCAAGTGTCTTAGCGTTTTCAATTGCTTGGCTCATTAGTGACATAATCATGGCTAGCAATTAGCTGCGACTTCTTGCGGCGAATCAAATTTCAAACCAATTTCAACCCAACTCCGATCACATTTAATATTTATATATATGTATATGCATATATATATATATATACATCGTTTATATGCCCAACTTACCGTTAATCGATGTCAATCGATGTTGTGCCTTTGTTGCTGCTGCTGCTGCTTCTATTGTTGTTTTGTTGATGTTTGTTGTTGTTGCTGTTGTTGCTGCTGTTGCTGTTGTTGCTGTTGTTGCTTTTGTTGCAATAAGCTGCCGCAAATGTTGCTGCAGTTATGCTGTTAACTATTGTTGTTGCTGCTGTTGTTGTGGTTGTTGTTGTTGTGGTTGTTGTTGTTGTGGTTGTTGTTGTTGTTGTTGTAACCTATACATGAACTCGCATCGGCAAACACAAATGGCGGCGGTTTTTATGGCTCTGAAGGATGACGACGACGCGGCGCGCAAAAACAATTCACA
Source organism: Drosophila hamatofila (assembly GCA_035045345.1). NCBI lineage: Eukaryota > Metazoa > Arthropoda > Insecta > Diptera > Drosophilidae > Drosophila > Drosophila hamatofila. The sequence goes on along the minus strand of JAWNPA010000039.1, from coordinate 22,012,040 downwards.
CAATTTTTTCCCACTTTTGTTGTTGTTGTTTCTTTCGGCGATGCGAACGCGTTGTTTTGTGATTATTGCTGTTTGTTTGGTTTTGTTGTTGTTGTTTTTTTTTTTTGTTTTTTTTTTTGTTATTTTTTAATATTTTGTTTTATTTTGTTGGTTCCCAGCGCTGTGAACAAAAATTTTAAAATTCCAACAATATTAGCGAACAGCAATATGAACATGAATATGTCTATGAGTCTATGTATATATATGTGTGTGTGTGTGTGTGTAATCAAAGCCGTAACAGGAGCCGTAGTCGTAGTCGTAGTCGTAGCCGTAGCCGTTGACGTTGACGTTGCCTTTGCCGTAGCAGAAGCAACCAGAATTAACGTTCATGTGCGTGCTTCGAACTTTTGTTTGAATGCCTGTATGAGTGAGTGAATGTGTAAGTGTGTGAATGTGTGTGTGTGTGTAAATGTGTGTATGTATGTTCAATAAAGCCGGCGCAATTGTATTCGTATTTGATGTGACTTGGTTTTCAGTTGATTTAACTTATTATTGTTCTCGTGCTTTGTATGATTTCTCAATGCTATTGATTGTTTGATTGATTGATTATTGTTGTTGCTGCTGCTGCTGCTGCTGGCGCTACTGTTGCCTTTGTTATTTGAACAATTTGTAAATTTTAATTGATTTCCATTGACTCTCTTGATAGTTTAGTTTTCCAATTCAATTTTCTTCGGCTCTTCAACTATTTTTGTTGAATTCGCTCCTTTTTTTGTTGACTTTGACTTTGCTAACACCAACTGTTGTGGTTCGGTTGCGTGTTTTGCTGTTACTTGAGCACAAGAACAAAAAGCACAATACACTTGAAAAAAAAACTGGTATACTTGTAAGTATAAATACAATTCACCGAAAAAAAAAGAAGACAACAACAATATCGACGAGAACTGTCTACTTAGCGCAGCGCAGCGCAGTTTGTTTATGTTTATGCAACTTTGGAGCTTCAAGCGGATTATTGTAGCATACTTTCGCGCGCACGTGAATAACGCAGCCAACACCGAATGAAAGTCAGGGAGGGACGCTTACAGGGCACACAGCAGAGAGCAGCAATTGAGCTGAGAGGCGAACAGCCAGAGATAATGAGAGGCACAGACAGAGCAGTGTGAGCAAGACAGACACTGAGAGAGAGAGAGAGAGAGAGAGAGAGAGAGAGAGAGAGAGAGAAATAAAGGGAGCGCTAGAGAGCAGCTTTCACTATTCATTTAACAGCAGCAAAATTTAGCTTTCGACTAAATATTTTCAAGTGCTGTTTGCCATGCTGCCACAACTGCAGCGCAGCTAAAAAGGAATGAAAAGAAACAAAATCCAACAACAAAGTGGCCAAATGCCGTTAACTGTGCAGACTTCCCCACCCACCGACCGAAAACCCGTTGCTCTGCCGTAATCGCAGCCGAAAAAGGCTGCAGCAAACGCTCGCTGCCGTCTTTTGCCGCGACAACGAATTCGCTGCGCGCTCTCGCCTCGTTTCGCCTCGCTTCGTTTCGTTTCGCTCTCGTATCGCCTGCGCCTCATCCACTTGTCCACTCTGTTCGTTCGCCCGTTGTCAACACAACTTTTGTTGTGCTACTTTGCCGCTGTTCGCCGTTCGCCGTTCGCCGTTCGCCGCATGCCTTAGTGACTTGACTTCTTATGCTATTTTTAGGTCATCAAAATTGGTGGCCAGCAGCTCTCGCCGCAACTCGCCGCAAAGTCGAAGCATGCTTCAAACACTTGGCACCAGTCTGACTGAGCCGTGCCTTAACCATTCTGGCAGCCGCAGCCGCAGCCAACGGCCCATTATAACTTATATGCACTATAAAAATAGCCCAGCCATTATCACAAATCATTATGACCCGCTGATCCGCTCCACATTGCATTTAATTGCCACTGCCAGCCATTGGCCACCAGCCACTAGCCACCAGCCACTAGCCACCAGCCACTAGCCACTGGCCACTGCACTCAAATCATTTCCCACACACACACACACACACACACATAATTATATAGCGAAATTCCATGAAACTTAGACGAAGCTCAATTAAACTCAACTGCCACATGAAACGTAGGAGAAAATTGCTTTACACAAATGTTCACTTAGCCCCTATGCAAAATGCTCTAATTAAATACTTAATACTTTCCATATATACATATATTATGTGAATACACGTTCATAAGTAGATGAAACGAGCGCTTGTACAACACAGAAACAGATTTGCAGCGCTAAGCCGCAGTGAACGAAATCATTCGGAAGCTCGCATTAAAATGTTCGCTTAACCAGTTTTAAGCTGATATTAGGCGAAGTATTTAAGCGTTCGAGTTCAAGCAATTTGATCTGCTTCAAGCTGATTTCAGCGAAAAGCGCAGAAATGTTGTTTGTAAAAAAAGAAACGAGATAATGTGTATATGCATGCATATACATGAATGTACTACATAATTATAAATCCGTGGTCATTTCTGCAAAAATTAATATTCAAAATATGTTTGAAAAATTGTAATTAATTAGGGACATTTGCGAATGTAAATTACGAAAATGCAACAAAAATCATTTAGCGCTGCTTTTCTGCTTATTCCATTAATCTAACAATAGCGAGAGGTATACGTGCACTCACACACACACACACACAGAGAGAAACACTCGCTCACTGGCACGCGTAATTCGGTGAAATCGTTACGGAATCGAAATTTTGTCCGGGCAATCAGAGTGAAATGGGATTATGGCAAAGGCCCGTGGGCTGTCACACAGAAACTATAGCATACATTTTGGGGCAACAAGCATGGCTCTGCCTGTGTGTGGGTGACTGGCTGCTGTGTGCGTGTCCTTTTTGGTGCTGTCCACATTCAAGCCATTGTTTGGCGCACACGTATTTAATAATTTATTTATGCCGCATTTACGTTATGTAAATTTAGCACAATCAGCAACGGAACAAGAAAAACCAATTGAATAGCAACAATCAACTGCGGACAATGGACAAGGCAAATGAGCACACGCACATGGGCCACCGAACTGGATAACCTTTGGGCAGCTGCAGCCTGCCAATATATATACATATATATACATACATATACATATATATATATATATATTTATGTATATTTTTAAGCGTCCGAAAGTCGCTAGCAAAGAGATGAACTCACACAAACGATGTGAGGTTTCTTTTTCTTTAGCCAAGACACAGTGGCCTAGAGGGAGGGAGGGAGGTAGGCAGAGAGAGCTGAGTTATTCAGCTTTAAGCTGCTTGGATTTTCTAGCTGCGCCCGCAAGTATGCAGCACTTTTTCTCGCCCAGCTAAAAACTATGCACAAATGCTGCAGCCAATTGCTTTCCGGTTTTTCTGTGTGTGTGTGTGTGTGTGTGTTTTATTTTTTGGCATTTTGGCTCACATTGTTGTTATATAAAGCATAGAGGCTAAAACGAAAGGCCAGCAGCTCGGTTTGGTTGCTCTGAATCGAATGCGACCAGAGGCGACTATTTGCTCATTAGAAACTGCCATTAACTTTATTGACTTTGCCACATACACACGCATATGTGTGTGTGTCGTCAGTGTGTCGCCGCAATAAAAACTGAAACTAGAGCTAAAATTGGAGTTGAAATTTATTGCAGTGCTGTGCAGCAGCAAAAACGGGGCTAGGAAACAAACACCATTGAGCGCTTGGCTTATTTAAAAAATTCTGTTGCATACTTTTGCGCTGCAGGCGAAATTCTGAATGCGAATGTTTGTTGTTGCTGCTGCTGCTGCTGCCGTGCTAGACAAGCAAACAAACTTCAAAAGCGTTGCACAATTTTCGTTGGCTGTCAGAGTAGCAGAAAGTAGGAGAAACGAACGACGACGACGTCAACCAGGCAGAAGAGGCATTCAGGCAAATTTTTTTTCCTTTTTGCCTGCCCAGCAAAGGCTCGTCGTCCTCGCCCTCGTCCTCAGCTATCAGCAGTGTCCCTGCCCCAGTCCCAGTCCCTGTCCCTGTCTCTGCACTTCTGTACCTCTGTACCTCTGTACCCGTCCGTGTCCGTGTCCCTGCGCCTTTTCCTTTTCCTTTTCCAGTTGCCAGTTGCCTGTTCGCCGTTCGCTGTTCGTCGTTTTCGTTTGTCGCTCGGCTCTTTTTTGCGCACAGCACAAAACGCGATATGGCACACGCGCGTGTTGCGCTGCCAGAGGCGTAGGGGCGTCTAGGGTACGGGGCACTGTCTCTCTCACTCACTCACTCACTCTCACTCACTCACTCTGCCACTGTGTATGGGAGGGGAGCTGGTTGGTTGGCTTACATGCTGCCTTAGTTTAGCCAGTTAGCGAGGCGCCAGCGCTGCCAGCCTAACTGACAGACTGACGAGCTGACGAACTGACGAACTGACGAACTGACGAACTGGCGAACTGACTGAGTGACAGACCATGCGGTGCCCTACCCAATGGTGTGCAGGGTGTGCGACTGTTCGGCTTTGCGCTGGCGTTTTTTTTTTTTCGAGTTGAGTTAAGTTGAATTGTGTGCTGCTGCTGCTCCGCTTCGCGCTGCTCTGCTCTGCTCTGCTCTGCCGTGCTGTGCTTAGCTGTGTTGAGTTGAGTTTCGTGCCAGCGCAGACGTCGTCCTGCTTGTTGGCATTGCCTTACACACACACACACACACACACACACACACACACAGGGCATATGCGCGCTTGGAAAAAAGGGACATGCCAGAAACAGTTATAAGCACACACACACACATACATAGAGCCTAAACAAGCAGCCAAGCACAGGACTCAGCGCAACAACAATAAGTTGAAGACAAGCCACGAAAAATCGAAAGTCCAAACACACACACACACAAACACACGCACACAAAGGGAACACTTCAAAAGCACTCCAAAAACACACACACACACACACAGCGTGCGTGCGTGCCTATGTGTGTGTGTGTGTGTGTTTGTGTGTGTATGTTTGTGTTTGTAAATTTTTCGTTGCCTACTTAAGCGCTGCCCTCGCTGCCATTTCAAACAAAATGCAAGTTATGCATTCGCATTTAGCACAGGCAAACACATGCAGTCGAGGCGTATACGCAATCTTTTGTATGGCCACATCAAGTATACGCCACGTTTTCGAAACAAACACACACACACACACAGAGGGACACACATGTGCTGGCAATGCACAGACAAACACTAGCACGCGCGTCAAACAACAACAACAACAACGACAACCACATGAACAAGAAATATTAGATAGATATATTGAACATATTTACATCTAAAATACATATACAAATATATATATTTATATATATATGCATACATGTATATTTTCGTCTATATGTTTTGCTTAGTTTTCTGTTTTCTCTTCCTTTTCGAGCACTTGAAAAAAAATGCAAAAAAAAAAGGAATTACAAAAGGAACTTTGAGAACTTATGTAAAGCGTTTTGCTGCCTGCGCACTGAGTTTGCCTTTTAGACAAATATATAAAAAAAAAATTCAAAAAAAATTTATAGAATCTGAATTATATATGCAACATATATTACATAGATATATATATATATACATATATATATATATATATATATCTATGCTAGACTATATGGTGAACATATTTAGCTCAACTCGAATTTCGGTCACTTTTTTGCTCGAACTAGCCTGCCAGCCCTGACTGAGCGCTGAGCCCTCCTGACTCGGAATCGGGAGTTTTCAAGTGCGGCCAGCACAGGATTTGTGTGTCCTTTACTCAAGTGAAGTTTGAATGTTTTTATGAGTTTGTTCAATATTTTGTTTAAGTTCATTTTTTGTTATAATTTATTTGTATTTTATTAATTTTTTTTTTTATATATTTATTTATTTTATTTTTGATTTGATTTGATTTTCTTTCTTTTCTTTTTTCTTTTTTTTTTTTTCTTTTTGATTTGGTTATGCTGGCTGCTGTTTGGGTTACCCGTAATCCGTTCGTCTCCGTGGTTCACTGAAACTGTCAGCTGCCGCAGCGCGTGTGCGTTCATCGAGTGCGACTTTCGTTCAGTTGGCCGAGCCGAGCGACCGAGGCGACCGAGGCGAACGAGCCGATTGAGGTTCGGACCATAGCCTTCGGGTCTGGGCATCGTTTGTGGGGCGTTCGGCGTGTGCCACTTTCTTGGAGCCGTTCAGCGCGGGAGCGAGAGAGAAAGCGAGAGGGCGACAGAGATAGAGAGATATAGAAATAGAGAGAGAGAGAGAGAGTGAGTGAGAGAGCGCGCGTGTGCGACACTCGGTCATTGGGACAGGCCCAGGATAACGAGCGCACACGGCCAGCAGGCAGGCGACTGTGAGTGCGAGAGCATTACAGAAGGCACAACAAAAATTGGAAAAGACGAAGGAAAAACTACGAAAATAAAGTGGAAAATTGTGGCAAATGTGCTGCATACGTCAGGGCGCAAAGGCATTTCAGGCATTTTTTTGCCTTTTGCAAAGACAGCGCCGACCGAGCGCTCGAAAAACTTTGTGACTTTGCGACTCTGCCGTGCGGCCAGGTGCGCGTGCACCACAGCATGCACTGCTGCCCATGCACTATGCCGGTGACTAGCACCACCCACCCACACACACACACACAGAGAACGGTCAATTCAGCTCTTTGCGCAATGAACAAACGTTCATGTCCAGGGCAAGCCTTGGACGCAACATTTCTGCTCTTGTTGTTGTTGTTGTTGTTGTTGTTGTTTGAAAGCCACTGCATTCCTAACTAATTGACCGCAACGACACAGAACAATTAAGACAGGTGCGCGATCCAGCACATTTAACTGTTAAATGTACCCTAGACACCGCTCCCACACCTGTTTGGCCTGGCCTGGCCTGGCCTACCCACCTTTGGCCCCATTGCCATTCTGAGCCCCATTAGCAATGAACCGTCATAAACTGAACGCTTTAGAAACCCCCCATTAAACCGTCTCATCGTATAAATTATACATTTTTATGGATCACATCTATTCGATGTGCATTCGTCATGTGAGTGAATTCATTTCACAGAGAAACAAGTTTCAGACTGACAGAAAAAAAAACAAGTTTAAATTCAAACTGTTTTTTATTTTGATATCGAAGAAAGTTCGAGTTCCAACAGAAACTTAAAAGCAAAGGCGAAAACTTATTTAGAGTAAAAGAAGTATAGAGAAATGTATGAGAATTGTAAAGAAAGGCCTAGAAAGAAAAACGAAGAGAATCGGAGCAAGGAAACTTAAATGTTATTGAAACATAGAAGAATCAAGAAGATTCTAAAGAGCGTAAACGAGACCTCAAAAAGCAAATCGAATTAATAGAAAAAGCGAGAAAAAAGAAGCGAAGCAAGAAAGAAAGAGAGAGAAAGAGAAAATGGGAAAATGAAAGGCTGATAATACCACAGAGAGGGAGAGAGAAAAAGTAAGAAAGATCAAGAAAGCGAGATAGAGATAGCAAAATAATAGACAGGGAGAGAGAATGCAAAAGTGAGAGAGTGATGAAGGAGCAGATATATATGGAGAGAGTGGCTGAGAGAGATACAGACAGAGAAAGAGAGAGTTACAGAGAAATATAAATAGAAAATATTAATAATTTTTCTGTCTTTCCCACTGAGTCTCATTCTCTCTACACAGTAGAGCTGCAGAAATGGTAGGAAGAGATGGGGAGAAACCAGCGGGGGGAAAGAGAGATAAAGATGGACAGAGGTAATATTACAGGAAGAAAGAGAATTAAAAAGAGAAATCGACAGAAAGACAGATAGAAAAATTGAGAGAGAAAATGACAGAGAGAGAAAACGAAAGGGAGAGAATGAAAGAGAAAAGGAAGGAGAGGAACGACAGATAGAGAGAGAGAGAGAAAGAGAAAACGACAGACAGAGAAATAACACAATAAAGAGCAGTATAGAAAGAGTGGCAGAAATAGCGAGAAAGAGAGAGAGATAGACAGAGAAAGATAAAAAGAGCAAAAGAGACCTAATTAAATGAAGAAATGATGAGTCAAAAAAAATAATGACAGCGTCTGAATCACAAAGGCAAAGAAAGAAAGAGAGAGATAGATAATAGAAATAAGATGCAATCCAGAGTAATAAAGAGGGTGACAGACAAAGAAAACTCCAAACACATTTCATCTTAAGAATGTGAAGGTTCCCTCCATCGACTCATGCAAACTTCCTAATTAAATGTTTAGCTAAGTTCATGAAAATCACACAGAAAGGCGCTGCGGCAAGCTGCCACACACACAATCCCAATCAGATAAGACGAGCCGGTTAAAGTCCCAGCCGCACGCCTGCCCTCGCTCCCTGAGAGAAACGCTTTTAGTCTGCGCGACATCAGTTCAGACAAACTGGCGCTGATGCTGAACCAACTGTATATACAAATAAACAAACACATATAGACACACACACACACACACACACACACACACACACACACACACACGCACACACTTTGTCTGCGTTGTCCAAGTTTATTGTAAGCCTTTGTTGTTTTATTATAATCAAGGATATCGTTAGTGAAACGATTTGCAATGTGAACTTTTACTTCTATTGACCAATCATCAAAGAGCAAAAAGTAAATTCCAATGAATGCAGCTCAAAAGTATGCTATAGCAGAGGAAGAAGAAGAAGAATAAGCTGAAGTAGTTGAAGTTAAAGTAGAAAATTTGCAGTTTGTGCAAGAAGAAGAGTAAAGACAATTTTCAATTCGAATATTAACAATAACAACAAGCAGGTAGAGGCAGAGGCAGCGGTAGAGGCAGAGGTAGAGGCAGAGGTAGAGGCAGAGGTAGAGGCAGCGGTAGAGGCAGAGGCAGCGGCAGCTGTTGCCCCGCCCACACATATTAGCTTACACTTTGTGTGTTGGGCAACATGGCGTATGAGCAATGCGAGCTGTCGCGCGCTCTATATATATATATGTGTGTGTGTGTGTGTGTGTGTGTGAGTGTGTGTATGAATGTGTATGTGTGTGTGTGTGTGAACTGGAAAAAGGGAACTGCGGATGATGTCAGCGAACGAGGCAAATACTCGTACAAATCGTTTGTGTGATGTGGGCTCGCTATACTATATATGTGTGTGTGTGTGTGCGTGTGTGTGTGTGTGTGTGTGCGTGTGTGTGTTCGTGTAGCATGCAACACTGCCGCAACAGCAGCAGCACCAGCACCAACGGCGGCAGCAAGCAAAACAACAAAAACTTCAGTGGGCCAACAAAGTCGCACGTACGTCCTCGCAGTGTCCTCGCACACACACACACACACACACACACACATATATATATATATATATATATATATGTATATATATGTATATATTTATGTATATATATATATATCTCCAGCACTCCTTTGCCACGCGCGTCTTTCGTGTTTTTTTTTTTGTTTTTTTTTTGTTGCTGTTTTTTGTTGTTCCTCTTTTTTCATTTTACTCATTTTTGTTTTTTTTTTTTGCAGCCATTGCGGTTGCTTTTGCTGCCGCTGCTGCTGTTGTTGCTGCTGATGTTGGGACAGAAGTAAAAAGAGCGCTCATTTCATGAATGAACAATGACGACATTCTGACAGTGGCAACGCCTGGCAGCTGCGAATCCTTTAGCAGCAGGCGACGGGGGGCCCCGAGCGGCAGGCGGTGTGCAATGCAGCGCGCTATCTGTCGTCCATCACATTGTCAAGTACGACTAAATTTCCGCACCTTTGTTCACACAAACACAATATAACACACACACACACACACACGCACACACACACCAACACACATACGCTCATACACCTCTACACATATATGTATCTATAGACAGTTTTATATAGAGTTTAGTCAACTGACATAAACCACACTTTGGTCAACATTTTATTTCTTTAGCTCTGTTGCCAAGCAAAAGAGATTGAAAGACAAGAACCCATAACAAAAATATATAGATATATATCGTCTTTCAATCTATATATATACACATATATAGTGAAACAGAGAAACAAAGAGATATAGATTTATATTCATGCAAATATTTGAGCTTCTTCTATAGATTTTATTTGCAAATTTTCCTAGCCTGATTTGCATATAATATGGAATGTATATATAGAATTACCTATGGTAAATCAAGCACAGTTGATAGATACATATATTGAAGTTCTCTTAAATATTATAGACTCATTTATGAACTATATTACTGCATGTAAAATTTGAGTAATATTCAAATCATGTTTTTAGCCTGCGGAAAAATATGAAAGTTGTCAAATTTTCAAGTCTCTTTCGTCTTGTAAACACCAGAAGACCTCAATACATCAGACATATTTAAATAAATGCGAAAGCTCTAGCGCTAGCGATAGGTGGTATTATTAAAACTTATACAAATGAGAACAAATTACAAATAAAATTTCCTAACTTTAACTCAAATTATTGTATTTAACATAGTATAAAAATCGATATTTATCAAACATCTATAAATGTATATTTTAAAAAAATAATAATAAATTACAAAAATGAGAAGTTACATGTTCAAACTCGTACCTTAAGTATCTATGTTTCTCAAACATTGTTGAGTAACCTTAGAATACAAATCGATATTTATCGATGTTTCCTGGATAAATAAAATATTATTAAGTGAGAAATTACAACAGCAGTTTTAAATTCTTCCTAACATTTTCTGGTCAAATTTCTTGCCTTCAAAAATAAAATAAAAATCGATATTTATCGATATTTATTTGTTAAGATACATTTTTTAAAATGCGTATACTTAACGTGAAGTTCAAGCTGGAAAGTCGAACTCTAGTGCATATGCTTTTGTCTAATACAACTTAGCAATTCTAGGCTTCAAATCGATATTTATCGATTTTTGTTTATTCATTGGTTTTTGATTGATCGATTGAATTAAAACTACAAATATGTATATGGGAAGATATACTAAAATTACAATAGGTATTATGATAAGACATAGTCGCATTTAAAGTGGCAGAGCTTTAGCTGTATCGTCTTAGAATATGTACACATATATATATATATATATATCAACTTGATAGTATCGCAGCTAATACCTTTAAGCTGTCAGTAAAATTAGCATATTGAAAATATAAACATCTTAAGCACTTCAAAATGAGCTCACCACAAGCAGTAAAATTATCAATAAAAATTTGTATTCTTAGCGGTTTTTTCAATGATAGTTTTAATGAGTTCGATTATTTAATTTTCAGCTGCGTCATTGGGCTAAATCGTGGGCGTTTCCAGGGCTATAAATTGAAACAAAAACATAACGTAGCAAAACTTGAATCATTATGCCGATGATAGCTGGCTAAGAAGCCAAAATGAATGGAAATAAATCAATGGGGGTAATGTGAATGGAGGAGGAATGGAGGATCATATTAGCACATATCATAATAATAAATACATATATATATCTAAAAATATAAAATGGGTTTTGTAGACAACAACTAAAAGCTTAATAATTTCAGCAATAGCTTAAAAAAAGAAGATAATCTGTAATTTGTATATCCTGCGAGAAATCAAAATTAGTTTCCTGCTTCAATCCAAGTCCAAGTTTTCGAGGCGACAGAGATATCTGTATGTAATCTGAATCGATGCTTTCCTTGTCTGAGCTGGAGTCAACTATGTTAACTGCAATCGAGATTAACATTTGTAAGTCTAATTTCAACAGATATTTTGATGGATTGCAGCACTTCCTTTGGCACCTTGGGCGTGGCAGTTTCGGGTTGCGGGCCGGTTGACCTCTAACAGGCAGCCAATGGCATAGTGTGTGTGTGTGTGTGTGTGTGTGTGTGTGTGTAATGTACACCTGAAATGTCGCTGGGCCCTGTACTCGTCCTTCTGTCAACGTGTACGCGTATTAACATAACCTTACATTATTCAACTTTTCCGTTTCCTTCTGCACCTGGCTCATTGGCACAAAGCAGGAGGCGGGAGGTGGGCGGCAGGAGGCAGGCAGGCAGCACGAGCAGCAAGCAGCAGGCAGGTGGTTTACCTGGTCGCAGTGGCATGGTGTAGAGTCTAAATGTACATAAATTTGGTTTATGAGCTGCGCGTGTTCGCCTCTTGTTGTTGTTGTTGTTGTTGTTGTTGTTGTTGTTGTTGTCGCTAACAGTTGGTCGAGCCATCGACGGGAACAGCAACGAGAGCAAGCAAACACCATAGTAAATATAACAAGGCTAATTATGCCATCGCCATCGTCATTGTAATTACGCATAATATACACGTATATAAATATGTGTGTGTGTGTGTGTGTGTGTGTGTGTGTGTGTGTGTGTGTGTGTGTGTGTGTGTGTGTGTGTGTGTGTGTGTGTATGTGAATCCATTCATGCATTACAATTGCTTTGTTTATTTTAAAACTGAAAACTGACTTTTGTCAAAAGCTAAAGACTCGAAATTAACTATGGGAATGCTGATATACATATATGAAGAGATATATATCGCTCTCTCTCTCTCTCTCTCTCTCTCTCTATACATATATATATATATATACTATATCATCCATTATAAGCAACGTCAAATGGCAGCTCATTAAGGCTATTTCCAGCTTAGTCAAGCAAGAAATCAACCCTCTCCATGTTTACAGCAATTAGCCAAATCGATTCACGATTCTTGGAAGTAATACGGCAATGCGGCATATGTTGACTGGCTAAGCCAATAACCAAATTGAAGCTTAGGTATTTGATACACTTTTGTGAAGTGAAGAGAGTATATAGGTTTAAGTGTAATCTGCGTCTGTTCATTTGTCGATCCATTCGTCGTCTACATGTATATCCGTCCGTCAGTCCATCCATTCATCCGTCTGTCTGTCCGTCTATCTCTTTATTTGTCCGTCCTCCAATCCATCCATATATTCCTGCATCTGACAGTCCATCCAACTATTAGATTGTTAGTCTGTCCGTCTTTCCATCTGTCTGTCCGTCCGTCTGTTCGTCTGACCGCCCGATCTTTCATTGGCAAATCTGTCCGTCCGTCCGTCCGTCCGTCTGTCTCTCCGTCTATCCTACAATTGTCGGTCCGCCCATTCGTCTATCTATCCGTCAGTTATTCTGTCCGTCCATCTATCTGACCATCCATCCGTTTGTTCGTCTGTCCGTCTATCTATCCGTCTATCTATATTCGTCAATCTGCTCGTACATCCATCTGTAATTCTGACCATCCATTCGTCCATCTGTACGCATGTCAATCTATCCCACCGGCTGTCCCTCTGTCCGTCTGTTCGTCTGTTAGTCAGTCTGTCTGTCTATAAGTCTGTTTGGCTCTCTGTCTGTCCATCCATTCGACTGTCCGTGCGTCTATCAATCTATTCATCCGTCTACCCCTCTTTCTGCCTATCTATCCGTTCATCCATTCGACCTTTTATCCCTCCGTACACCCGTCCGTCTTTCGGTGCATTCACAAATTATTTCATCTCTATTAAAGACAGGGACTTGAAAAATATGCTCGGCTTATAAAGTGCTAAGCTTCTTTCGATACGGGGCAAGGCAAATCGGAATTTAAAGGTGTTAGAGACTTGCAATTGAAGCATAAGCTAAGCTGATGTATTTCCATAACGCACAAACACTAGCACACACACACACACACACACACAAATGCATTCAATGGTCGGTCGAAATCCACGCTTGAAGCCATTTGCCAACGCGCTTTGATCCTAATCCAGAACTCTAACGCTCCCTCATCCGAGCCCATCCCCTTCGCCCGCTGCCCCGCCCCACCCTCAGCCTCAGCTCCAGCTTCAGCTGCTGCTGCAGTCACCCCAACCCAGAGCTTTGACCAATTACCGTGGAGCCATTTCTATATAATTTTTTTTTTTTTTTTTGCTGTTTATATAAAATTTCTTTTATTTATTTTTTTTTTTTTGTATTTTGTGTGTGCTGTGCATTTCGTTTCGTGTTTCATTGCGTTGCTTTGGCAACCAGCAACAACAGCAACAATGGGAACAACGATGCCCGACAACGAGCGCTAAAATGTGCAGCAGGCACGCGATTAAAGTCCACAGAATATGCTAAGAGAGTGGGCGATGGGGTGGTTGAGGTGGTTGGGGTGGTTGGGGTGGCTTGATGGTTGGGTGCTTGGTGTTAGCAGAAATCATCGAAATGCCACAAAGCCAAACGTTTGACGCTCAACTCTGCGCCACAGTCAATTTGTGGGGCAGACATCATTTTGCGGGCCCCATCAGCAAAGCAACATGTGCCAGTGCAGCTGCACCAGCCAAGTCAACGCAAGTCGAGGGTGGAGGTAGGGGAGGGGGAGGTGGAGGGGGAGTGGATAGAGGAGGAACTGAGACTGAGACTGAGACTGAAACTGAGACTGAGACTGGGTGGCTCGGATGAAATGTACGGCACGCGATTTGCTCAACTGTTTGCTGCATGCAGTTGACTGATTTTTTGGCAGGCACTCAGCCTCTAAATGGAGCACAACATGCAAAGTATGTGTCTCTCTCTCTCTCTCTCTCTGTATGTGTGTGTTTGTTTGTGTTTGTGTGTCTTGTGTGACTGCTGATGCCATTTGCTTCATTGTTTTTCGGGGTTAACTGCAATGCGCTGCGGGCGATGAACGGAAGAGCCGCCTAAATTCTTGCCATGCAAATTGCCACTTGCGTTCCACATGCCATCCACAACAGCCATGTGAGAAGTCAACGCTTAGTTGGGGCTTAAGTCGTGCCACAACAGGCACAGGCACAGGTGATGATTGGCAAATGGTACAATGAACAAAATATGTACAAGGTACAATACTAGTAATGTCTTCTAATCTTCTAATACCTATTTTGGTACGCGTCGTGTACCAAAAAATATACTTTAATTAACCTTAAATCGTAGCATATCAGGCGCAGGTACGGGACCTGATTGACCAAATGTACCAATATAGCTACAGCTACTGATTGCCAATGGTACATTTCACATATGCACACATAAGCTCAGGTACAAGTACAAAAATAGACTTCCATACTATACAAAATGTACCAAAACACGTACAGCCATATTAGAAGTCAACAGCAAGATAAGGCAATGGTACAATGGTACAATAGGTAAAAGAGGTACTGATGCTGACTGGCGTTGATACATCAAACAGATAGTAAATGTACCAAAACGACGTCACTTAACTAATATAGAGCTTATCAACATAAGTACATAGTAAAAAAGGTACAGAACTATATAAATCAACAACAGCATGAACACACAATGGTACACTTAAGTGGCTTGTATCGCACCAAGGCAGCTACAGCTACTGATTGCCAATGGTACACTTAACAAAATGGGTTCAAATACAAGTGCTGAGCTCAATATAACACAAAATGTACCGACATAGGTACATTTGCCGTTTTGCAATAAATGGATCCAAGTGTACCAATAGAGGTATTTTTTATGCAAGCGCAAACTAGTATGGTCTATCAGAATTATTTATTTGTTTAGGCAATGCTATACTGAACCATACTATACTGGGAAAAGTGCACTAAACTTATATAAAATATACCTTAACTATAGATTATATATGCAAATGTTTAGAAAATTGATGAAAATAGATGAAAATTGTACCTAAAAAGATAAAGATTAGCAAAGTACACCGAACTGGTGGAAAGTGTACCATGTTGCCATTTATCATAGTTAGATTTTTTAGACAATGGTACAAAGAACCATAATGTCACTTTAGTTGTGATAGTTAACCAAGGAAGGTACTTTGTAAAAGCTCTCTACCATAATTGGTACTTTATTTATGAATAAGAACCAAGGTTGGTCGTTAATTTAAGCAAAGGTACTGAGGTTTGTACCATTATGGGTATTTTACTTCCAAAAGTAGACAGTGCATTTGAGCTTGTTAGCAAATTGGTAGATTATAAATAAATAAATAATTTATTTTTGTAAACATTCGTTACATCGTATAACCACAATTGGAAACGAAATGGACAGAGAATGATTTATTTAAAATGTTCAATTTGTGCCTCATCGACTCATTAAGGACATTTCAAAAAGCATGTCAAGGATGTCCTGCCATAAGAAACAATTAAAAAGGCTAAACAAAGCAAACGAAGTACAAGCTAAAGGGAGAAGAAGAAGAATGAATGTTAGTTTTAAATGAGTTGAAATAACAGTAAGTGTAAATTATTTGACATATTGTCAGTCATAAATAAGTACAAACAGATTTAATTCTAAGCGTGCTTATGAGCTTGTCAGCTGCAAAACAACAACAACAAAAACAAAAAAAAGGCTAAAAGTCGCTGCCAAGGACAGTGGCGCTAGAATCGCCTGCGGGTTGCTGCCATTGATTTTCATAAGCAACGCTTAAATGCAAATTAAATGCCAATTAATTATGCGGGAACACACACACACTCACACACACACACAGACACAGCCTAATGTTGTCGGCTGGCCTTTTCTTTGTTGTTGTTGCCGTTATATTTCGGCCTTATAATGGCGTCATTACGCCCGCGCTGATAACGGTAAATAAAACACACAAGCCAAAAGCAAAAAAAAAAGGAAACAAAACAAAAAAACCTGACAAGTGCTGAAAAATTTATCAGAAAGACAAACGAAATATATCACACTCATACACACACACACACACACACACACACACATGCATGCATTAGCCATTCGCTGTTGGCACACATTCTTGCATGTGCGTGTGTGTGTATGTATGTATGTGCTGGCTATTCACGCACTTATCCTTCTTTATGCATGCATGTGTGTGTATGTGTGTGCGTGTGTGCGTAATTGGCAGCCTGTGCTGCATCGATGACATCATGCAGCGGCAGAGACAGCGACGCGCCAAACACCTTCCAGAGTTGCCAAGTGTCCTGCTTATATATGTATGTGCATGTGCAAGTGTTTGTGTGTTTGTGTGTATATGTGTGTGTGTGCGTGTGTGCGCGGGCTTGGCTTACATTCCAATTGGCCCCGTTATAAAATGAGACTGACCAACGCATATTGACTAACACATACATACATATGTACATACATACATACATACATACATACATACATACATATATGCAATTGTACATACAAATATATAATTTACATAAGTGCTTAGCGCTTGTGATGAGCGCGTGACGTCATCACTTAGTCACGCATATCACGACCTGCGAGAAATTAAAAAAAAAGCCAACTAATGCAGCTACTACTCTACTAAAATCTAACTATTTGTAATCACATAAATATTTAACCACTTAAGCAGTCTTCTCAATGAAACCTTCTCAAACTCATTTGAATTCCGATATATCAATTTGCTATCGATATTGTGCGAACATTTCCCAGCACTGGCTGCAGTCAGAACTTTCTCTTGAAGTTGGGCGGGCGCCAGGCGAAATCGAGTCAAGGCGAAATATAGAGCATGAAAAAAGAAACAATTTATATATTTGTTTATATATATGTATGTATATATATATATTTATATATATAAGTATATATATATATCGTACAAAATGTTTAAATAACAAAAAAATAAATATATATAATATATTATATATATTTTAAGAATGTTTAATTTAAGTTCTTATTTCAATTTTTGCTGATGTTGATGTTGTCTCTGGAGTAGAAAGATGCGCGTGTTTTGGATTTCATTAAGATTTTCGATTATGAAACTATATATTTAGTTATTGTTTTTTACTATTTTAGTTTTAGTTTTAGTTTTAGTTTTAAATTTCTCTTATTCTTTGTTAATTTAATAATTTATAGAAATTGTTGTTGCCTTGCTAAGATTTTTAATTGCTAAACTTTGTATGTATATGCGAATAGCTTGAACATAAATATATATATATGTATATATAAATGTATTATATATACATATATATATTCATATTCAATTTTATTATTAAGACATAATTTAACGGCTATTTTTGTTTGCTTTGTATAAATTCTTTTAAAGTTTTTTTTCGTTTATTTTTATTAAGTTTTCAGTTGTTTTTTAATTTTCCATAGATTTTCGTACTGGGCGTCATTTAAAATGCATATATCAAAGTTCTTAATTACATACAAACTTCGGATAAGTATATATTTTGTATTGTTATTTAAATAAATGTAAACTTTACGTTGCTTGCGTTCTGGAGGGGACTTTAAATGTTAATTAAATACAAATATTAATTTATATTATTTTTCTTTTTTTGCTTATTTGCCCGCTGCTACTTGTTTTGTCTACGCTTTATAGTAGGTAAATCTTTGACTTTGTTTAATATTAGAGCTAAAATTATAAAAAGTTTACGTTATTTATACATATATATATATATATATATATATATATATATATATATATATATATATATATATATATATATATATATATATATATATATATATATATATATATA
This sequence comes from Drosophila hamatofila, assembly GCA_035045345.1. Lineage (NCBI taxonomy): Eukaryota > Metazoa > Arthropoda > Insecta > Diptera > Drosophilidae > Drosophila > Drosophila hamatofila. The sequence goes on along the minus strand of JAWNPA010000039.1, from coordinate 21,993,845 downwards.
TATATATATATATATATATATATATATATATATATATATATATATATATATATATATATATATATATATATATATATATATATATATATATATGTATATATATATATAGATTGCGTGCTCAGTTACATTGGCGAACTGTTTTTTACTCCATATTGTTTTTATTTTATTTTATTTAAGTTTTCCCACATTTGTTTGTATGCTAAAATTGTTTTTTTTTTTATGTTATAAATAAAAAAATCAATTTAAAATTTCGAATGGGCAACAAAATATGTCGGCAATATTTTGAAAACAAGAAGTTTTTACTATATTTTTGTGTTAAACAAATTATTTTAAATATAGTTTAAAAAAATAAAAATTTAAAAAAAAAATAATTGGTTTTTAATAAATTTCAAACTTGTTATTAAGGTAGTTTTCTTATTTAAAGGATTTTGACCCTTTTTTTAATGAACATGTTTTTTTAAATATAATATAAATATACAAAAAAAAAAAAAAAGTTTTAAGGGAAAACATTTGAGTTTATGATTTGAAAATTGTCGAGTCAAAAAAAAAATAGATATATACATATATAACTATATATATATATATATATATATATATATATATATATATTTATATATAATATATTAATTGATATCTTTCGCTTAATATATATATATATATATATATAATGCTTGCCCTGCATTATTAAATTATCTACACGGAAAAAAAAAGTTGTGTTTCAATGCCTTCGCCGCCGCTGCCGCCGTGTCCCTCCCCTCTGCCCACTGTCCATGTTCATATTTTTTTTGTTTTTTACTTGCCAATTGAAGCCGACAACAATATTACGAAAATTGTTCAACAAAATGTTTAATTTGTAAAAATTATATAGACAAAATATTACAAACAAGAGAGATAGAAAAAAAGAGAACAGAACTGTGGTCATATATTGAATTCACGAATTACGACTTTTTCTTTGATTACATAGGTTGTATATATATATATATACATATGCATATATATACACATACATATATATATATAATATAATATGTGTGTGTGAGTGAAGTTATGTTTATTATTTATATATATAAATATAAATTTGTTGTTTCTTTTGCTGTTATGGATTTTTTTGTAATACGTACGTAGTTGGTGTTTTATATTTCACTGCGGTTCGTTTTTTTTCATTTTTTTGATTTTGTTTTTTTTTTTTTTTTCATTTTTTTGATTTTGTTTTTTTTTTTTTTCATTTTTTGTTAAATATTTTTCGTTTTTTTAGTATTTTCTTGTATTTTTGCTATATAAACTGTATAAACTGCCTTGCCTGCTTGCTAACGCTGAACGCTTGTCAAATTTTAGTTTTGTTTTTGTTTTTTTTTTTGTCGTTTTTCATTTTTTCTTAGTTTTTGCTGTTTTTTGTTTTTTTCTTTTCTTTTCTTTTTTTCTTAAATGGTAGAACGTATTTTGTTATATTTTGTTTTGTTTTGTTGGTTTACATATGCATTACTTAACTAACAAATAGCAGCGCGCATATATGAACTATACTGTATACTGTATAGCTAGCTATATGCACGGCTCTAACTTTACCGCTGCTTACAGACTAACATTTAAAGACTTTCCATTGCAGTTGTTGTTGTTGTTGTTGTTGTTGAGTTGATGTTCTTGTAGTTGCTGATGTTCTTGTGGTTGTTGTTGTTGATGTGGTTTTTATTGCTGTTGTTGTTCGTTTAGCTCCACTATCCAACGAACACGCATGAAGTAAGAAAGTATTTTGTCGTATTGTTTGTTGCTGTGATTCTCCCATTTGTTTGTTTCCGTTTTTCTTGGTTGTTTGTTGTATGTTAAGTTGTTTTGTTGTTGTTTTTTGTTGGCTGACATGGGGAGGGCCAGCCAAGTATGTTATTTATGTGTATTATGTATGCATAGTACATAGCTTTTTATATAATAGGTATATAGCATAGTTATTAATTATATTTTGTATTGTTTTTGCTTTTGCTTTTATCTTCTCCTTCTCCTTCTCCTTCGCCTCCTTCTCCATCTCCATCTCCATTTCCATCTGCCGCTTCTCTTCATATATATGCACGCCGCTCTCTCACACAAATGATATATGCCTCGTATCATTTCCATTAACTTGTCTCTTCTTCATCTGCTTCTGTTTCATTTGTTTTCTTTTGCTGTTTGCTTTTTTTGCTTTTTAGTTTTTACTTGGTTCAAATATCATTTAGGCATATTTAAAGAATTCAGAGCCGCTGCCGCCACCGCCGCCGCCACCTAGTTATCACCATTGTGATTGACGTTCTGTTGCAGCTCCTTCAGCTTCTCTTCACGCGGCTTGGCATTGCCAAAAATGGTTGCCGCTTGTTTGGTCTCGGCCACCGCATTGATGGGCGCCGCAATAGTTCGCGGCTTTAGCTGTAGACGTGGCCGCTCCGTATCATCTGCAATTTGAAATTCAGTATAAGCAATCTTCGATTCAGATCCAGACAATATTGAACTGTTACCGATGGCGCCAATTCCAACGCCAGTGGGACGTTCCTGCTGCTGGTTGGGATTGTAGTGGGTGCGCTCGCGATCACGATGCCGACTGAAATTGTTATATCGGTCGCCATCGCGCGACTGGTTCCCATAGCTGCCCTCGCGCTGCCCACGATCTCGATCCTGATTACGATCGAATCTCTCGTCATTGTTAAAGTTACCATAACGGCCACGGTTAGCCGGGCGATCTGCAAATAACAATGATATATTCAGTACACTATTCCCTGTATATCTATATATATAATATATAAGTATATACTATTTGTTATCTATTATTATTATTATTATTATTATTATTATCATATGCTGGGCATCAATTGATACGGGCCGTCTATATATAGCCTAGTATTACACTACGAAATCGAGCCATGGTATATATCAAGCAGCATGCGAGCCCAGAGTTTGATGTTTAATTAATTATTTGAAGCGTGCTACAATTTGCATACGGAAATCAATTCAAATCATACTAAGAATACTGATAAATATAAATATAAATAAATCGATAAGATGCAAAATACTTTTAAATAATTTTTAAAAATACAAAACAAAAAGCTGCAAATAGAAGGGCAAAGGTAAAAGGTAAAAAGCCACTCCGGCGTACAACCGAATCAGGGGATACAAAAAACACGGACAACGCCCAACAAAACAAAATATGAATAATAATAATAAGAAGCAAAGCACAAGTGAGAAAATCAAAATGAAAACAAGATGAACAAGAAACTAATGTCGGTTCCTGTTTTCGCTTGACAATTCATAGCAAACCATAAATCGGAAAAGCCAGAGGAACAAAATGGAATTGCTATTATATGACTAAGGCAAACAAAATGGGTGCGGATATAGTCGAACTCGACTTGTAAGAGGTGGAATTGGAATATGCCGATGTTGAAAACCGCATTAATTGTCACGCTTAGCATGTGATTTTGATATTTGATTTAGTTTTGATTTGTTTTGTTTGGTTTTGATTTGATTTGACTTGATCTGTTGTCCATGCTAATTTGCAATCAACTACAATTTGGATTTGATACTTTTTTTTTTGTTGAGGACTACGAATATGCAGCTAAGTATTGGTTGGAGGTTGAAGAAGTAGGTTGCACTTGCGTGGCTGATAAAAATGCTTTACCATTGTATCCTCTATTCATGCCGGAGCTGGCGCCGCCACGACTTCTATCACTGTGACCACCATAATTATCATTGTACGAACCTCTACTATCGCCGCGATTACCAGAGCCGCCGCCGGCCTCGCGACCACCGCCGGTGCCAGGGCCGCCTCGGCTATACGATTGACTGGTGCCGCCCTGACGCGGTGGTCCGCGCTTCTGGAACCCATCCCGACCATCGCGATTCATGCCGCCGCCATTGCCGCCAATTCCGCCACCAGGGCTATTAAACAAGATATTCAAAAATTAGTTCACGTATATAAATATAAATATATATATTCATATATATATATATATATATATATATTTGTATGATGTTATGCACATGAAACTTACCGCTCATTTTTCTTGCGATCTGCTATGTCTATCCTTAGCGGAGCCGATAGATCGTCCAATTTGATTCTTCCATCGCATTCGAGAGCCCGTTCCAAGTTGTCAAGCGTTTCAAATTCCACGTAACAGAAGCCCTTGAACTGATCCGTTTCACGATCCTTAACCAGTCGCACGTTTTTCACCTCAAAGTCATTGAATATTTTCATAACATCGCCCTGGACGAGACCCTGGGGCAAATTGCCCACGAACGCAATAAATGGCGGTTCCGTTGGCAATTGCTTCACATGACGCTCTCCTCCAAAGCCACCTCTACAAGCACAAACAAAAAAAGACGACAACACACAGTTTCAGAAAGGGCAAAAATAATAATAATAAGAAGAAGAAGAAGCAGTTAGCTAAAAACAGCCAGCGACCACAACAATATGCGCCGGTCTTGACTGCGTCGCGACGTCAACGCACGTGTGACCGAGCCGTAGCCGTAGCCGTAGCCGCAGCCGGAGCCGAAACCGAACGCATTGCAATATAACAACAACAGTCGCCGCTCGAATTACAAGCAAACATCAACAATAACAAAACGGGCCAGCGGCGCGCTGCGGCTTGGTAAATAAAAGGAGACAATAATGCAATAAAAACAAACACATTGAGAACAAAAAAAAAAAAAAAAGAAGCAAAAAAAAAAAACGCGCGGGCTTTCAATTACTTTGCGGCAAAAAGCTACAGAAATTCGCCTATAAATCTGGCCGTCTATTTAAAGTTTCCCGTAACTATCGAAGGCGGCGCTGACGCTGACGCTGGCGCTGTCGCTGTTGTTGGCGTTGGCGCTGACGTTGGCCCAGCTTCTAGATTGGTAGTTAAACGCCAAAGGCAAATCGCGTACCGCCGGCGTCAACGTCGACAGCGACGTCAAGCAACGGGCGACAGCGCAGCAAATCGTCCGAAAAAAAAATAGCAAAGAAAAAGAAATGTAGAAAAAAAAAAAAACACGCACACTTGCGCACACACACAAATATATCTTTACACACACGCACACCCGCCGCACGTATGTATGCATATACATTTTTAGGGTTTGTGTGTGCGTGAGTGTGTTTGTGTTTCGTGTGTGTGCGTGTTGCTTGACTTTTGCTTAAACCGCGTGCATTATTATACATTGGAGCACATTTGCACTTGCTGAGACACACACGGCGAACGCACTTGCACCAATTAGACACAATTTCGGCGTGCTGACTAGCACAGTTCTTTAATTATTTAATAATATTTACCTAGCGTGTTCATAACCACCTCTTCCAGCCATGTTTTATTTTTTTCAAATGAGCGAATTCGCTGCAATCCGCAGACTGACTACCAAGATTGTCGCCGTGTGCACGCGCTCCAGTGTGTACACACCTAATGATGGAGGCGCTATGGAAAACACCCACTAATAGAAACTGTTATTATATTTAAAGAATTGCTTCACTATATTATCAAAAAAATGGGTGTATTTTTTCAGGGCTCCGTAATGAAATAGAATTATTTTGTTTTAAAATAACACCCCGATGCATTTATAAGCAACACTTGCCAATTCGCCAAATATACCATCTGCATTTTGCAACACTTAATACTATAAAAAAAAACAGCATCATTGCTGGCCCAAATATCGCCTTAAACCAGTATAATATTAATGATATTAAAACAAGTAATATTTCAAATGGTGCAGATAATTAAAATACTTTATAATTGTCTGATACACAAATTGATGACAGCTACAATTTCTATCGATGTATCGAGGCGAATTCGCCGCCAGAAACTCGCCCTATTTGCCATTATACAGCACTGTTGCCGCTAGCGTGCTTCTTCTTACGCCTTGTTTCGGCCGAATTGTACACGTTTTTGCTGCAATTTAATCTGAATAAAATTGGTACTCAAACGCAGTGAAAATGGCATTAACGTCACGTTTCTACAACGAAAAATATCCGGAGATTGAAGATGTCGTCATGGTGAATGTGCTCTCCATTGCCGAAATGGGCGCTTACGTCCACTTGCTGGAGTACAACAACATTGAGGGCATGATCTTGCTGTCGGAACTGTCTCGTCGTCGTATTCGCTCCATTAACAAATTGATACGCGTCGGCAAAACAGAGCCGGTGGTTGTCATTCGTGTGGATAAGGAAAAGGGTTACATTGATCTTTCCAAGCGTCGTGTTTCACCGGAAGATGTGGAGAAATGTACGGAGAGATTTGCAAAGGCAAAGGCGATCAACTCCCTGTTGCGTCATGTGGCTGACATTTTGGGCTACGATAGCAGCGAGAAGCTCGAGGAACTGTACCATAAGACCGCCTGGTATTTCGAAAAGAAATACAACAGCAAAACGGTCGCATATGACATCTTCAAGCAATCGGTGACCGATCCATCTGTCTTCGATGAATGCAACCTGGACGCAGAGACCAAGGAAGTGTTGCTGAGCAACATCAAACGCAAACTCGTCTCGCCCACAGTCAAAATACGCGCAGACATTGAGTGCTCATGCTACGGCTACGAAGGCATCGATGCGGTCAAGGCATCGCTCAGCAAAGGCCTGGAGCTGAGCACAGAGGAGCTGCCCATCCGAATCAATCTCATAGCACCGCCGCTGTAAGTCAATTCTGTTCTAAACAAATATGCTAACACTGATTACCTTCTGATATCCGTTCCATAGCTATGTGATGACCACAGCTACCACAAAGAAGACAGACGGACTCAAAGCCCTCGAGGTGGCCATCGAGAGCATACGCGCCAAGATAATTGAGTATGATGGCGAATTTAAGGTGATCATGGCACCCAAACTGGTTACGGCCATTGATGAGGCCGATCTGGCGCGTCGCCTGGAGCGGGCCGAGGCTGAGAATGCCCAAGTCGCTGGCGATGATGACGAGGAGGATGCTGCCGATCAGGAGGGCATGCAGTTCGATCCCGAAAAGGAATTCAATCACAAAAACTCTGCCACGCGCGCCACTGAAGGCGATGGCGATGACGATGACGACGAGGATGAAGAGTAGATGAAAACAATTCTAGAAAGCAACCAATTCGACCTGTAGCAACAACACCCAGCATTAAAAGATGAAAAGAAAAAAAATCAGAACAATTAATAAATTATAATGTACATTATACACATCTATGTATAATATATTTATATCACGCGTGCATGTGTGTGTGCCTGTGTGTGTGTGTGTGAGTGTGTGTATGCCTGTGAACATATACACCTTAAAAAAAAAAACAATAGTACACAAACTACCCAAGCAGGTGGCGGTATAATCATTGCAACACAATTGTGCGCCAATTCCATTTAACAATGCATCGCTGGCGCGACAGCGCCAATGGTTTATACATTTATAAATAAATAAAATTTAAAACAAATTGTCAAACAACCACACAAAAATTGCTTAGATTTCCATAGAATTGAATGAAATAGCTAAATAGTTATTATTATATCATATTATCCTTATACCTATAAGGATAACTGATTCGTTCTATTCTAGCCAAAACTGTTTCAATAATGACCTCATAAGGATAAGGAAAACTGATTCGTTGTATCCTAAACTTGACTTGTGGGATAGGGATAAGGGTATATATTATTTTAACTGATTCGATGTATCCTAAGAAAATCTTTTAACATAATGGCCCCAATAGGGGGGTAAGGATAACTGATTCGTTATATCCTAACCAAATATTTTCAATTAATTACCTCATACGGGGGATAAGGATAGCTGATTCGTTTTATCCTAAACAAAACTTAAAATAATGACATCATAAGGATATAAACTGCAGATTCGTTTTATCCTAATCAAATTTTAAATATAGTGCCCTCAGAAGGGGAATAAGGATAAGGCTAACTTATTCGCTAAATTAATGACCTCATCAATCAATTGTAGTAGCCGCATGAATCAACTCGTTGTAGCTACAGTGCTCTCTCGCTCATTATGTTTCTTTAATAACATAAACTCACTATATAGTTGTGGGATAAGGATATGGATAATTCGTTATGTCCTAAACACAACTTAAAAGAATGCCTCCTAAGTAGGATAAGGACAAGAATTAATGATTGGTTGTTCCAAACAAAACTTAAAATAATGGCCTCATAAAGGGGATAAGAATAAAGATAACAGATTCGTCTTATCCAAACCAAAACTTGTAAAATAATGACCTCATCAATCAACTTTAATATCCGCATGAATCATGAATAGCTACAACGTACCGTGCTTACTCGCACATCAAAACTTTTCATATAAAACTTCAGATACTATATGACCCATATTTAAATCATATTCAAAGTTTTATTCCAATCCAATCCAAAAACAATTAATTTTTATTTAACCATTCCGTATCTCTCATACAATATTTGATTATATTCTTAACACTAGCTCAAATCGTATATATATATATATATATATATATATATATATATATATATATATATATATATACATATATATATATATTATTATATGTACCTATATGTGTAAAGAGTGTGCATGTGTGAGGGTGTCAGTGCGTGTGTGTGTGTGTCTGAGGTGTCTGTATATATAAATCTATTTATAGGCATTGTTTGCAATACGTTTCAAAAAGATGTTCGTTGCAGGCGCTATTCCATATTTTGATAAGAAATCATATGTCATCGCAGTTCCTCGTCTACTAATTAGCTATTGTACAAAGAGATGTAAAGAGTTCGTAAAATGTATTTTAGTTTTGAGAAAAATAGGTCTAAGTTCAAGTGGGCAAAGAATGTTAGGTTATATCGGATTGAGTGCGTAGAGGAAGTGGTGGTAGTGGTGGTGGTGGTGTTGGTGTTGGCGGAGTTGGTGGTTCCCGTATTGCATATTTCTTTTGATTGATCCCAGAGCAGTAAAGTAGGAGCAGTTGCTGTCGCCATAGAGCCAACGTTCAGCTAAGTCCACCGCCGCCAGCGGCGGCGTTACGGCTAAGCAGCATTGAGCTGGCAACAGCCTTGTTGCCATTGCACAGACGCAGCACGGTGAGGACATCCCCACGCGGATATCCCAATTGCATCAATTCGCTAACATCCTGTTCCGTAAAGCTATCCAATGGTTGTATTGAGTTAATATTGCTTATATCAAAGGTGGCGCCGCTGCTGCTGCCGCTGCCGCTGGCGCTGGCGCTGGTTGTGGCAGTAGAAGCAATGGCACTGGCACCGCCGCCGCCCTCCCGCCTGCTCTGCTCGATGGCCTTGTCGATGGCCATCTGCTCGCTATCCTCAGCGTTGCCAGTGAGGCGGGCACAAGCGGGCAGCTCGCTTTCGGGCAAGAACGGGGTGGATGTGCCCGTGGTGCCAATGATCAAAAGATTGCGTTGCAAGTCAATAAGGCACTGTAATCAGAAAGAGAGAGATAGATATACATATACACATCTTCTTTATTAGAAGAAAGAGAGAGAGAGAGAGAGAGAGAGACGCACCTGATGTCGCTTGAGCATGTCCAGGCCCAATAGCATGTCCATGGGCTGTTGGCCCAGCACCGTAAAACTGGACGTCAAATGATCATTCTCAATCTGCAGCTGCACCATGTGGATGCGACCCAGAATGGGCTGTGTGCCCACGCCCTTGGCAACGCCATTCCAGCGTGTATCGATCAGCCGGTTCACATGACAGCGCTCCGCGCAGTCCTTGCTCATGATTGTTGTCTGTGCGCCGGAGTCAACGAATGCCTTTACCGGCACCCCGTTCACCTTGCAGTTGATGTACCTAAAAATTGATAAAGGAATATAAACATCTAAATATATATATATATATATATATCAATGGATCTCACAGCATTGTGACTGTGCCGAATATTTCAGGATTGTATTCAATTGCAGCAGCCATATTATCCTGAATATTTTTCTGCTTGATCTCCTCGGCAATCAGCCGCTGTGCCTCCTCGTCGAACGGATCCGAGTTGAACATGCGCATCCGTTGCTCATTGCGACGCTTCCGATCAGCAATATGCTCGCGCAGCACTTTGGCAAATGTCTCTGGATCACCCGAGTCCAGGGCCTCGGCCAGACGCGTATTATATTGACGGAGCAAGGCCAGCGTCTCCGGACTGGATAGAAACATTTGACGCACTGTCGCCGGATCATCGTCAAAATTAACATTGAAATCATCTGTCATGGGCACGTCGCCGAAATGCTGCTGTTGCTGCTGCTGCTGCTCCAAGTGCCGTTGCAATTGCTGCTGCATATTGAGCGCACCCACTCCTGCCGCCCCAGCGCTGTGTGAGGGCGGACTTGCACCTAATGCACTCGTCCCGGGCACAGCAATGCTGCTGAAATCCAAATGGCTAATCGACGGATTGTTGGCACCTGAGAAAAAAAGGATCCATATAGAGAAGAATTGATTAACATACATATATTTATAAATCTATAAATATAAATATAACGAATCCGCTTATAGCGTTCGACCGGCTATTGCTAAGAAAATTCTATGTCTTTGTTGGTCCCCTTATATGAATGGTCCTCCGCTTAGTACGTTTCCGCTTTTACCGATGATATTTCAACCGGCTATTACAACGTTTCGAACCAAGAATACAGCGAAATAATGACAAAGCTTTTAATCATTAAACTGCAGAGAGAGAGACGGAGAGAGAGAGAGAGAGACAAAATGCAATATCGACGTCACACAAATGTTTCTATTCCATGGGCTGTCACGTTATATTTCTGGTTTTTGCTGCTTTATTTTGCTTTTTTATTTGTTTTGGTTTGAAAATTAATTTGTTTTATTTTAAAACCTATTACGAACATGGCAACCATTAAAAAATTGTTTTGCTTCTTTTGGTTATAGCGTCCTCCAGGTAAAACGACGTTATAGCCGGATTCTTTTGTATATCAATTATAGCTTAACAGTTGCTCTTACCGATTCGGTCTATATCTTACATACCACATAATATCTAAGATATATTTATAGATATATCTATAACTTTTCATTTATTTTACAATTTATTTCTTGATTTATAAAAATAAATATAGTTTTTTCAATGAAATCGAGGCATTGCAACTGTTCTAAAAAAGAAATTAAATACCAAGTTTATACGACCCATTTTATATACATATGTATGTATACAAAAATAATATGCCCCAGTCTATATACATATGTACATTTGTATATACAGATATGTGCTCATGCAAGAAAACGCCCACGTTCCAGGTGCAGGCAAAAAATCATTTTAAAAAAAATTAAACAAAGGAAAAAATTAAAACACAAGCAACAGACAATTCAAAAGATTGCAAATTGCGCGCGCCCACGCACACAAACAAAAAAACAACTAAAGCATTCGGACAATGTACACATACACATGCATACATACATACACATACACTTATGCATATGTTAGACAAGGCCAAACGCACATGGGGTCATGCAAAACGACTGCAGCTAGATATGGCAGAGTGTGCGTGCATTCGATTATCTATGTTGAACTGTACATATATCGATAATAGCGCTGCAAGTGAATTATCAGCATCAGATCAACATTCACATTCACATTTACATGTATGTGTGTGTGTGTGTGTGTGTGTATGTATGCATGCATATATGTGTGTATATGTGATTTGTGTTGAATTCGCTGTGCTGTGTTTGCAATTTCATGTCTTTTAATTTTGGAATGTGCAAAAAAGCTCAACACCATACATTTATATAGTATAACCTGAGTAATGAGTAAAGAAAGTATATGTACATTTATTTTTAAATGAAATTCGTACATATATTCCAAACACAATTCACACCCACACACACGCAAACCAGCCCACACACACACACACGCACACATAGATTTTGATAATGCAGCGCTGACCAGGAGCAGCGGCCTAGAGCGCGTGTAATGACCCACTTTAGCTTTTTAACACAACGCGCGCATCTTATTAGTCAGAGAGTTGGAGTTTAGGGTTGATAATTTCTAACTCACCTGTACGATTGACATTACTTCTGCGGCGCTGCAGCATAATGCAGTCACCGTCCTGCACACCAAACTGCTGTAACGTTTGCTTATCATTGGTCAGCTCACGGTTATTGAAGATCACCATAATTTGGCTAACTTCGGCGCCAATTTCCACGGCGCAGAGTGCCTTCAGATTTTCTAGCTCTAAATCTGTGGCGACATCTAGAAAGAAGAGCTTATCATCGGTGGTGGTGACGGTGATTTTCATCGCGATGTCGGCGTTTCGCTGCTGTTGTTTATCAAATCAAATCAATGTTTGTTGAACACAGTATTTAGTACTAATAATCCCTGAGCAATAGCTGTGTATTCCGGTTGCCGCATATGCGTACAGAAAAAAATTGATAAGTGCGTGAGTTTATGTCCTTTGTCGTCGTTTTCTCTTTCTTGTTCGCTGATTCGTTATTGTTGCCTATGCTTTGTTGTTTTGACACAACGAAAACGCCGCTGCCGCTAGGTATGGGAATCTGTTCATATACACCAACGGTTCCGATATATGCATGCGATGTTATTTTCAGTGCTGGAAAGTTCACTGATTATCAGAAAATGAGCACATAATAAAATTTGGCAAAAAAAAAAAAGGATCGAAAATATTTTAAGAAATGAAGAAATGAACAGTCACAAATAGTTGTGATATAATTGAATACAAATATATATTGGCATTTTTTCATAGCCAACTCCATACATTAACACTATTAGTTGATGAGCCGATACCTAAGTCTAATCACTAACCCTATAACATGGTATGGTTCGTGGTCTAATTCAGTTATTCTGAAAGATGTTTGAGGGTAGTAAAAAGGTTGATTTAAAAATTATTTTCCTTTGGATGATAGACTTTAATCATGTGTATAAACGATTTCAAATTAATTATTCTTAATATGCCAGTGTTAAAACTCGCGGTACATTGCAGTAATATTTATTTGGTTTTTCTTATCGATATACATAGGTATATCGATAAACAGCACTAAAACGCGAAATTTCTTGTATTATTTACGTATTTGGGTGAACGAATTTGCGACGAGTGGTCTAGTTTCAAGTTCGTAATCCTAAAATATTGACGCATCGGTGGTCGCTAGCATTGTGTAGAAGACGACGCCATGTCAACGCAAAATGTGGGAAATGAGGAAAATGCAGCCACAAAGTCAAAACGACCTTCAGGTGAAAATTGAATATAAGCATACACAATAAATACACAGTACACTCACACTAAAGTAACAAGTTGTTGTTACTGTTGCTACTGGAGCACCTTGAGCCCTACCTACCTACCTTAGTAATATTCTCATGCGTGCGTGCGTGTGTTTGTGATAAGGAAACTCAATAGAGTGACTAATACTAAAAAAAAGCAAACAAAAAAAGTGCTTATTGACAGCGTGATCGATTTTTAAAGGCGAGCCTTCAACAGCAACTCTCATTCCACCTGCGCGAATGAATCACACTCACTTAATGTGTTTGTTTTATAGATTCAGCTTTCAAGCAACAACGCCTACCCGCCTGGCAGCCAGTGCTGACCGCAAGAACTGTTCTGCCCACCTTCTTTGTCATTGGTGTTCTATTCGTGCCCATTGGCGTGGTGCTGCTGCACTTTTCCAACTCAGCCAATGAGCTCATCATCGACTACACCAGGTGCAAGCAGGTGGGCCACGACAATATGACCTGCGCTGACTTTCTGGAGGGCTTAACTGCCGGCCAGTGTCTGTGCGAGATACCCTTCAATCTAACGGAAGATTTCAATGCAAGTATCCAAATTCAAATTACCTGCATAAATTCTAAATATATTTTGCTTTCAATTCCCATAGGGCAACGTTTACATGTACTATGGCCTAACCAACTACTATCAGAACCATCGACGCTATGTGAAATCGCGTGATGATGAGCAGCTGTTGGGCCATCTGTCCCTGACGCCCAGTTCAGACTGCACACCGTTTGCCTATGCGGATGATGGCAAACCGATTGCGCCATGCGGAGCCATTGCCAATTCCCTTTTCAATGGTAATTGAATAGCTTTAAAATCATTGACCTTGGTAATTAAAATTGCTTTTTCTTTCATTTGCTGCAGATACGTTGACATTGAAACAGGGCAGCACAGAAATTAAATTATTAAATACGGGCATTGCATGGCCATCGGATAAGCGTGTAAAGTTCCGGAATCCGCCCGGAAACCTGAATGAAACACTTAAACCCTTTGCGAAGCCCATCTTCTGGACGGTAGGCGTCAACGAATTGGACCCGGATAATGAGGCCAACAATGGTTTCCAAAATGAGGACTTAATTGTATGGATGCGCACTGCGGCCTTGCCCAGTTTTCGTAAGCTCTACCGCCGCCTAGACCAAACAAACAACAGCTACTCGAAGGGCCTGAAAGCTGGCCAATATACGCTAACAGTGAAGTACAGTAAGTAGTGGAGATATCTATATATATATACATGTTATGCTCAAAATTGTAATTTCAGATTATCCCGTCGTATCGTTTGGTGGCACCAAGCGTATGATCCTATCGACGACCTCTGTACTTGGCGGTAAAAATCCATTCTTAGGCATTGCCTATATTGTTGTAGGTGCCATTTGTGTGGCACTTGGACTGGCCCTGCTCTTCATCCATCTGCGCTGCAGCCGTAGGTAAGTTGGCACTGCGATTGCCGTTGCCCTTCATCCTTATCTCTCTCTATAAACGGGCCAAACTCCGAAATCTCACTAACCATTATCAATACACAAACTAAATACATACATACATGCATACATACTTTCCATTTCCTTGCCTTCATCATATAGCTTTGAGTACATTTGAAGCTCAAGTGCCTCAAGCTCCATCAAAGCAAAAATATCTAAATGGCTGTCGAATTTACCGAGCATTTGGTGCGCGATAAGTATTACCATTTATCAACGGCTTATCAGCGCCAGTTAAATTATTATAAACTTTGCATTTAACAATATATAACTAATCAACTTTTCTTTCTTTTATCGCCCTTTATATATATATATATATATGTGTGTTCGTATATATAGCAGCAACATGGAGATGATCAGCGTCAATCCGCATACGCAGTACTCGTAAAGGCATGGAATTCGCTTATGATAGTATTTTGTTGGCGGAGCTCCTCTTGCGCCTATGCACCATATATATTTAGCTATAGTATCTTCTTTAAGCGTAATAATTTATGAATTTTCTTTGTAACAGAATACACAATTAGTTTCTATTAGTATATTTATAACACTGTACGGCATCGTTGGCTGTGTTTCTTGTTTTGTTACCATTTTGTAATGTTTACTATTATTTTGCTTTTTTTTAATTACATGTAATGTTTGTTAATGATTCGTCTAATTATGCCTTCTAAAATTCTATATATTACCCCATCAAGACCAAATAGCTAAAATTCCCCTCCTCAAAGAAATGTTAACAAAAAACCAAAACCAAAAAGAATTCAACCTTAGACTATGAGTGCCTATGCCGTCATTTAGCAATTGGCATTATCAAATCTGTTTTGTATGGCAACCATTTTAAGCTGGCACTATTCAACTATATATATATATAATAACTGTAACGTGCATTGATACTTTATTAAAAGTGTGGAAACAAAGAAGTTTCTTTCATTACTTTATCGGCGTGGGGAAATTCTTTCAGCAGTGTTGGAAATCGATAACTTCACCGCTGTCATCGAAACTTGGCGCGCAGCTAACTTTTTCAGATGTTGGAAATTCAAATTCAAAGTACTTGCATTTGTTTCATTCATGTTGTCTTTTTATTTAATGTGTAATCTGGGCTTTTAAACTAGTTTTTCCAATTACATACATAAACCTTAAATTAGTTTTACAAGTAAAAGGTATGTTTTGCAAATCGCAATAATTAATTAATTAATTCGTAAGCGTAATTAACATATGCAGTATGCACTATTTATCTTCATTTTTGTCCTCATTTTTCTTCTTCTTCCTTGTTTTTCTTTTTTTCTGTTTTCCTCTATACGACGTATATGATTTGAATAATGAAGCATGAAAACGAATTATTTGTAAAATGCATCATTAAATATAAATAATTAATATACACATTACATACTAAATGTTTAATGATTTGGGCGGGGGCAAAGTGCTAATGCTGTGTGTATGTGTGAGTGTGTATGGGTATGTTTGTGTGTGTGTGTGTTTATGGCATACAAATTTTCTTTTTCCTTCCTTTTTTTTTTTTGTATAAACATAAAATGATAAATTACATAAAATTTAAATAATAAAAATCATATAGATATGTATATATGTATATAATGCCAATGTGTGTGTGTGTGTGAAATTAAATGAGCTTAGGTTAAACTATGCGAGTCTCCAAAGAGTTAGCCGAAAGTTAAAAATATATATATATATATATATATATATATATATATATTTCCGAAAATTCCAGACGTAAAAATAAATTTTTTAAACTTGAAAATGCCTTAAAATTTTACAAAGAAATTTTCAAACTGGTTTCTCAAACCAAACGATAGGCAAAATGTAGAAATTAAAAACAAATAAAAAAAGAATACAAGAAAAATTCCAAAATTTAAATAATATAAAATATATCAAATAAATTGAATGTTAGATTTTGCAATATTGTTTCATTTCGTTTTTTAGATTTTGTCTTCTCGCTTTTTTTGTTGTGTTTGCTTTGGTGCGTCGTCATCGTCGTCGTCGTTGTTTCTCGCCAGACAATTTCTAATTTCTCATTAACCTCTTAAGTATTTGTATTCATTCTCTAAAGACTTATATATAGTTACGATATATTTGTTTCATATATCTCGCTTAACTAACTAAAACTCAAAACGGGCGACGCTTTTGCGTCTGTTTGTTGTCTGCGGTACCAACTAATTTAACATGTAAAAAAAAGTTATACATATATTAATGCATATATATATGTATATATGGATATATGTATATATGTATGTACTATCGTGCATATATCATATCAAATATGTAAGCTTAATTTGTCTGCGTGTGTGTGTGTGTGCATGTGTGTGGGTGTGCATGAGTTCAGCAGGCAATATGATTTATATCAGCTACAAGAAAAAAAAATTGTGTTTAAGACATAACACACACACACACATGCACACAGCTCTCCTTTTATACATATGCATGACTGTATGTGCTTGGATGTGTGTGAGTGTGTGTATGTGTATGTGAATGTGTGTGTTGTGTACGCGAATGTGTGTGTGTGTGTGTGTGTTTGACAATGGAATGCGTTGCGGACGTGTGCGATGTGGATTTTGTTGTGTTTTGCTTTTTGTACATTTGTTTGTTTGTTTGCCAGCTCAATTCAAGCTGTTTGCTGCCTCAGCAGCAGCTGTTGCTGCTGCAGCTGCTGCAGCGGCAACTGTTGCTGTTGTTGATCTTGTTGTTGCTGCTGTTGTTGTGGTTGTGGCAGCTGTTGTTGTTACTGCTGTTGCAGCAACAGCAGCAGCAGCAGCACTGTCACCTTTCGTTGCATCCAAACCGGACTTTTTGGTTTTGCTTTTGCTGTTATTATTGTGATTGTTATTATTATTGTTATTGTTATTATTATTGTTGTTGTTGGTCCTGCTGCTGCCGCCGCCGCTGCTGCTGCTGCTGCTGTTGCCGCTGCCGCTGCTGCTGTTACCAGCGCCGGCACCAATTCTTCTGCTATTGCCGCCGCCGCTGTTGCTGTTGCTGCCGCTGCCGCTGCCGCTGCCGCTGCTGCTGCTGCCACCCGCCGACGGTCCATTCAGAAAATGGCTTTTAATATGTGACTGCAGTTGCTCCTGAGAATCGAAACAAAGTTGACATAGATCACACGTATAGCTGGAATTAGACTGATCAGCGGCAGCGCCATGTGCCGCTGATTTAACTACTGATTTTTTACGCCGCTCACCAATTGAATGCGATGTTGTTGTTGTTGAATCGCTCCCCGATGATGATGTAGCATCAGCATCCACATCACCATCCACATCACCATCACCATCCACACCATCACCATCCACATCAGCATCAGCAACACCATCATCAGCCTCACCGTCGCCAATGCTGATGCCGCTGACCATCACAGCACCGTCGCGACGACGATTGTTGTTGTTAATATTGACGCCATCATCATCGTCGTCCTCATCATCGTCGTCGTCGTCGTCATCGTCCTCGTCATCATCATCGTCATCCATATCTTCCTCAACATCATCATCATCATCATCGTCCTCAACAACACCACCATCGACACCAACCACCACATCGTCATCCTCATCCTCCCCATCATCTTCCTCAATAATATCATCAATGGTCATCGCTTCACCTTCCACACCCTCCTCATCCTCATCATCCTCCTCGGAGCTGTGCATTACCAGCACCGCCGGCTGCCCCTTCGACTTGGCTACAGCGAGCTGTTGCTGCTGCTGCGGCGTCTGTTTGCCACCATTGCCGTTCAGCTTGGCGCTGCCGGAGCGCGAGTAGTCAAAGTTGAGGCGTCTCGACTCCTGCTGCTGCTGCTGCTGCTGCTGCTTGGCATTGGCTGCCAGCTGTTGGTTTTCGTCGGTTATATTGCCATCGTCATCGCCTTCATCGTCCTCATCGTCGTCCAGCTCCTCGACCATGCCATCTTCCTCGATGACCTCCTCAATGAGATCGTCGTCATCATCATTGGCAGCGACGCTATTGCTATTGCTGTTGCTGTTGCTGTTGTGGGTCTGTTGTTGTTGCTGTTGCTGCTGTTGTTTTTGTTGCAGCATTTGTTGTTGTTGTTCAACAACATCACCATCTACATCTTCATCGTCCTCATCATCCTCGTCATCAACATCGCCCTCATCGTCATCATCGTCGTCATCATCATCATCAGCACTCGTGCTCTCCCCATCGCCACTATCGCTATCATCATCATCATCATCCTCATCCATATCACTGCCATCCTCCTCATCATCTGGCTCAGCATTATCATTTGATGCCTGCTGTTGTTGTTGTTGTTGTTGCTGCTGCTGCTTTGTGGCTACCTTCACTGTCAGCTGCTCCTCCAGTTGTTTACTCTTATTCACTCTGCCACCAGCTGCTGCCGCCGCTCTAACTATGCCCCCCTTTCCACCCGTTGTTGTTGTTGTTGTTGCTGCTGCTGCTGCAGCTGCTGTTGTTGCTGCTGCTGTTGTTGCTGCTGGTGTTGTTGTTCCCGTTGTTGTCTTTGCCTTGTTGGACAACACGGAAACTGGCGCCTTGCTGGCTGTCGCCACCGGCACTATCACATCCTCTTTGAGATGATTGTTAATATGATTGATGAGCTTCTCCTTGCGCGACAAATACTCCCCGCACAGATCACAGCCCCATTGGAATGGACAGAAGGGACGCACCACTTTGGCATCCGCCAGCTTATGCTCGATCCACAGCTCTTTGGTATCGAAGCGTATATCGCCGCAACGGCGACACGTCAACGGCTCATCCACCTCAATCACCGGCGGCTCCGGCAGATTGCTGACCTCGTGCTTGTGCAGCTCGTACATGTGGCGTCGCAGGTTGTTGTTGCTAATGAATGTGGAGGCGCAGTATTCGCATTTCAGTTCACGTTTTCGCTTCATCGATTTGCTCGAGCTGCTCGACGTGTTGTTCCGTTGCTGCTGCTGCTGCTGCTGTTGTTGTTGTTGCTGCTGTTGTTGTTGTTGCAGTTGCTTCTGGTGTTGTTGTTGGTTGGGCATCAGGCCCACTGCATGCAGTTCGCGCAGCATCGATGAGGAGCTCAGCGAATTGTTGTTGTTGTTGTTGTTGTTGTTGCTGCTGCTGTTGTTCAGCGTTGTCGCTTCGCCGTCGATGATGAGATTCTAAATGTCAAAAATATAATAAAAATTAGTAAAAACCACACAAGACTGCACCACTCAAATTGCTTTTTGCATTTTCCCTATTTATTTTTGCTTTTTTTTTGTGTTTTTTTTTTTTTTTTTTGTTTATTTTTTGCGACTGGTGCGGAGGCAACAAACAACAAACGTTATTAATTTTACGCACACGAATGGATCCACACACGGTATCGTGGGATCCATCCACACAGATTTCACCTCGCTGCACAAGCCCAAAAAGCTCACCTGCTTGCTATCACCTCTGAAATGCCACTTGCGATGCACCTTGAGCGCAATCACCTGGGGGAACGTCTTGGCGCACAAATCGCACGCATATTCCCCATTCTCGTTCTGGCGCTCCACCTTGAATTGGCCCACATCGGCGGGTCCATCATCAAACATGGCCGCCAGCGGATTATCCACATACAGATCCTGTTCATGCTTCTGTATGTGCTTGGTGAACATCTCCTGGTCGGTGAAGCGTGCCCCACAAATGGTGCATGCCACCTCCGGTATGCGTATCTTCATTGTGCTCGCATTTATTGTATTTGGATTGCTGTTGCTGCTGGCCGCCGTCAATGATGTGATCGTATTGCCACCATTGCTGTCACTGCCCACGCCACCATCATCCAGCATCATCAGCTGATCATCCTCCTCCTCATCGTCATCGTCGCCCGTCTTATGCTTGAATATGGCGCGTTGCTGTTGCAACTGCTGCTGCTGCTGCTGTTGGTGTTGCTGCTGATCCTGCTGATGGGCACCGGTGGCAGTGATCGGCTTCCGATTGCAGGTGGGCGTATGATTCTCGAGCATCTGTCGATCGAAGAACATCTTGCGGCAGAGCGTGCACTCGACTGGATCTGGCACCTGCGGATGTTTCTTATAGCGATGCACCTAGGGAATACATATATATATATATATATATATATAGAGAGAAATTGTTAATCAGTGGAATAACCACACTCACCCAGAGGCTCTTGCGTCCGCTGTAGACATTGCCGCAATCCTTGCACGAATAGTCATTCGAGTCGAACTCGTCGTGCGAATTGATGTGAATGGCCAGCTTCTTGTTGGTATTGAAGTTGGAGGGGCAGTACTTGCACTGGTACCAGTAGAGGGGCAGGACAGCTCCGGATGCGGACGCACCCGCACCCGCACCCGATGTGTCCGCCAGTTCAGCAGCTGAGGTAGCGGTAGATGATTTGGTTGTGGATGATTTGGAGGCAGCATCATGAGACTTGTGCACGCTGCGCTTGTGCTGCTGCAGCTCCAGCTCCGAGCTGTAGACAATTGAGCAGATGTCGCACTCGAACTGCTTGACAATCATCTCGTCCTTGATGGCCCGTCCGTGCACCTTAAACAGATGCACCTTCAGACCCTTCTCGTAGGCGAACTCGGCATTGCACAGCTTGCACTTGATGAACTGCACGTTCTGCACCTGATGGTCGGTGAGCATGTGATAGCGATACGATTTCTTCGAGCTGAAACGACGCTGGCAGATGCGACAGCGCATGCGCCGAAATCGACGATCCGCCGCCTGATCCAGACTGCGCCGGAATACGGCCTGCTCCTGTGGCGTCTGATGCACCATGGCGGGCGGCAGCCCAGTGGCTGTTGCTCCAGCTGCACTTGTGGCGGACGCTCCTGCTCCTGCTGCTGCTGCTGCTGCTCCTGTTGCTCCTGCTGCTGCCACACTCGTGGACGTTGCTGGCGTCGTCTCCAATGGCGGCGTTGCGGTAATTGTCAAAGATTTGGGCGTCATGCGATTGGCAGCCGCCAGTGCCGCATTCGTTGCCGTTGCGGCCGTATAATGCGAGCGCATGTGATTCGACAAGCCGATGTTGTTGCTGAACACCGCATTGCAGATGAGGCACTCCTTCTGCTGGTTGGCAATGCTCATGTTGATGCTACTGTTGTTGCTGCTGTCATCCAATCGCATCTTTTTGGCAACGCTGCCGCCTTCCTCCTCATCGTCATCTGTCAAGAGTGGTGGGGGGGAGAGAGAAAGGAAGAGAAAGAGAGAGAGAGAGAGACAGAATTAGGACAAGAATTTAAATGTGGCCTAAGCAATAAAGTATAGCCCGAGCTAACATATAGGCCTATATATATACACACATATATATAGACAAGCCATGTCTGAATAATAGTCATTTTATATGAAGAAGATTTCATGAGAAGCGTATAGAACGGCGCGCTTAGCTACAAACATATCTAAATATGTCTAGATATTAATTGAAGCAATTTATCTTTTCTATTATTCACATATTGTCCATATATCTAAAAACTGCGTAAGCAATGAAGTTTAGCCTAAGCATCTACGCCTGCATATATACGCCTCTTATACATATATATACACATATATAGACAAGCAATATCTGAATAATACAGTAATTTTTGTATATTCTAAAGCTACGAGCTGTTGATATATCTGAATAAGTATTGATTTCAATTTACTTTAGATACTGAATTTATGAGAATTGCATAGAGCGGCAAGCGCAGCTGTAGATATATCTAAATAGGTCTCGATTGCAATTGAAGCAATTTCTCACAATCAACCTAATCTTTCATATTATTCAGATATTGCCCTATATATATATATATATTCAGAAGAAAGCATGTTGCTGAATGAGTAGGACATTGGCACACAGGACTTCACAAACTAGGTTGATGGATGGTGATGGGGGGTCGCCAAACAAAAAATTACCGAGTGTCCCACCATTTGTTATTGACATCAGATCCTTCATCACATAATCATAACGGCCCGTGTAGACATTGGGCATGCTGCCATCGGCCAGCTTGACTGCATCCGCATTCACAATGTATTCGAAGCCGCCCGAATGCCGGTTCTTGTCCACGCCATGCACATTGATCATGTGCTCGCGCAGATAGGAGATTCGGGGATAGCCCAGGCCGCAGCGCACACATTTGTACGTTTCGGGCAGCTTGTTGGGATGCTTCGATTCCATGTGGCGCAGCACGTTGTTGTAGTTGTTGTACTGTTGCCCACAGATGGGGCACACCTGTGGCATGCGGGAGAAATACTGTGATTTGGGTGCATCACGACTGCCGGATGTGGAGCTGCCACTGATTGCTCCAGCTGCTGTGCCGCCTCCAGCTGCACCAGCTGGCTTCGGTGTCGAGGTGAAGGCCGCTTCCACAGCATTGTTATTGTTGTGGGTGCTGCTGCGTGACTCATCATTCGATGACTGACTCATCCCAATGCCCAAGGCGCCCAGCAGACTGCGCTTGCCCGGCGAATGATCCATGCCGCTGTTGGCTGTCGAGGCGTTGTCACTGCTCACCCCGCCCAGATGATCCTGGTAGACGTGATCGAGAAAGCGCTGATGCGTCTCCAGCTTGGCATCACAGGTCATGCAGCGCAGCCGCACAATGCACTCCATGTTGTTGTAGTGGCGACGCCGATCCACGGGATCGGCAAAGTCCAGTCCGCAGAAGGTGCACTGTATCGAATTGTTGTCCTTGCGCTGCACATCCGCATGCTTGTCGTACACGTGGGTGCGGAACTCGTGCTTGGTGCGAAAGCCCTTGGGGCACAGTTTGCACTCGTACAGCTTGTTCACCAGCAGCTCCTTGGCACGCAGCTTCTCTGGCCGTTCCGATGAGGTTTCATGCCCTGCAGCTGCTGCTGCCGCTTGGCCAATACTCATGTCGGCCGAGACAGCCACACCGGAGGCGTTGGCATGCGAGAAGTTTGGCTGCTTCAGGCGCAACGCGTTGAGCACGCGATACAGATTGATGCAGTTGCGCTTCTTCAGATGCGATATGAACAACGCCTTCGAGTCGTTCATCTTGAGGCAGTTGAAGCACAGATTGCGCGGCAGCAGCGGATACTTTTTGCGCACATGTGCCATGAAGTTCTTGTAGGTATTGAAGTACTTATTGCAGCAGCGACACGTCATCGTCTGGTACTGCTCCAGAAACTCGTTGTTCTCCTGTATGAAATCCACTTTGTCGCGTGTGAGCAGCTGTTGATATTGCTCTGGATTGTCGTAGTCGAAGCCGCCGTTTTCACATTTGATGAACGTATTCATTACCACCTGGCGATACTTTTGCGCTGATATGTTGCCGCCAGCGGCGGCTTTGGTTGCCTCTGCGGTGGCTGCCGCCGCCGCTGCGGCACGCTGAATTTCCAGAGCGGCGGCCAAAGCTGGCGTCGGTTTCGTGATGGGCGTATTGTTGGGTGAATCTGTCGACAATTGAAACAGATTCGGATGCAGATTGCGTTCGTGGCGTCGGGCATTCGCGCGCGTCGAGAACTGCAGACTGCAGGCCCGACAGCTGGCCACCTTCGAGTCGCCGGCGGCGGCCACGTTTGCGACCGCGCTGGCGGGCAGCGATGCCGCCGCCGCAACCGCCGTCACGCCGTGTTGCGCCGTGTAATCATAGTCGGAGGTCTGTTATGCAAAAAGGTAGACAAAGAGAGAGAGAGAGATGGAAAATTGAGATTATCCAACTGACATACATACATATAATTTTTTTTTTATTTTGCATTGAAATTGCATGCGTGATTCATTTCTGGCATCAACTCCAATTTCAAATTGAGTTCTAAATTGCACAATAATTCTTAAGCCTACTAGTTAATTGACTAGCTCAATTATCTTTTAATTGTCCCCAATCTGAACCCTTTCCCATTCCTCGATATTAATCGACAATTATCGAATAACATTGATTGTTGCTGTTTAATGCTACAAAATTGTTATTGTATTTGCTTAAATTTTAAACTGTTCAGAATTTACGCAGAGAAACCCAATTTAAAGGCTTTACAAAATTTTTAATTTTTGCATCAAATGAGTTATCGTAAGTTTGTTGTTGGTATTTAAATTAGGAAAAACATGTATTTCAAACAGAGGCCGCAAATAAAAGTTATGAATTTTTTTAAATTTATGCACAAAAAAATCCCTAAAAAGAGTAAGGGAAATAGACATGTTTTTTTTTACGGCAAATTCAAAAGCAAGATAAAGTTCTATTTGCAATTAGTATTTTAAATTTGTTTTTAATTATTCAAATCAATTTATATGACTTGATTTGCATTATAAAAAATGAAAATAAAAATTCAATTGAAATATCTTTTGAAACAAAGGAGCTAGATCATATATGACCTACGCATTAATTCCTTTCAGTTGATATATGTACATACATGTGTATGTATAATATTTATATAAATATATACATGTGTTTGTATATACATTTGATTGTTTTTTATTTTATATAAATTAACTTTAATAATTTAAATATTATTTATTAATTTTTTTTTTATAAAAATTATAATCGTTACATGTGTTGAAAATGTATGCAAATTATTGCAAATTTGTTCTTAGTATTTTAAGTAAGCCTAAATTAGTACGTTTTTTGTTTGTTTTGCCTTTACACTTGAACCGTTGCATGCTTGAACATTTATACGTACATATGTATGTAATTCATATATATTTATAATATTTAAATTCCGAGTTCAATATGTTAATGTTTGAATGCTTACCATTAGTGGCACATCGCCCTCATGCTCGGAGCGCTCTAGGAACATTGTGGGATCCATCATATCATCGGATTCGTCTATGCACTTCATTTGAAAGTCATCGTCCGTATCATCAATGGGCTCATCCTTGATCGGCACGGCGGGCAGCGGCTGTAAGCGAAAAACATACAAGCAAACGATAAGTTGATAATGTTAGCTAACAATAATGAAAGCTTATATATGTATATATAGATAGAGATAAATATGTATATAACAATTCTTGGCAATTTGTAGAACAGAAAATATGCACTGGCTGATGCATCTGGTTGTGGTTGAGGAAGTTGGTTGTGGTGTATGTGACTTATGGACACGCTTGCGAATGCACGATACAATTACATTATAGGAATAGCGCCTGAAAAAGCGCAGCTGCTGGGCAGCGCTCTGCAGCGTCACCGGCATGAGCAGAGGAGTCGTCGTGACTGCGGCTGCAACAGAGGCAGAGGTAGAGGCAGAGGCCGAGGCAGCGGCGTTGCTGGTCATTGTTGCAGCTGGCAGCGGCGGCAACAGCGGCGTCGACGGCGGCAATGGCAATGGCAATGGCAATGCCAACGGCAATGGCAACATGTTGCCATGTCTCTGCTGACTCTGACTCGCAGTCGGATTTGGATTCTGGCTAAAATCAAGTGGCAGCGGCGGCAACGGCAAAGGCAACGGCGCCAACCTAGCACCAGCAGCAACAGTGTCAGACGGCGGCGGCGGCTGCTGCTGCTGCGACTGCGACGGCGTCGGCAACAACGGTGGCAACGGTGGCACCGCTATATCCAGTGGCAACAACAATTTCGGCTTAAATTTGACCAATCGCTGGGCAGACATTGTCGCCTGTTGCTGGCGTCGCGGCTGACGAATGCGACTTAAACGCTGATGTTGCTGCTGCTGCTGCTGCTGCGGTTGTTGTTGTTGGTGGTGGTGGTAATGTTGTTGCTTGACACGTTGCTGCTGTTGCTGTTGATATTTGCGCTGTTGCTGTTGCTGCTGTTGCTGCTGGGTTGATGTCGTTGCCAATGCTGCCGCTGAGGGCACCTGCAATAGAAGGGTTTGCAGCGTTTGCTGTGATTCCGCCGCCGCGCTCGTTGCTCTAGCTGCATGCTGCACCTGCTGCTGTTGTTGTTGTAGCTGCTGCTGTTGTAGCTGCTGTAGCTGTTGTTGCTGTTGTAGCTGTTGCTTTGGACTCACATAGACTGTTAACGATTTGCGTTTCTTCAACGAAGGTATGCCATCCAAAATGTTGGCGGATGCCTTTTCAGCTGCAATCGTCGCCGAATCGATATTCGATTCGAGCTGCTGCTGTGGCTGCTTATGTTCAATGGCGCTGCCATTCTCCGTTTTGTTCAAATCCAAGTAGCCCAGTAGTGTCTGCTGCTTGCTTTTATCGCTGTCCAGCCACTGCCGTTGCTTGGATTGTGAGCTGAGGCAGCGATTCTTAAAGCTCTGCCAGGAGTTCAAATAGCTGATGCAGGCATGGCAAATATGCAGCGATAGACGATCCAATGGCGTGATCTGAAAATATATGTAGAAAAAACTTACATTAGAATGCAATCGTCTAATAAAATTAGCATAATTAGCACAACTTAATTATATTACAAAATTACAGTTACTTTTTAAAAATATGAGAAATAAAAATGAAACGAAACCTATTTCCATATAGTATGTACGTTCATTTCCAGCTCAGGTATCCCGTCATTTTTAGCTCATTTATTCAGTATCAGTGTGACCACATGACTATTCCCAAAATTAATTAATTTGTAATATTAATTGATTCTAATATTCTATAAGCCCAAATATTTGCAGTAGTTAATTTGTAGCTATCCCAATATCTACATTAAATTTGCGTACTTTCAGTATGGTTCAAACTAGCATAAGCCCACATAGTTTTGTACATTCTAATGCATTGGGGATGCAAAGTCATCGGCATTGTCAGCCCCGCATGCTAAAATTAATTCACTCACACCTTTGTCTAGGCTTAAACGGTTTGGGGTTTCTTCGTACATGGCGCTAGCATTCCAGGCGGCAGCTAAAGCAGCGGTAAACCTACAATGCCTTTAAGTACGTCTATTAATGTCAATGACCTGCATATAATTATATGCAAAACTCAGTATTGCTACAGACCACACTATACGCACTTACACACAAACAAGTACATACAGACATACACACATATATATACAAGATTGCATTTCATATGCGTGTCCCATGTCCTTTCGCCTGATAGCGCTTTGTGTATGTGCGTGTGTATGCGTATGTATTGATATCGACGTACACATATATACAACCATGTAAACAGCATGTATATACATTATTATGTATTTGGTTATGTATAACTTGACTGATGCAAATTAGGCATATAAACATCGAATTGTTGTTGCTCATCTACATAACTTGCTGCTGTGTTGTGTACATAATATGTTTTTAATTGTCTGTGGCATGGGACCATTTTGGCTTTTCAATTAAAAGTATGTGGAATGGAAAATACGACTTAATTATAAATATATATTTATATTTCTACACAGTGCTAGTGCTTAAGAAAGGAAGAGGCTGGACCACATGTACATATATATGCGTATATTCACGTATGTATGTACATATGTATATATTTATGTTCTAATAAAAAAGTTGTTAAAGCGATTCTATATTGCAATAAATTCAAATTCCTGAAGCCGTTATATAAAATTGTATATGTTATCTATTGTTATACAAACCAATTTTTGATAGGATTTAATTGAGTTTTTAATTCAAAATCGCTCCATTAACTTTATCATCATACATATATAATTATTTGTACAAATTTAATTGTTGTACACATGCGATACTTTACGGTCGCAAAAATATCGCAAATAATAAAAACTATCGCTTTCTTTTAAATATCGATAACAAGTGGCCATAGTGGCCAAATTTAAATAAAGTACGAAAATAAAAATCAAAACAGAAGCGCCAATAATCGTTGTGTTGTTGTTAAGCCGGCAGATGCATTTGACAGCTTGAAATAATCAAAAGTGTTTGTAATTTACACACATACATATGTATGTATGTATATGTTTCTGCACTACGCACACACATTTACATGCAAGCAAATTTGAGTAACTGCTTATTTTTGCATCTTCATTTGTTTTTGTAATGCGTAAAAACAAACAGAACTCGCGCCCATGCCGTTACCGCACATTTCCACACTCCATAGCTTATATGTGTGCGTGCGTGATGGGCATATGTATATGCAATATATACACATGTTTATGTATATAAGTATATGCATAAATACGCGAGCATATACAAACGCTTATATACAAATGCCTTATGTACCCACTTGGGTCCTTCAATGCTCGTCCTGTCGACCGCCCCCCGCCACACTTCGGCTTTGAAGGGTTTCGATAATATGTTGTTCATTCACCTTGTTACCCATACCAAGCCGCCCGCACAACGACATCCTGTTGGGCACATCTCTTTCTCAAGTGCCACCGAAGCAGGAACACCACCAAAAGTCTTTGCCCTAAGGGGCCAAGGGGTGATGACTTTAATAGACATTATTAATATTACTCTTGTTGTTTGTGATGGCTTTTGTTGTCAGCGGTAAGGTAAATATTCATTCGAATTAAATACGAAAATAACGCTGTTTTAGCAATTGCTGACCACAGGGGAAAAAAATAAAAGGCAGGATGAAGAAGAGAGAGCGGCCGAATTTGATAATTGCATAGCTCATTTGGTATTTAGTTACATACATAAAACGATATTTATTTCGGTATTTAATGCCAAGCACTAACAGATGTTAAAGCAATTGCCATTATTTTGAAAAATATACTCGTAAATACGTACATATGCATATAACGCATTCTTTTCTTGATATTTATAGTTTATATATTCTAGCTGGTTTCGCAATGTTTTAAAATTCGGTTACGTTAGTTGAATTACATACATATAATGAGTAAAGGGATTTTTGATTTGTGAAATTATTTGCAAGAAATCCGCTTGGGCTGCATATCAGCCAAAAGGCACAAATCGTTTTGGCAGCCAGGCAGCAGGCGTTTTAGAAAGTTGAAAAGGAAATCTTTCATCCATCAATACAAACAAGATGCAGAAGCAGCTGCCACAGTTGCCAGCTGCTGCTGCTGTATGTTGTTGGCCACCAGGTGCAACAATCATCATCATCAGCGCACGCTGCATCGCCATGACGGCAACACCAAGCTGAGAGAAGATGATGCCCAGAATTAAAACGTCGCTCGGGCAGAGCCTGTCCAGCAACGCCGCATGATCTTCGGAGCTGAACGAGTTTTGGGTTCTTGTTATCGTTGATATTTTGCTTCATTGCCGTATTTGCCTTTGTGCCCTTATTCGTTGTCAGCTGAGTATGTATGTATGCGTACGCGTGTGTGTGTATGAGAGTGTGTGTGTCCTTTCCAACAAAAGTAACCCTAAGCATTAGCGAGCCGAGTGCAGATCTTTACCGGTTGTTATTGCTGTATTGAATTACACAGAAGTAGAATAACAACAATTACAGCAACAACAACAAAGGCGATTACAAGCTTCAGTCAAGTGCATTTGTCACTAACAGATGCATCGATAAACTGTCTGGTTATCGATTTGCAATATGCTTGAAATGGGTGAATGGAAAGGCAAAGGCAAAGGCTTCTTTTTTATATTATCAGTCCCATCTCTCTCTCTCCCACTCTAACTGCCTACCATGCCAACCTTTTCACCCGAACGCTTCTGATCAGAGAAAGTTTTTTGTTTTGCTTCCACCTGAACTTGACTTGCTTGGGCATGGATGATGTGTATCCGAAATTCGATGCGGGACGCAGACAACTGGTAACAACTGCAACTCCCATGCCCAGGTTAATCTGCTTGAACAGAGCAACCGAAAAAAATAAATAAAATAAAAAAAAAAACACTCGCATATATGTACATACGTTTGTATCTGCCCTGCCCTCGCTGCTATTCTACTCTCTGTGCTTTGTGCGTGTGCGTCTGTATGCGTGTGTGTGTGTGTGTGTACATGTGGTCCGCCTCCAGATAACAAGCGAACCGCACAGCGATGACGCCAACCAAATGGTCGCTTGTGTGGAAATATTTGAAAGTGTATGTGTGTGTGTGTGTGCATGTATTGGTTGAGCTGCTGCTGCTGGTGTATTCACCATGAAATCGAGCCAAAGCGAAACCAAAGAGCAACCTAGTGCCAGCACCAAGCACCAAGCACACGCAGCAGCAACGTGTCGACAACGACGACGGCGACGACGCCGACGTAGATGATGATGTCGTTGCCGGGGGCGCAGTCCAGAGAGCCATCGTCGACGCTGAGCAGCGGGCAACCATTTTGTGTTGAACGAAAAGTGGATGACGAGGGCGACTCTGGAAATGGGTTTGCCTGAATGGTTGGTTGGTTGCCTGCCTGCCTGCTTGCTCGTCGGGCTGCCTGCTGGCTCAGCTCAGCTGTGTGCTGTGTGTTCTGTGTCTGCCTGAAAGAATCAATAATCGAGCCGAGAGCACCAGGCAACAAAGCGTCGCTAGCGAAGCCCACAAATCCAAAAGGCAGTTTCATGCGCCGTCTTTCTTTTCATTCCCATTTTCCCTCTTCACTTGAGCACATATACGATATATATTTACGATACATATATACGATATATATATACATATATATATATATATATATACATATATATATATATGTTATTCGCTTCTCCTTTGTGCCACTGCTTTGCCCCAGAGGTGCCTGCACCGGATATCATGAGCCCAGCGAGGAGTCACAAATGGAAGCCAGTGAAGGACACGACAAGAGCGCGCGCGCAAGCATGAGCGGAGAAAGAGAGAGAGAGAGAGAGAGAGAGGAGAGCAAGAGAGTCAGCATTGAGGCAAGGGAGCGGACGGGCCAGATGAGAACGAAACGGAAATAGACTGGACGCTCGCTGGGCTTGGTTGCTGATGCTGCTGCTTCTGCTGCGGCTATTGCTGATATTAATCGAGACTTGGAACTGGACAGCAGCCGCAGCTCTGCCATGCGGAGCCGAAGCCAGGTTCGCCAGCGTCGCTGCTACAATGGCGGCGAATTCCATGGAAGCGAGGCGAGCACAAAAATTATACGTAATTGCTCTGGCGCTGGGCAGGCACAGCAGCAACAGCAACCACAGCCGATATGAAACGAACCAAGCGCGACCCAAGCTCCATACACAAACTCACTCACACTCACATGGACGTACGAACGTCTCTTCCTCCTGCCCTCTCTGGGCCCCGCCGCTCTCAATCTCGTCGATGGTGACGGCCTCGAAAATTTTGTTGCCGTTGAATGGCCGTTCGGGCGCCGCTGCCGCTCATTGCGTTCTACGTTTTGTGCTGCTTATTCGTGCCGTGCGTTCTGCTTAGTGATGGTCGAAGATACAATATTTTAATATAGCACGAAATATTTCTCATATGGCGGCCATTGTTATTCATTGTTGTCCTTCTTTATTGCACATTTATCGAAATAGTTCAAACGCGTGCAAGATAAAATTGCACAACTTTTAATTAGTATTCGATAAGTTTCGCTTTCGCGGCTTTAAAAATGTGCAGGCACGCACTTGACCCCATCTCTAGTTTTGAGCTGAGCGGCAAAAACATTTTAAACGGGGGAATGAAGAAAATGGAGAAGAAGCAGCGGCAACAACAATGTGTAAATAATAAACAATGAGCATAGTTTGTTATTATTAATTGTGCGCTTTTGCTTTATGCCGGTCAATTCTAACCTCAATGCTTTGCATGTACGGGAATAGGAATGACCATCGCTGAATCCCACAGCCACGCCAGCTGCTCATGGTTTGGTTTCTGCTCAGTTTCATGCCAACGTAGCACACGAAATGCCGATGATGATGACGCCGACGACGCCGACGACAACGACAACGACGTTAACGTCGGCAATCGAGCAGCGAGCGACAAACCAGCCAAGCAAGCAAGCAAGCAAGCAAACAAGCAGCAGCCGCAGCCAGCCACAGGCAACGCCAGCGACAACCACAACGACAAAGTTACACCAATACCAATAAACGGCGATGGCCGTCGCGTCGTCGTCGCCGTCGTCGGGCATCGTGACTTGGCACTTCAAGCAAACCCAGAGGCAGACGGCACAGAGCCGGAGCACACGGTATGGCATGGCACGGCATGGACAAGCACAAATGCGAACGAACACTCGATTCCGTTTCCATTTCCAATGATGATGATGTTGCTCACGGGCAAGTGCCATTTGAGACGGGGGACTGGGGGAGAGAGATGGAGATTGGATTGTATTGGGTAGAAGAGAATGCTGCCGTTGCCATTGCTGCTGCAGCTGGCAACGAGCGAAACAACGTTTGGCTCGGCGTCGTCGTTGTCGTCATCGCCAGTGCTTGCACAATCAAATGGGGCCAGCCAGTAGCCGAGTAGAGCAGCAACAGCAGCAGCAGCTCGCTCTGATGAGGCATATTTTACTTTTGGTTTCGCATTTAACCTCACTTTCTGGCTACTTTTTTCTTTTCCTATTTTTTTTTTTACTTTTTTTTTTTTAAGTTGTCGATATTAGAAGTGTTATCGATTATACACGCATAGACAGGAAACGCCGCTCGGCAAGAGCAGGTGTAGATTACCCATCAGCATAGCTCGGGTGTGGCTGGCTTGCTGGCTGGCTGCCGGCCGTTTGTTCCGGCTCCGAGCAGCAGCAGGAGGGGAATGGGTATGCCACCAGTCAGCAGTGTGTATAACGGTTTCGCATTCAAGGAGCACACTGGCGCAGGTAGAAATCGAATCGATGGCGATGGCGATGCCGTTGCCGTTGCCAATGTGTGTGGATTGAGTGTATTACGTATGCCGCTGGCTATGCAACTTTTGATTTACTCACCTTGATATTTACGCAGTTGTGTATTTTTGTGGCCAACGGTTCCTTATCGGCCGCATAACTGTTAATGATCGAAATGCATTCGCTGGCGGGCGCAATGCACAGGCGACAGCAACTTTGTCGCGTCCGCTCCTCCATTGCTGTCGATGTGGTGGTGGTGGTGGTATCGCCAGCAGCCCCTCCTGATCCGGATCCTGATCCTGCTGTGGCTGCTGCTGCTGGGACTGTTGGTGTCGCTGTTGTGGTGGTGGCGACAGCGTCGCACATTTTCTGATTATAATGAATATCTTATTGTTGCTGCTGTTCTTTCCTGCTTTGCTTTGCTTTGCTATTCGTTGTATATTTTGCACGTTTTCACTTTTATTTTGAATGGGGGCGCAACGCGTGAGCGTCGCTGCCGATTCCTCTCACTTTTGTTGTTGTATTTCTTTTAATTTTCTTTTCTTTCTTTTTTTTTTGCTAATGGTTTTTGTCGCATCGGCTGTGCGATTGCGGACACTTTTTTCGTTGTGTAGTCACATTTCACATCTGCTAATGCCTGGGCACGGGCATGGGTATCGGTATCGGTTAGTCAAAACGACTCCGCCGTGGTCGTGTGTCAGTCTGCGTTTCAGTATGCAAAACAAAATTACACAGAAAAAAAAAATGAAATGAACGCAGAGCCGAACGACTTCCAATGTGCACCTCAGAATATCACACGTCCGAACCTTGCGACGAAACAACAACAAATGATAATTGCTGTATGAACAATCGATGACATTAAAGTCGGAACGATGACGAATGTTATCCTGCTGTTACTGTTCAACAGCTTATGTTAACTAACAGCATGACAAAATAATCGATCATAAAATATGACCAAATTTTGTCGAATTTATTTCTGTTGAACAATTTTATGAACAGTTTTTATTAGCGTTTGATTAAATATTGTGGTACTACCTCCTAGTTTCGGCAAAATTTTCACATGTCGATATCAATACTAAATGTAAGTGCAGGGATGAAGTTGTTAATTATCGAGTATGATCAGCTGTTTAATCGCCTCGTTTGCTTTCCACACGTTTCGCTTGTGTGCCTGTGTTTTGGCTTTTGTTTTGCTTTATTAATATACATATGTATAATAATTTTTAGTAATTGCTTTCATATTGAATTTGTATTGATTCTAAGTGATAAGACTTACACAGGTAAAAACCATGAATTACAACGCAAGAAAAACGCGTAGTTTAATGTTAGCAATAGAAACTTGGCATCATACAAGTTACATATTTACGTTACATATGTACATACGTTGCCGGCCGGCACATCCGACTGTTCAATGCTCTTTTTCCTGTGTTAACAAAATTACGTGAATTATTGTGTTGAACCTATATGAGTTTAGTCTTAGATATTTACTTTTAAATATTTTTGTGTAGTATAAAATCCTTATTATCACATACATACGCTCATGGCCAA
The DNA here is from genome assembly GCA_035045345.1 of Drosophila hamatofila. Lineage (NCBI taxonomy): Eukaryota > Metazoa > Arthropoda > Insecta > Diptera > Drosophilidae > Drosophila > Drosophila hamatofila. Next base: position 21,959,333 of record JAWNPA010000039.1, on the reverse strand, counting down.
ATTAATAGGTGTGACCCAAAGACTCTAAAATATGGTAAAATAATTATGGTATGGCAACATCTAGGTATGGCAACACTATTTGAAAAGCAAATAGGTAAATCCCCTTAAAAAGTTTACTCGCTAAAAAGTTTTGGCTGTTATACATTCTCCACCCCAAAATTGACCTGGATACATTAATAGGTGTGCTATAGTAAACAAAAAAATATTAAAATAGTAAAGTTGTTGAGTAAGCAAAGGTAGTGGTTTTATTGAATATAATTAGATTGAAGCATACAAGCATTTATTTGCAACACTTTAGTAAAATTAGATGGGTCGTGGAGTTCACTGCAGTGCTAAAGAGAGAAATCTCGTTCTTAAGCTTCGTGAAGAGGGTAAAACTTATAAATGTATTGCCTCATTAATGGGACGATCGGAGAATTTCGTCACAAATGCCCTAAAACCAAAAAAAGATAAAGAGAAACCGGGGGTCCGACGTAAAACTACCGCAAGAGAGGATTCCCGTATAGTCACCTTGGCTAAAAGGGACCCTTATAAATCGTCGAGAGCGATTGCCAGGGATATGGGCAATGTGGTATCAGCACGAACTATTCGTCGACGGCTATTAAGCTATGTAAGTATGTACATACATTTATGTACAGTCAAGGAAAAAAGTCAGCATATACCACCCATTTTTTAATATTTCGGTTTTCGCAGCGAAAATAAAAAAAGGTATGCCAATATTTAGGATATGATTAGTTATTAATTTAAATAGTTATAAAAAAATTAAAAAACATGTATACTAAAGTTATTAGCAAAAAACATAAAAGGATCCCGGAAAAAAGTGTACATCTTTCTATAAAAATCTTCCATAGGCCTGATGCAAGCCCCAAAACAGATTGTTATTAATATCCTTATCAAATCCCACTCCAAATACAGACTCGCTTTAGTTACTACTTTTTCATTGCAATTTTTTTGAAACTGCATTCATCAAACGATTTTCGATTATAATCGATAATTACGATAACGCATGATAAGTGCTGGTAGATATGCACTTATTAAATAAAATACTAATTTGTATAAACATTATTTATATATCAAATGCATATATCTATACGGCTCTTATCACAATAATCTCCATTAAGCTCCCAATCGCTATTTCATTGAATATAATATAATAATTACAGAATATATGTATATACACTTAATATATATTTTCGCTTGGGTATTTGCCAGGCTAATCTATTTAATAAGCTATAAAGTAGATCTATCTATTGAGTGGTATTCATATATAATATAAAGAATTTGTGAAATATTTCATAATGGTGATAAACACTGTTTCAATTTTTTTTTTTTTTTCAAAAAATGCCAGTCTTTCTATTTAAGAACTTTGAGCTTAAAATATTCACATAATATTAGAAAGTTTATTAATAACAACAATATGTATATTATATAGTCTATATGTATCGTTAATGCCTAGTTTATGTGTCAGAGAACAGCCATAAATCATGTAGCAAATTAATTAAAAAAACATTTAAATTGAGAATCAAATGAAATATTTGACAAGTCATTTGCTGACTATAAGAGATAAGGGCCATATAGTACCACCCGGCTGTCCAGCAGGGCAAAGATTGCTCGCATAAATAATGCCCGGTCTTCAGACTAATCGGCCGATTGAGCATCCTTTGATTTCCGACACTCACAGTGGGTCGCAGATGATTTGCATGGAACGCAAACAACGCTCAATGCAATTTATCGCTAATTTGCGGACCGGAAGCGTAGATAAAGCCTATGCATATGCTCGCTCATATACATACATATATATATATATATATATATACATATATATATACATATATATATATATATACATATATATATATATATATGATATACATGTATGTGTCAAACAACATTATATAAATATTCAGTCAAACAAGCGCATTTTCTACTTATCAAAAGCACAGCGAAAAAAAAAACGAATTAAATAAAAAGCTGTCACAAAATTCGTTTATTTTTTGCAATTGTATTTTACAGTACAGTAAAGTACACTACAGTAAAACCCACACATTACACACATTCTCAAAAATGAGGAAATTTTGAGGCCCTGATTTAAAATTGAGCAAACTTGCCAGGCTATACTGTACACTGTACAGTAAATACAACTATTGCTTGGTCAGGCATCACGCCCACTTCTCATATTTCATCTTGCAGTGAACTTAACAAGTATTGACTGCGATAGCAATTCCTTCTGTTGTTCATTTCTTTATAGATATACTTATTAGCAAATGTTTGTGCTTGTATGAATGAGTGTATGTGTATATGAATGAGTGTATGTGTGTGTGTGTGTGAATATGAGCTTGAGTAAGTCTTATCAGCATTTGGCTTCACACTTGACGCTTATCAATCATGTATATATATATTTATGTATGTATTGATATATATATTTTTGTATATCACGCATACACCGGCTGCTGCTGTCCGCAGATTTGGCTATAAAAAGATTCATAGCCGGCGACTCAAACCTCAGTTCACGCCAACAGTTTGTACGCGTTGTGTCCTATTTGTCTAGCCGTTGATTAACCGTTAAATTCGAATTAACAAAAACATTTCTAAGGTTTGTACACGAGTGAAAGAGGATAAATATGAATCCTGTCAAAAATTCACATGGAGGAAGCTGTGATTTGATTTTTTTTTTTCTTTTCAAAATAATAAATTTTTTGTAAATAATAGTGAACTGAATATGAAAAAAAAAAGCTGTGTCACTAGAAGCTAATATGCAATTAATCAATTACACATTTTTTATATATTTTTTATTGCTTTTGATAAGAATAAGATTGTTATTTCAGAAAGATGCCTATTTGGCAAACCTTTGCCTAATCGCTTTCAACTATAATCAATAAGTGCATATAACAAGTGTTTCTCAAGCCCCCTTTTTTGCTGTTCGATGACTTTCAATTTGCGAGTCTTTACAGTTCACTTAATAAGCTTTACCCTTCAGCTTTTTGCTGCTAGCAATATTATACTTTTTATTATTATTCAATAGCCAATTTAAAAAAATGTCTGAAATGCCAACCACAAGTGATTAATAGAACTTTTTTTTTGCCAACAAATCAACAAGTTGCGCACCACTGTGATCGTCTGTTTTGCTTTATTGGCATTATCCTTGAGTCGCCATCTTTAAATTGTATCTTAGTAAAGTTCGATACCGTTTGTACATGCTGTCCTGCTCTAACACCCACATATATATATGTACATCGCTAAATATTGTTCTTTCAATCGTTTCTTAATGAAGCTCGATACCGTTTGCACATGCTGTCCTGCTCTGACGCACATAAACATACATACATACATAGTTAGATGTTGTTTTGTGTGTGTGTGCGAAGAGTTTTGCTGCGAATACCGTAAACGGATCGCGCTTTTAGGCAGGCAAGTTCAATAGCAGCAACAACAACAACAACAACAACAACAAAAAGATGGATGGCAATTACGTGTTAAAAGCAACATCAACATCAATAACAACAAACGCAGCTGACGAAGTTGAAAATCTCGGCCCGCGACCCCGCCAGGTGAAGGGCATGGCGTCACAGCAGCTGTGAAGAAATAAAAAAAAAATCAACAAACTCAAACTGGAATTAATACTCGTTGTTGCTGTTGTTGCTGGCTGTTTGTGTATTGGCTAATAAAAACACTTGTGGCTGCCGGCAGCTGCTTCAGTGCACAGTTACAACTGCCAACATTAAGCAGCTCAATTCAAACATGCAGTCCAAATTAGCCCAATTAGTCATATTTACTTTTTTAGTCGCTCTGTGCATTCCAACGGTAATTTGAATGTTCTCAGCTGTTTCGTTGATTCTTACAATTTTTGTTGTTTCTTTTTTTTTCGATTTCTCTTCTTGTTTTTTTTTTTTTTTCTTGCATAGATGTCGTACAAAGTGGAGCCACTGCCCGATTCGTATGCCGGCCTCGGCGAGGGACCCCACTGGGATGTGGCCAGACAGAGCCTGTATTTCGTGGACCTGGAGGCGGGCAGCCTCCTGCGGTACGACTACAGGCAGAACAAGACGTACAGGACTCAGATTGAGGGCGAGACATTCGCCACCTTTGTGCTGCCCGTTGAGGGCAATGACCAGGAGTTCGCCGTCGGCTGTGGCCGCCGCGTCGTCATCGTCAACTGGGACGGTGTCTCGCCGGTGGCTAAGGTGGTGCGCACTCTGTTCGAAGTGCAGTCCGATTTCAAGGAGAATCGCCTGAACGATGCCAAAGCCGATCCCAAAGGTCGCCTCTTCTTCGGCACCATGCGCTACGTTGGGGACGAGTTCACGCACCGTCATGGCGAACTGTACCGCTGGGAGGCGGGCGGCAATGTGACGGTGGTGAAGAGCGACGTGGGCATCTCCAATGGCCTGGCCTGGGATGAGAAGGCCAATAAGTTCTACTACATTGATACCACCGACTATGAGGTGAAGTCCTATGACTATAACTTCAAGACTGGCGTCGCCAGCAATCCCAAGGTTATCTACAATTTGCGCAAGGACAGCCCCAAGACTCACATCTTGCCCGATGGCATGACCATTGACACCGAGGGCAACCTCTATGTGGCCACATTCAATGGCTCCACCATCTACAAAGTCAATCCTAAGTATGTTAAGCTCGGCTCTTCCGCTTATCCCAAATCAAACTAATCCAATGCATTCCGATTAAAGCACGGGCGAATGTTTGCTGGAAATCAAGCTGCCCACCAAGCAGATTACCTCGGCGGCCTTTGGTGGACCCAATTTGGATATTCTGTATGTGACCACTGCGGCCAAGTTCGATCAGCCCGCTCCGGCTGGCACCACCTACAAGGTGACAGGACTCAATGCCAAGGGCTATCCAGGAGTCAACCTGAAGGTCTAAAAACCTATTCCAGATCTATGTATATCCTATATCTTTCATTTATTATTTTTTATGAAATCCTTTGTGCATGAAACTTACGCAATTATTACTGAATTATACTATATTTTATAATATCGAGTGCACTTAAATACATATGTATAAAGATGAACATCCGCATATGCATATGTGTGTATGTGTGTTTGTTTGTTAGTTATATTATTGATAAAGAAATCCAAGTGTTGTGTCTCAACTTCAGAATCTGACATTGAGGGTTAAACCCAGCCGATTTATCAGTCTTTGACTTGGCATTGCTATGGAAAAACAATTGTCTTACAACCTTGCCTCGGTCGGAGGAGAAACAGCCAGATGGACCTTTTTTTTTTAGTATTATCAAGTTGATAATTAATTTCAAATTCAAATTTATTTAAAATCTTGTATAACAAAAATGTCATTTGGTTTAATTGCAAGAGTTATTCTTATCATCTAATCACCATTGGATATCTGCTAATTGTTATGCTGTCCTCTCTATTCATCATCCGACTCGGATTCGGTGCAGCTGTCATCATCGTCATCGCTGGTAGTGGAGCGATTGAGGCGCAGCATCTCTTGGAATTCATGTACGCGAATTTTTTCGGGAACAATTTGTAGAAGAAACTCTAGATTTTTCTGCTTGTTAACTAGCTGTGATAAGTGCTCGTACTTGAGTGTGTCGTTGTTCTGCTTGGAACACGAAGCCATGTATGCCTCCCGGGCCAGATGCTGCACAAACAACTCGGTGCACTTGGTCATAAGAAAGAGCACTTCGTTGGTTATCAGGCCCGTGTCCATGGAGCTCTTCATGATGGTCCGCACCCGGCTAAGGGGCAGAAATGTGTCTGCGCTTGCCTTGTGATTCGGCTGTGTATTATCTGTATCCACCATTATATGTATATATCAATAAACAAATTGCTGCTTCTTTTAACAGATAACTACTTTTTTGGCGCTAAATGCAATAAACCCGGCTTCTTTTTTTTTTTTTTTTGTTTATTGAAACTGAAACTATCGACAACAGTGGCTATCGAGTTTCACTGATATCGATATGTTTATTTAACAGAAGGTAACACAACCCTATACGTCTACGCAACACTGCGATTTCTTTTCTGCCTCCTTTTTGGCTGTTGTTTCGTGTGTTGACCAATAAATTTTTTCGTACGCAGCATATTTTTATTGTTACTTCTCAATTACAAAACTACAAAATACGTATTTAACACGCATAAATCGCTTGCGCTGCTGGCAGAGCAAATTATTTTGGGCAACGCACGCAATAACATTGGGTACAACTACCGCAAAACACGTATTCGAAGAAACACGACCGATAAAAAAACAGGCAAAGGCAACTCCGACCGACACCGAAACGTGAATGTGAAAGCGAAGCGAATCCGCGGCAAGGAAGTGCAACACAACCGCAACCCACAACGTTACAACAAAGCTAAGCACTGGGCAGTGGATCAAAACAGATGTTTGTTATAAACAATCAGAATTAGGCGCACTTTCCACGCTAAGTATATTCAAAATTCGCTCGCCTGTTGTGTAAACAATTGTCAAGCAGCGGCTACAATAAGGCTTGTCCCTTAGCAAAACAACAAAAACAACAGCAGCAACAGTAACAAAAACATTGAAAGCATACATCTACTACATCTTGCTTTCAATTACACCACTCCGATCCATATAGTACACAAATAAATATAAATACACACACACACACACAATTTTATATATATATATTTATATATATATATACATTTATATATATATACATCTATCGCCTGTTGTCAATATCATATCGGAAGTTGTTCGAGTTGCAGCGACAGCGACAATTAAAAATGGCCGCTGCCACCGCCGACGTTGGAAATGCAGTGAACGATTGCTTCAGTATCGGTTCCACAGTGATCTGCACGACTTGTTTCAAGGAGGAGGTCGAGGGGGAGGTGCTCGCGTTTGATCATAACACAAAAATGCTTATATTGCGTATCCTTTTTCAAAACAAAAATATCAACTGTCACTTGATGTGTAAAAGTGAAAGTTTTTCATATATAATTTTTTTATTATTAATATATATGTATATGTATATATATTTATATAAACGCATATTTAGTGAATATTTTATTTGGTTACCTTACATCGCCATGCATCTGCGCCTTTCCCTTTTCTTTTTCTCTCTTCCTCTTTGTCCGATCAGAATGTCACTCGAAAACTTCAGGTGAACTGAGTGATGTTTATGTGATGAACTTATCGTTGTGCAGTAACGTGCAGGTGATTAAGGAATGCAATGGAAACTTCATTGATGATCCTCAAAAGCTCAACCTGGAACAGGTATGCATTCAGCTAATATATATATACATATAGTTCGAATTTGTATTTATTTCGAAACTGATTTTTCCTGCAGGTTAAAATGCGCCTTCGTAAAACAGTAGAAAGACGACAAGACTATCTCAAGTCCAAAAATGCGGATGTTACACCAGAAGCACAAGAGCTCTATCGAGCGATAGCCAAACAACTTGGGGTGAGTGGGATATATGTACATATATATTTATATAGCTTAAATAGCCGAACATCTATTTTAAATTTCTGCTATTCCATTTATAATATCTTCTTATGGCAGTACAATGAAGTTTCCTGGCAAGGAGCAAACATACAAATTTTAAATGAAGTTACCGTTTCGCCGCCATATAGGGTGGACAATGTTGTATCCAGTTCGGACAACGACAAGTCTTGCACATATATTAAACGAATTGTAAGAAAAACTCAAATCTGTGACTTTGGATAAATGTTAAAGCATTATTTATTCAATTGCAGATAAATCAGTTCTTCACCACGAGACCTTCGGCGGCTCAGGAAAATGCGCATGGTGCCAGCTCATCGTCGGCATCTGTTTCGCCCACTTCCTCATCCTTATCATCGAGTAACGCAGCTTCAGGATCACCGGTTCCCGCTAACTAAAAATAAAAAAAAAACATATTTGCTTCAGAAATGAATCAAAATTGCATTGTAATTGGTTGGGGTTGCTGCGTAACGCTGACTACAAATTAGAACTAAGGCCTGTTTTTTTTTTATTTAAATAAAAAACATTTAAATTTAGTAAAAAAAAAAAAAAGAATGTTCGATGACAATTATGCCGATATCTAAGCGGTTGTTTGCAGCTGACATGCCCAACGATCGGCACGTTTTTGTGACGTAACAAATTGCATAAATTTCTAAGATCAGCAAAAAGGAGAATTGTTAATAAAGTATATTTAAAATTGACGATAAAGCTAATGCCATAAAACTTTCGTTCAAATTAACATTTAATGTGAGAAAAATACTAACATCGCTATCCAACAATCGATAACTTTTTATTTTTTGTCTGAATGGCAAATTTTATCGCCGCATTGTTGCTCGATGTGAATAGCAAATAATTCGTTTACGTTTAGGTTTCATATAAATAAAAACACAAAAGCATGGAAGATGTACAAAAGCACAGCGTGCATACGCTTATATTTAGATCACTTAAACGCACACACGATCTGTTTGTCTCGAATCAGGGTAACTTGCCGGATATTGATGAGCGTTTGTAAGTAAAAATGCCAATGAAATTGGCGCACAGGCATAATTATTAATTCGTAAATTTTTTGTTTGCAGTGAAAAGCTGACACGATCGATTAAGGCTAGAGATACTTATGGCTTGGTTATTGACCGCGCCATCAAATCGATGGACGATAAAAAGATGTCTGCCATACAAAACGGCGGCATCGACAAGCCACTGGCCATCACAGACGGCAGCACCGGCCTGGCTGCAACCGGCTCGGATTTGGGCGCGGCCGGCGCAGAGGGTGGCAGCGTGGTTAGGTCTAATCGGGACAAGGACAAACCGCTCAGTGGGAATACCTCGTTGGTGCGTGCCTCAATGCCGGGCAGCAGCGCCAGTGGAGCTAGCAATGTGCAGCTAATACCAAAGAAAGCGCCCAGCATTCCCAAGCCCAAATGGCACGCACCATGGAAACTATCGCGCGTCATCTCTGGCCATTTGGGCTGGGTGCGTTGCATAGCCGTGGAGCCGGGCAACGAGTGGTTTGCCACCGGCGCCGGTGATCGTGTCATCAAGATTTGGGACTTGGCCAGCGGCAAACTGAAGCTCTCCCTGACCGGCCATGTGAGCACTGTGCGCGGTGTCGCCGTCAGCGCAAAGCATCCGTATCTCTTCAGCTGCGGCGAGGATCGTCAGGTCAAGTGCTGGGATCTGGAGTACAACAAGGTCATCCGACACTATCACGGCCATCTGTCCGCAGTCTATTCGCTGGCACTGCATCCCACCATTGATGTGCTCGCCACTTCTGGGCGCGACTCAACGGCGCGCATCTGGGATATGCGTACCAAGGCAAATGTCCACACACTGACGGGCCACACGAACACAGTGGCCAGCGTGGTTGCCCAGGCCACCAATCCTCAGATCATAACCGGCTCACACGATTCCACCGTCCGTCTGTGGGATCTGGCTGCCGGCAAGAGCGTCTGCACGCTGACCAACCACAAGAAGTCCGTGCGCAGCATTGTCTTGCATCCGTCGCTGTACATGTTCGCCTCCGCCTCGCCGGACAACATCAAGCAGTGGCGCTGTCCCGAGGGCAACTTTGTGCAGAATATATCGGGGCACACGGCCATTGTTAATTGCATGGCGGCCAATTCGGATGGCGTGCTCGTCTCTGGCGGCGACAACGGCACCATGTTCTTCTGGGACTGGCGTACCGGCTACAATTTCCAGCGCTTCCAGGCACCCGTCCAGCCCGGCTCCATGGACAGCGAGGCGGGCATCTTTGCCCTCTGCTTCGATCAGTCGGGCACACGTCTCATCACCGCCGAGGCGGACAAGACCATCAAGGTATACAAGCAGGATGACGAGGCCAGCGAGGAGACCCATCCGATCAACTGGCGGCCCGAGCTGCTCAAGCGTCGTAAATTCTAAGAGATATCTAGTTTATAAACAATGTAAAATAAATATTGTGCGGCTCACGTGCAGATATTACGAAACGAATGGAAGTCGAATTTTGTCTTTTTTGCTCTTAAAAAGCTAAGGTAGAAGAAAAGGTGTACAATAATTCCCCATAGTAAGCTCCATAGACTAATTATAAAGTCTTCGTGAGTGGAACGTTTTAAATATACATATATAGAAAAGTGGAGTAGAATGCTTGGAATATCAGCTTTACACAATGCTCCGGGTATCTCCTATTCGAACACTTCCTAGCGGTATTTAAATACTGTTCTTAAGGAATTCCCTGGTAGGCATAAAAGTAACAGTAAAACTTTGAACTATATTTAACTTTCTTCAACAAATCTATAGAACTAATTACAATATGTATATACTTTTTTAATTCGGTCATTCCCTCGGATTCACCTCATAACAAAAACATTGCCTTAAATTGTTGGTATTTTATTTGATTTTTTTATCTTATTTCTTTTTCAACTCTTTTTTACACATAAATAATTTTAATTATCTCTGCATAAATAATAATAGCGTATGTGTTTACATATATATATATGGGATTCTTTATATATATATATATTTTTTTTTTCATATGATAAAATATTTCCTGTTTCTTTAAATATCTTCTTTTTTTTTCTTTTTAATATTTTTGCTAACGTTAACAAAGTAAAAGCACTAACTGTTAATTTAAAGTGTTTCTTTATTTTTATATTTGTATTATCGTAGTTTATGATTAATATTATACGTAGGGCTCCTCTAGTCATTATATTTATCATTTCATGTATTAAAATCACAAATAATTGTTTGAAACAAATCTGTTTTTTTTTTTAATTTTATTTTATTTTTATAAACATTTTTTGTTGTTGTTTTGTTTTTTGTTTTCTGTTTTCTTTTATTAACTTTCGTTCTGTGTTCGTTATATGGTAGGTAATAGTTTTTATATGTATCATTAATTACACATATATATATATATCTAAATATATATATATATATAACTTTCATAAACCCTCACGACACAATAACACACTCTTTCTGTCTCTCGCTCTCTCTCTTTCTTCCTCTTCCACTTTCTTTCTCTTTCTACATGATGTCAAAACAGCAAAGTCCCTGCTTTAACTATCTAATGGCGGCAAGGGACATAAATTACATATATATATATTTATATATATATATTGTGTGTATGTGTGGAGTGTATCTCTATGTGACTGTGTATGTGTGTGTCCATGTGTGTATGTGTGTGTGTGTGTGTTCCCGGCTTTCGGGCATAACTGCAACGCTTATTTACAGTAATGCCAAAAATCTTTTCAGGATTTTGGCGCTAATTTTTGTTTATATATATATGTATTTAAAATAGCTTTAAAAATAGTATTAAAAAAAAAACAAAAAAAATATTTTTAAAGCATTCACACATATTTACCAAATGCTTATACATGAATTGAAATTCCATTTGATTCATGCATAAACAAAAGCTTTAATGTATATATGCGTGTGCGTATGTCATGTGTGTGTGTGTGTGTGTGTGGATGTGTATGCATCTGCGTGTGTATATACATGTGTGTGTGTGGAACATTGACATTGGAACATGTTCCGCTATGAATAGTCCATTGACTTTGGCTTCATGACAATTGCAAATGGTTGAGTAAGATTAGGGCGGGTAGTGCGCGAAGTGGGAGTGGCTTGGTCAGCTGGAAGAGCTGACAGCGAATATAGTATATATATGTGGTTTTCGTCTCTATATTAGTATATGTGTATATATTCATATCTAACAGATACAAGGCTGAATATGAAACAAATTCAATGATGTTAACTGATTTAAAATCTTGGGACAACGCCATTAACTATTGTGAATATAACTGTCCTAATTCCCACATAGGCATATATATGGATATATACGGCTGCACACATATATATGCATATATGTAGCCAGATCTATAAAACTTCAATATCTATCAAGACTATATAGAGCTTCTTAGGCTGATGCTGTGGAAGCAATTGTTGTTGTTGTTGCTGCTGCTGATGTTTCTAAAGTTGTTTAAGAGCTATGGAAGCATGCTCTAGCCATAAGAAAATGTTGTTTGTTTGCTCGGCCTGGATATATGAGACTAACACACACACACACACACACACACACACACACATGCACAACCGCACACTCGCCACACACGAACATACGCTGAATTTGTTGTTGTTTTAGTTTGTTATTATTATTGTTTGTTTTGTTTTGTTTTTTTTTTCTTTGCTCTGTTTTTGTTATTTTTGCTGTTGCTTGTTGCTTGTTTGTTTGATAATTTAGTTGTAGATTTTGATTGCCTTCTCGGAGAAATTGAGCGAGCTGCGCTTGCGCGATTTGTTGATGTGATCCAGCCCAAAGAACGGCAACTGTCCGCCAGTCCAGGTGCGATAGACCTCCAGATCAATGGCGGTATTATCGTTCACATCGATGGTATGACCCATGGTGATGACAGCGAACTTATAGTTCTCCCACTCCTTGTCCGGCACATTGAGTCGCTTCTGGATGCGCTGCTTCAGCGCACCATATGGCTCGCCATGGCGTGCCTTTGTTAGGAAGGGCACACCGAACGAATTGTACAGCTCCTTGCTGAAGTGGGCCACCGGTATGAGCAGCTCGTTCTCGGCCAGCTGTGTCTCGTCGGCCGGCACCTCCTCGATGCGATAGATCTTCTGGGTGCCCTGGGTGGTGGTTATCGACTCATTGGTCTTCATCAGCGTCTCCAGCGGTATGTCGTCCTTGCAGATGGCCACAATCTTATGATTGCCGACCTTCATCAGGCGCAGCTTCTTGCGGCTATTCTCGGCGAACGTGATCGTCTTGGCCGCCTCATCGAGCAGCCCCTTCACGGTATCATTCTTATTCGGATACAGCACCAGCTCCTTCTCCTCCTTCAGGTCATTGGAGACCCAAATGCACTTGAACAACTTTTTATTATCCAGCTCGTGAATGCTTAGGGACAGTCTCTGATAGAAAATGCGCTTCGGCGTGCTCTGCTTCGTATACGACAACAGATCCTTGATGGTGCCCTGTGAATAAACACAAAATTTAAATCAATTTCAAAAAGATTTCTACAAATTTTACAAATTATTAAATTATAATTTGAGCTCTGTTCGACTCGACAAACCAAACCGAACTGACTGTGAAATACAATAGCTCGTCTAAGCCTTGAACATTTCAGTTAACAAATGTTGTTGATTGATAAGGTTTGGCCTACTTGATCTCAACTGAATGAATGTTTATACGAATGTTTGTTCGCTTCGTTAATCGTAATTCGTAATTCGTAGTCGTTTTCGTTTACACGCACCTTGTAGGTATAGGGCACCGCATTGCCGGCGGTCTCCTTGTAGTTGCTGATGCACATGAAGAACTGCAGCTTCTGCGGATCGGTATTGAGACGCTCGGCGACGGCATTGGTCAGTTGATCATAATTGTAGCGATTGGACAGTTCGAGCGTAAAGTCCGGCTCGTTGGGGTTGCACTTGTCGCTGAAAATGATCTCGATGCGATAGACCAGATCCAAGAAGTAATCCTCAACGGTGGGCAAATCGAGTTTAACATCCACATTCTCACGTTCGAAAATCAAAATGGGACCCTGTAGATGATCCTGCGGCATATAGAGCACATTCTCAATGGGCTCATTGATGTTTGCGATCTTCTTATCGGCATACTCATCGAACACGGTCAGCTCGGTGTCCAGATCAAAGCCAAGCTTGCGATTAATCTCCGGCACCAGTTCGCTGAGACGGCGCGTTAATGGCTGCTGAGTGCAGCCAATGTAATTGAGGCGTTTGTTGCGCGCATCGTAATACTTGAGGAATAGAAGCACATCCGTTTTGGGATTGAAGGGCAGCAGCGGCTCGGTGCTGTCGGGCGGTGCCAGCTCAAGGAATATAACCCACGGCTTCTGCGATGTGGGTATCTGTTCGATGGTGCGTGTCGCCTCCGCCTCGAAATCAAAGTACAGGAACTTTTGCGTCTGGGGCGTGCACATGTTCCACATGCGCATGCGATCACGTGGCACGCCGAATGCCTTCACCAGCATCTCGACCATCTCGTTAACGGTTTGGGTTTGCTTTAGCTTGAAGGGACGCTGGTGCGTCTTCTCCAGATCGAACAGACGACGCTTCTGCTGAGACTCAAAGTACTCCTCGAGTATAACATGAATGGGCACATAGAGATTGGCCTCGCTGCGCTCCTTGCGGCGTGCCATCTCGATGCGTTTCTCCAATTCGAGACGCTCCACGAGATCAGTCGAGATCTCAGTCTCGGGTATATCGCCCAGCACACGATCCAGCTCCGATTGACGTATATAGACCAGCATATAGGCATTGCTGCATTTGGCATGAAACGAGATCTCATCATCCATGCCGCCATAGTTTTGATCGATGGCCTCCTGCTTGCGGCAACTGGAGACGACATCGTCATCAAACTTAAACCAACGTCCGTCGGCCTTCGGATTGATGAAGACCACATAGTGACCGCCATGATTGTCGCCGGAATGGACGAGCACGGCGTGCAGCACATAATCGGCCGGCGTCTTCTCACGGTCCGCCAGATAGCGATCCAAATTGATCTGCTCATAGAACTCGAAACGATCGTTGTACTTGATCGAGCTATCGGTAACCGGATCATATTGGAAACGCATCAAATGCAAATGCAGCACAGGCGGGAATGATGTGAATATGACACCCTTGCTTGCCTCCTGCGCAACAAATGAGAGATAAATATTTATTAATATCCTCTTTCTACATTGACCTATATAGAGATTTAGGCTACGATAACACCTTCTGCCTCGTATTTCAAAAGTATTTTCACTGATTTTTGGAAATATGTGAATTTTGCATCTCAATTTTATATTAACTACAATTTACATGTTTCTAATCATTTTTGTGGATGGTAAGCTGGCACATATTTATGATCCATAAAAGAACAATTTGTGGACAAATATTTATGTGATATATATTTCAATATTAAAAATAAAATATATATGATAAATTGGAATTGTTATCAAAATCTAATCTACTTCGTATGATGAAATTTATATTTGATTTTATGTCGAAATTATTAATACTACGATCTACGCGGCATTTACAAACATGTAATCCACATGTGGATGGCAAGAGCTACACTTTCGTTCCCACATTACATTTATACAAATATGATCCACATGACATTTACAAGCACTACGATTCTCATGGCATTTACAAGCATGTAATCCACATGTTATGGATTGCAATAGCTTAACTTTGTTTATATATATATAAATAGAGGCGAATATCATCGTAGCAGCTAATTAGATGAACTAATATGCACTCACCTGGAGACCATGGACACCGGCATCGTATTTGTTATCGCCCTCGAGTGTCTCGGAGGCGACATAGTCCTGAAATGATTCGAAGATGTTCTTCTTGTCTTTGATATTTAGCTGAATATCGTAGAAGGTCTCGTAGCGTGTGCTGTTATAATCGACATTTGTGCATTTGATATACGACGACATCTTGCCCTCGAATAGGCCGGGAATGGTGCCCTCCAGGCAGGTGCCCTTCATCTTCGACTCGAGCTTGTCGAGGAGTACGCGTAGAAACTCCTGGACGTCGTGTTGCATGAACGAGTCGAGGGTCTCCCAGCCAAAGGATTTGGTTAGCTTCTTGGTGCCGACCGGACGATCACCAAACTGCAGCTCGTGGAAGACGCGCTGCAGCGACAAGCCCACCGACTTGGTGCTATCATCGGCCTCGGTCGGGATGCGATAGACGGCCAAGCGTAGTGAGTTTGTGAAATATAGCGTCTGGAGCAGCGAGTTCATATAACAGGTGGCGCCCTGATTCTTCAGGCCCACATAGCCGGTGTGCTTCTTGGAGTCCCAGAGGACACCGTGCGGTGCATCAGCAATGACGTGCACCTCAAGGGTGATGCTGCCATTGTGGACATAGTATTTATCTGGATCCTGCAACTCCTGCCAGGTGATGAAATTCGAATAGCCATAATCGTTCTCCTTCGAGTAGAACAGATGCTTGATGCGAGCACGTGTAAACGGCGGCGCATCCGGCTTGTGGCACTTCAGACGCAGCTCGGCAATTGCATTGCACGACCAGGTCGGCGAATCGTTCTCCCCGTTGCACTGCAAAAAGAAGCCGAGTGCACGATCATTCGGTATGACCATGATCTTCCATGGCAGCATGCGCACATAGACGGGCGGCGACAGATGCTGCTGCTTAATCTGTCCCACATTCTCCACAGTATAGGAGAATGTTGTCTCCGAACGGAATTGATCCTCTTTAGTTTCGTCGTCCATTGGCATCTCTTGTTCGTTGCCAAATGATGTGGAACTGCTCTCGGCTAGCAATTGCTGGGGCGGCACGTTGCCGTTCTCACTGGGTAGCTGCGGTTGTTGTTGTTGTTGTTGTTGCTGCTGCTGTTGTTGTGGATGTATCAGATTTTTAAACTTTGGCAATTGTGGCGGCGAATTTGTTTGTTGTTGCTGCTGCTGTTGTTGTTGTTGCTGTTGTAGGTCGCTTGTGATTATCTCGACCTCTTGGGTATCCTGGGTATCCATTGCTTCGATAGACTGATCTGTTTCAATGTCCATCTTATTCGGCACTTGAATTTTGCTGTTTGTCGGCTACTGCAAACGCCGCCGCTGCTGTTGCTGCTGCTGCTGTTGCCGCCGTTCTCGCTATTTTTTGTCTCTCTCTTCAAGTGGCTTTTAATTATTAATTATGATTGGTGGGTGAATAGATAGTTAGTTTTTTCTTTTTGACAGCTTCGGTTTTTTTTGCTTTCAATTATTTCCTCTGGCTCTTTTTTTTTTTTTTTTGACTTCTTAGTTATCGTGTTGACATTCGATTTCGATTTCGATTGCGTTGCGCTTAATGTTGGTTGCAGCAGCCGCCTGAGTTATCTGAAAATTCAATGGAAAATGGGTAACAGGAGAAGGAGAAACATCGATAAATAAACATACTGACACACACGCACGCACATATGCACACACACTAACACATGCCCACATATGTCAATTCATATATTTATATATATGCATGCATGCATGTGTGTGTGTGTGAGTAGAAGTGTCACAAACTTGCAAATTTTGTTAAATTTTGCCATTTTGCCATTTTACCATTCTGCCATTGCATTCACACATACTTACGCGTATTTTCTATTTCTTCTTCTTGCCGCTATGCTTCTTTTATACACTTAAATACATACATGTACGAAGAATGTGTAGAATTTGCTCACGCCAAAATGAAGTGCGCCGCATCGCTTTTGTCCCAACACTCACACAAGTAAGCTGGCAGGCAGGCAGGCAGACCAACAAGCAAACGTACACACACACACATATATATTCGCACGCACGCACGCATCAAACCCACCGCTGTACACATTTACCCTCGCTCATGCTTGTCAACGAACAAACCAACGAACGGGTGCACAGGCAGGCAGGCAGGCAACGGGCAGGCAAAAAATCAACTTTGCTTCCACACACAAATGCAATGCATATATGTACATATGTATTTTACTTAATATTTTTCGTACTTACTTGCCGTTAAAGATGTCCGAATGTATATGGCGTATATTTTGGCTTCGGCCGCAGGCTGGTTGATGGCAGGCAGCTGTAGGCTCGAGCCCGAACGCAAGCGCCAACCGTCGAAAAGAAAAAACTTTGCAAATTTTCTTCGTAGTTTTCTTTCCAACCTACACTTCAATTTATGGCGTTCTCTTCATCGGCAGTGTGTGTTGCACGCACGACGCTCTTTTTCTTTTTCTTTTGATTGCAAAAAAAAGTCGAAAACATAAATTTAGTCAAAACTTTTTAATTTATACGAACAACACTTGTGACGTATTTTGCTCGGCACTGCATTTGCGCTTCCGATTCATTAAAGGAGGTGCAAAATTTTAACTTTTATCTAGCAAGCAAATGTTAATGCTCTACTCGAACGGGCACTGCAAACTCAAAAGGAAAATATTTTGACGCTGCTATGCCAAAATGAGCTGCCAGCTGCAAGCTTATCGAATATCGGCCATCAGCGATAGTTCTATGTTGATTGTTAGCACCCGATAATTTTACATTATCCTCTGTGCTTTTTAAAAGCGATTAGTAAATTGAATATATATATTCAAATGCATGACTTGATATTCATAATTTGAAAATAAAACATATTTTAAACGGACTGAGCATAGTTGAAAAATTTCAGGTACTTTCTAAAAGTCAATAAATTTGCATGTGAATATTCCAATTGACCATGCTTAATAAAAACTTTGTATATCAATTGGAATAAAAAAACGACAAATAATTTTACATTATTTTTTGTGCTTTACAGAAGTGTTCAATAAATTATAAGTTATATATAAAATATATTCGGATCGACATGAAACTCATAATTAGAAAATAAGACATATTTTAAACAGACTGCACCTAGTTATTTGAATCGAATACTCTAATTAGAATATGCATATCAAATTCAAATTGGCTAATCAGAGCTGATGGCGAAAATCAAATGGTTTTGTTTTTAAATTAAATACAATAGTTAATATAATAAAATAAATATTTTGTATAATTTATAAAAATCAACTTAAAAATCGGTCATTTTTCACTTGAGGTACATTTGCTAATAGAATCCATAATTTACACAATTATATACAGTATACATAAAAAAAAATTCCAATATTTGCCCCAGTTGTACTCCTGCTGCTGCTACTGTTGTTGTCGTCCATGCAGCCGCTCACAGCGCAAACAGATGCCAGCCGAGTTCAGCTTCCAGCAGTTGGCATGAACGCAGGCGCCGCACTGGCCACAACGATGCACCGTCCGCTGCCAGGGATAGATCAGCTGCCGACTCCTGCACAGCTCGCAGACAAAGGCGCGACCCGTGCAGAGCTGCAAGAGAGAGAGAGAGAGAGAGAGGGAGAGAGGGTGAGATGAGAGTTAAACAGAAGAAGAGAGGTACAAATTCCAGTTTACCACACAGCTGTAGACATGCTGCTCGTTGAGCTCTATCAGATCCTCGATGGAGCGGCACAGGCTGCTATTTTGTACATCGACAAAGTCGCACATGGACCACATGTCCGGATCGTTGGTGATGTGCGCTGGCACCGCATCGAATAGCGCCTGCTCCCTGCACATGGATATATCGATTAGAAAGAGATGGCAGGATTCTGTTGACCTTGACACACTTACTTGGTGGCAAAGCGACAGGCGCTAATGAAGCTATGGACATACTGCAGCTGGAGGCGACGACGTCGCGCTTTGGCCAACAGCTTCTGCTTCACATACAGCTGGGCATTCAGGTCGGGCACATGGAACAGCGGAAACGTGTACATCTGCTCGATGAGGCGATAGGCGAACGAGCTGACCGCATAGCAGCGAAAGTCCCACGACTGCAGTATCTTGGCCGGGATGGCCGATAGCTGGTTGCGATGACAGCCGGTGCACAGGTATTTGCCCAGATAGTTGCAGTAGCGGAAATATTGCTGATATTGCCGGGTCACCTGCATGCCACAGCCGGCACAGCGATAATGCTGCCGGCTGAGCAGCTGGGAGCGACTTGCGGGCGGATGCTCGGTGAAGATGATCTGTTGTCGTGGCGGCGCCCAGGTTTTGGTGCCGCGCGTCAGGCTCGTCTCGCCCAGCGGCTCCAGCTGCTGCTGTTGCTGCAGCTCCGGTGTTAGCTTTGGCAACGGCAACAGCTGCTGCGGCGTATCCTGCTCCGAGACGAGCCACTTCAGGTCCGCCAGCTTGGGCAGCTGTTTGTCATTGAAGCGCGAGATTAGCTGCAGACCAACTGCCTCGGCGCTGTTGCTGTCATTGTTATTGTTGTTGTGGCTACTCTCCTCCTGCCCATGGCCATGTCCATGTCCATTTGTGTTGTGCTGCTCCAACAGCAGTGCATCCCCTTCGGTGGCCATGCCACTGTTGCTGCTGCTGCTGCCGGCACACTCCAGCGGCTGTCCACGTCGACTCCACTTCACATGCTCGATGGCCGCAATGCACGCCTCCGAGATACGAAAGTGGGCGTTCTCCTTCTCCAGCTCCGTGTTGTTGCGTGCATTGCGCGACATTTGAAGGAAGGCGGCCAGACTCTGGTTATCCATTTTGTTGCTATTGCTATACTGGCTCTCGCTGCTCAGGCTGCAGGAGGTGGTGCTGCAGCTGGCGCTGTGCTGCTGTTGCTGCTGCCCCGCCACACCGCCCACAATGTCCAGGGGCTCCGTTGTTGCATTCCTCGCCACCTGGCAATTGTTGTAGTCCAGCATGCTGACGCCCTCGAAGAGTGACGGCTGCTGCCGCTTGTCCAGCTTGCGTCCATTGATGGCCAGAAAGCCATTCAGGCCAGTCAAGCCATTCACGCTGTCCACCTCCTCGCTCTGACCACGACTCTTGCTGTACCAGCTGGTGTACACCGGCGGTGATCCAAACAGATTGCCCAGGAAGCTGTGCAATGGGCTGCCACGTGGCGCCTTCGTGGCGGGCACTGGAGCTGGTGGCGATTGACTGTTGTCCGTGGTGGGAGTGACGCTGCTCGTCTGATCCGTCCAGATCTTGATGTCATCGCAGTTGATCAGTTGTATGCGACGCGGCACGGGCGATGCCACCTGGCTGCTGCTGCTACTGGCCGTGCTCTGGCTGCAGCCGCTCAGTGGGATGTTTGGGCTGTTGTTGTAGGTCTGGCAACGAGGACGTGCGGCAGGAGCTGCCGGTGACGGTTGTCCACTCGCTGCATGCAACACTCGATCCAAGCTGCTGTCGCTGTAATAAAGGCAGGGCAAACTCTTGAAGCGTCGCATTAGTGGCGTGCCAACCGGATTTGGATGCAGGATTGGATGTAGCTTCTGTTGCAGTTGGAGTTGTTCTTGCTGTTGTTGTTTCTGCTGCTGCTGCTGCTCCTCCTCCTGCACCACGTGCAGTCGATGCGACAAGCTGAAATTGGGCTGGGAGCTGGTGCGTCGATGGCGACGTCTGCCCACAACCGGCTCCAGCTGGCTGAGCAAGCTGCTCTGGTCCAGCTCAACGGCCGTCAGGCAGACGAACAATGACGCCGCACAGCCGCCGTGCCGCAGAAAGGCCACCTCCCGCTGGTAGTAGCTGTCCAGCAGCTCCTTGTCCGCCACCAGCGTCTGGACGCAGTGCGACAAGCAGCGCGAGCGCAGGCAGCTGGCGGCCCAATGAGCTAGGAACTCGCTGACATTAAATGCCACATTCCCGGTGGGTCCTGGAGCAGGTGTGGAATTAGCTGAAGTTGTTGCCTTTGGCGGTTGCTGATGCTGATGCTGCTGTGGTTGCTGTGGCTGATGCTCGGTGAGACGCAGAAACTCAAAGTCCTCAACTAGGCGCTGTAATGGAAAAACAAGAGAAATTGGTTTTATTAGGGATTTGAGTATACCTAAACAATCAAAAATCCGAGAATCGAAAACTTGATCGAGATCAAGTTTGTTTACAAAAATCGATAACTATTCCAGTTTCAATTTGATTGATATCAAGTTTATTTCGAAGAATCGATCACGTTCTTATTTGATCGATATCAAGTTTCTTTCACAAAATCATAGTTATCGCTTTTGTTCGTTGCACAAAATCATAGTTATCGATTTTGTGAAACAAACTTGATCTGCAAGTGCACCGAAACATAGAAGTTATTTAAGAAAACGTTTGCTTAATTGTCCCATTGCCTAATTATCGATCAATACCGATAGTAAAATTGGTTTCTTTAAGCTTAGCTCGAATAGCACAAAAGTTACAGATTTCGAATGGACTGTGGACGAATGCACAGATTTGGAATATTTCAGACTTCGATTACCATCTTCACACAGAAAACCCACTAAAAATTGCATCAATAAAATGCATTTAGAACAAAAGTTCTTCGACAATTAATGGCCTACAGCCCGGGTATCGCCTAGTCGACCACTCCGGACTAGAACACTTTTTCTTCCCCCCCTATGATTTATTCATGCTTCACTTTGAGCTTGAACTTACCCCCAAAAGCCCCTTTCTAAAAACTCGAGCTCGAACTCGAACTTGATCTATGTTTATGAACGTGTTTTTCCATATAAAAATGGCATAATTGTTTACATTTTTATAAATCAACAGAACTCTCTCAACTTGAACTGTTACATATATAAACATATATTCTACGGCTCATACAGTTGTTCGCGGTATTCGGTTTCCTATTCAATCCCTAGTGTTATCAGACATAGTTTCAAATATCTAAAATAAAAAACCCCAGCAAATGTGAATTTCTTTGAAGCTCAAGTTAAGAGCAAAATAACATTAGAAGTAATTAATTTTGTTGAGCAATATGTTAATAATAACTTAATAGCAAATTACTGTTCATTTAATATAATCTAAATATTGTTGATTAAATATAGTCTAATGTTTTCTTGTAATAGAAAACAGAAATAAAATAAATAAAAATTATTAAAAATTTCGGCATTACTAAAATTTGTTTTTTTTTTTTGCTAGGGTATTTTAGTTGCGACTCCCTCTTTCCCACATACCTCCTCTTCTTCTTCTCGTTTCTCTTTTAAGCCTAGGGCGTTGCGAATGCTGCGCTTATCAGAAGACGAGTTCAGTCTGAGTCTGAGTCGCACTTACCAGCGTTCCGATAGCCGTTGGCTGCAGCAGGCCGTGCTGCAGGATTTGAACGCATGTCTGCACCAGCAACTGGAAGTGTTCATCGGTCTTGGCCTGAAACCACTGATTGGTGGCGCGACGCAGTTCCGTCTGGAGTGTGAAAAGTTGTGATTGTTGTTGCTTCAGTTCGCGCTGTTGATTATGACTGCGCCTGTGCGTGTCACAGCTCCAAACGGGCGGCACTGCCGATGATTGATTGATTGGCGTTCCACTGGACATTTCGTTTATTGTTGTTACGGCTGCGACTGGTTAATGGAGTGCGTTCACTCATATTTGTGCAAATGTCTTGCAGTGCATTGAGATCTTGCACTTTTATGCACTGGCTGTGCCAGCTATCGGTATCGCATATCGAACACTATCGAAAAACAGCTGATTGGCAATGTGGCCAGATAGCGACAGGTGGCAGCACCAGAGATGGTATTTTTCATATGTTTATTTAAATATTGTTGCTTCCATCGTTAGGCGGCAAATTTAAAATGTAAATATTTATTATTGTAGAATTGTTTTTCAATTTGTATATTTACTATTATCTGTTATATGCAAATTTGATTTTGTTGTAAATGTGTTTATTGAAATATATGCACATTCAGTGGATAATTTGAGGCATACGCGAAAAGATTGTTCATATACTATAATCTATTGGGTTTTCTGTATTTCTTTCATATTTGTGCAATGTCTTGCAGTGCTTTGGGATTTTGCACTTTAATGCACTTGCTGTGCCAGCTATCAATATCGCATATCGAGCACTATCGAAAAGCAGCTGTTGGCAATGTGGCCAGATAGCGACAGGTGGCAGTCTAGAGGTGGTATTATTGTTCAAATGTTTATTTTAAAATGGTTGTTTCCATCGCTACGCGGCAAATTCCAAATGCAAATGTTTATAAATTCTTATTCAATTTGAATATTCACATTTAAATTGTTACAAATGTGTTTATTGAAATATATGCACATTCAGTTGATAGTTGGATGCATATGCGAAAAGATTGTTCATATAAATACTAGGATCTATTGGGTTTTCTTCTCATCCTTGCCAGTTCTGGTCTCCTCCTTGAAGTGCAGGAAGACGAACGAGAACACAAAGACGCCAATCATCATGGAGAAGGCGCTGGTGTAGTAGGGGAATGCGCTCGGTATGAATCGCTCGTATTGCGTGTGCTCCAATGGCCGCACCGACACCTGGGTGGTGTTGTACAGGTGCGTGTAGCCCACGCGATTGTAGTCGACCTTAAACTGATAGACACCATAGACGTCCGGTATCTTGAAGCGGGCCTCGTAGCTGCCACTCTGCGTCTGCTTGAGGAAGGTGCGCACAAACGGATCGATGCGCACGAACTCCAACTGAATGTCGTTGGCCTTGAATGGCTGCCACTTGCCCTGGACGAACTCCTCGATAGCAATCGTATAGACCACGGGATCGGTGATGGTGTACGCCTGCTCTGGTGGATTACTTTCGCCCACCTTGTGGTGGCGCACGGAGGCCACGCGCAGTCGGCCGCTCTCACCGAACACCCACTTGCTGATGGAGTCGGCGACGGCGCGATTGCCCGCCTGCTTGAAGAAGGCGCCGTTCTGTGCATATTGGACAGCCATGGTAAAGGATTCGTCGGCGAAGAACTGCAGCGAGCCGGAGAAGACAACGCGTGCATTGTTGCGCGCCTGCAGGGCGGCTATCAGCAAAGTGTTGCGGCCCACGGCATGGGGATAGTCAGAGACGCTCTGCTCTGGATTGTAGCTGTAGGCGCTGCTTTCGGCCGTCAGGAGCTTCAGCACCAGCGGATTCTCCTTGTCGGCAATGAGGCCGGTGCCGCGATAGATCAATGGAGCCGCATCCGCCTTGCGGTTCTCGCCGCCCACCACACTAGCCGCATCGATCAGATTGAGGGCCGAGGTAAGAATCGTGGTGTGATCGCCCGCATCGCTCACATCGTAGTGCAGATGATCGATGACCGCCGCCTTCTCTTCATCCAACTCAAATCCACACTCGGAGGCAAACTCACGCAGGGCATCGCCCGACTTCTCGCTGCCCGCCACCAAAACGTTGCCGCCGTCGTCCACAAATTGGGCGAGTCGCTCGACGCTGATGTCGCCGCCAAATTCCTCTACGCTGGGCGCAAAGATTATTAGATTCTTGTACAGGTATTCGCCATAGCGCGATAACAGCAGGCCAGAGTCATCAGCTAGCTTATAGGTCAGCTTAAAGCCACGATCTAAGAATAAAAAGATAAATATATGTTGTACACGTCATAGCTCGTTTATATATGTATGTGTGTGAGTGCGTATGCCGGTTACCTTGCAGTGCTTTAAAGAAAATGGAATGCGTTTCGCGTATGGCCAAATTGTCTAGCAATACCAGAGTATTGGCATCGGTCTCCAGCACAGCATTGCAATTATTTATTGCTAAAATAGCAACTAATAGAAGTTTCCACATTCTGAAAAAGCCGACTCGAGTCCCAATTTTCACTGCCGATGGACAATGTTAAACTAAATTCATCGAAATATCGATAAGGCAATATTCTCTCAGCGTTGCCTACTGATTATATTAATCGATATTGTAGCAGTCAGCTATGGAGCTATAATTTAATTTATAAATTTCCTCTCAACTTTGATTCATTTTATTTTCCTTATTTCAATTAAAATAACATAAAATAAGAGTATAAGCTGATAACTGAACCTTGTCTACTAAGATATTAATACATAGGGATATTTTACATTTTAAATTAAAGACAAATTAAGATTTTTTGATAGAAAATATAAGGGAAGAAAAGCATATAATCTTAAATTCTTATTTATGGTAAGTAAATTAGGAACAAAAATTACTTAAATTTATAGTCGCAAATAAAGACAAATGGACAATGAACACTTGTTAAAGTAATGACAAAAATCTACAAACTATAATCATGAAAAGCTTGTAATATGTATTACCATAACAACAAGCTTCTGTCTTTTATCGTTGAAAACATTGTTAGTAAATAATAATAATAATAATGTAAACTCTATTAATTTGCATATTTTATGTGAGCAGAGTGACTAATTCAAAAAATAGTAGCTTATTGACAGTGTGGCAACGCCTTCAATTGTTCATTAGAATCAAAAGCTCCAGCGATGGTTGAGCTTATGGTTTTTCGCTTTCGTAGTATATCTAATTGGAAAGCGCTTATTCGCAAATTCGAACTAAGTTTCAGTTGCAAAAAGCTGGCGTCGCGCGCGGACGCTGAAGGTACGCCGCTCTTTTTGTTTACAGTTATAACATTGGCAGCGCCGCTGCGTGCGCGAACGAGATTTGTTTCTTTTTTTTGGCTATTTTTTTGTCGAGTGTTATTGAAAATATATACATAGTTAACAATCGTGGAAATTGTGAGAGCAGCATCGGCATCTTTATTTACTTATAGAATTAAAATCATGCAGAGCTTCAGGAGCGCACGGCTTTTGGCCAGCAGCATGAACAACAACAACAGCAGCACCAACAACAACATCATCATTCGCCTATAAACAAACGTGTGTGCAAATCCATAAAAAGCAACAAGAACAAGAAGTACAAGAATGAAAACAAGTGCAAATTGGGCCGCTGCGGCAATCGAAAGCAAATAGATAGAAAAGAGAACGAACAAAAGGAAAATACAGTCAGTATCCAGGCAATTAAAATTCTTGTTTACACTAAATTCTGCAGATGCTTAAACCGCTTGATGTACTAACGATGTATTGTTGCTCTCTGATGCTGCTGCTACTGCTGCTGCTGTTGTGGCTGCCGCTGCTTCGGCTTCTGTTTCAGCTTCTGCGGTTGTTGGTGGTGGCATTTGTTGGTGATGGTGGTGGTTGTGGCTGTGGCGTCGGCGGCATCTCTCTATATGTATGTATGTACATAGATACATACATAGATACCAAAATAATCAAATTAAATTGGAAATAGCGTAACTAGCGGCTGTCAGCTATAATTGAAAGTCAAATACTCACGCTCTCTGTCTGTCTCGGCTTTCAAAAAAAAAAAAACTGCAGTGGCTGCTAAATGAATGGTAATTAATGCATATGCAGCGCTATACCGTTATATGTACCTACATACCCATATATGTGCGAGAGCAAGAAAGAAAGAAAGCGTGTAGTATGCGAAGCAGCAGCGAAAACAAAAGTGCAAGTGTCAATTGCTTTTGTTTTTGTTTTATTTTTTTGTAACGGTGTTAGTAGAGCGCGATTGAAATTTATCGATCGACCAAAACAATAAAAAAAAAAGGCCAAAAACAACATCAGCGGCAACACCAACAGCAGCCGCAGCAGCGCGCAGAACGTAAGAACGTAAGAGAATGCAAGTGGAGGGAGGCTGCTTTACCGGTCATCGACGCTGGCGCTGACGCTAGCGTAGACGTTGACGACGACGCGACGCCAGCACCGGCATATAGCAGGACAAGGCCGTCAGTTGGCTGCCAGCTTTGCGGTCGGCGTGAAAGTTCATTTCATGCGTGCAGTCCACAGCAGCAGCAGCAGCAGCAGATGAAGCAGCAGCAGCGGCAGCGCAAAAGTGAAATCTTACCAACACTGCGCTCTTTACTATCTTATGTCTGTGTGTGTGTGTCTGTTTGTTGTTAAACTGTAACACGAATAAATAATAAATACATGCCGCAGCAACAGCAACAACAGCAATAACCGCTACATTGACGTTTCTTTTTATTTTTCTTTCTTGTGCAGTGAAGTGCTACCAGAATAGCTGAGCAATAAGACCAACAGAATTAGTGAAGACAAAAAAATAAAACAGTACAGCAAAAAACAAAAGTGAAACACGAAAATCAAGCAACGGTTACCAAACATTTTTTTTGTCAATCACATACTCCAAGAAGACGAAGACGAACAAGAAGAAATAGAAGAAGCGTAACCACAACATTGACACGCTGTACCGCGACGGCGGCAGCCAGCGGGGCGCTGGCAACGAATTGCGGTATGAATTAACTCTTATATTGAATTCTTACACATATGTATGCGTGTGTGTGTATGTGAGTGCCTGCATAGGCATATGTATGTATTTCGGTATATGCAAGTACAGTGAAAGCTTCCTTGATCAAATATGAGTGATCTTATACATATGTATGTATATGAATGGATCGGTATAGGATATGAGTAGATCTTATATTTAAGTCTTATATAGTTGTGTTGACTGTGTGACACAGTAAAAGCTCTCGCTGGGATTCTTTAAAAAATATAACTTGATTTAAAAAAAATCAAAATTAAAATAATTAACTAATTATTCATTATTAACTAATTATACATGACAATTTATATATGTATGTATACATTTTTGTATCTTATAATTCTCTGTAAACCACTAATTGTTTTTCCATATTATCTAGGGAAAATATATTTGTCTTATATTTTTTGTTTACATGTGTTCTTTCATTATTATAAATATACTTACATATATGTACATATATGTATATGTATATTTCTTTTTATCTCATAATTTCATTAAAATAGCAAATTGTTTTTCCATATTATCTAGGGAAAATAAATTTATCTTATATTTTTATGTTTACATGTTTTTTTTTTCATTTTATATGAAATATCTTTTTAGCGAGCATCTACTTTAGCAAAAGAACACTCATGAACGTTTATTCTATACATGCATACATGCATATGTATGTATGTATACAATAACAACGGCTCTGGCAGCATTTACTGTTTAGTTTGTAGTGTTGCCAAAATGGCAGACAATGCATAATAAACAAGATAAAGATGAAAACCGAAATTGAGTCCATGCTGAGTTGAGTTGCGGGAAGCGGAGCGAAGCAACAACTCGCATTAGGACAGCCGCATGTTAAGCATTTTACTATTTACATACATACATATGTACATATGTATGTAAATCACGTCCTATGCAAAGGATGCATTTGATTCACAATTGTACAGAATTCAAGACGCTGAACAGTTATGCATAAAGCTGAAATAAAATGCAGCTTAAAATAATTTCCATGAATTGAATTTTTGCATAACAAGAAAAATGTGTAAAATGAATTCTAAGAATTCCAGATTTGAGCATAAAATTATAATAAGCTACTGGGTACTGGGAGAAGAGTATAAAATTGTCAACTGCAACTGTGACCTTCAAACAGCTCGTTTCAAACTCAAGTTTTGTTGTCAACAGTTTGTGACTTTTTTTTTTTTAAGAAATTTTATACGAAATACTTTTGCCTTACATACAAACATACATATTCTATATGCATGCTTATACATATGTATGTACTTACAGCATATCATCGTAAGCAATTCTAGCTGAAATGCAATCCAGTTGACCCACAAATAAGTGTGCAAATTGTTAAAAGAATTAACGTTGATCTAAATAGCGACACATTGAAATTAACAAGAGAAGGTGGTAATTAAACTGAAGAAAGAATATACATGTACATACATGTGTATGTATGTATGTATGTATGTACATACATACATACATAAAATAAAGCATATAACATACGCCAAAAAGTGCTAAAAATAGATAAATGGCTGACGCGGCAGCTGCCAATTGAATGGGGGAGGGGGCGGGCGGGCTGGTGGGTCGGTCGTCTGGTTATGCTTTGCTCTGTGCTTTCGTATGAACGAGGGTCGCTTCAGTCGTATGGCAAGTAACGGAGTATTCGAAGTGCGACTAACAGTGGCCAGACTACGCGATTTGGGGGTTAGTTATTTTTGGGGACGACAATGATGACGATGTTTCTATACAAATACACACACACACACGCACACACATAGAGAGAGAGTTACGTACGCCAACAGTCTGACAACCCCAACTTTTGCTAAAACTTCGAAGGATTTCTTTTCTTTTTTTTTTTACCGGCGGGGATGCTGATGCTCGGTTTTTTGTCCTCCTCTCGACTCGACCGTCGTCATGCTTTTGCCTTTACTTTACCATCTATTGGTACACATACACACACACACACACGTATATTTTACACATGTATTTCTATGCAAATGTCAAAGCTGCCAAGCGTCGACAGCGACAAAGTCGTCGTCACTTCTCTCATCCCTGCGGCGACTGTGCGGCGAGTGTAGCGGATTTTGTTTGTGCAGGCTTTGCTGTTGCTGTTGCTGCTGTTGTTGTTGTTGTTGTTGTTGTTCTTGTTGTTGTTGTTGTTGTTGTTGTTGTTTTCACTTAAAATATCCTTTGAAATTTCAAAGTTAAATGGGTATGTCGTATGGGTATGCATATGACAGACAGCCGTTGCTTGCATCTGATGGCATTCAAATTTCTCAACAGTCAACTTTCATACACTCAAAGAAGAAGAAGAAGTAGCGGAAAACCCAAAACATGCCATCAATAAAGATTTTTTAATAAAATCATAATAGTTAAAAGTTGCGTCTAGGGTAGCTTCCAGTGAGCGTTCTCAATTTAAGCTTTATTGCTGTATCGTTTTTTTTTTTTTTTTTTTTTTTGGGTCTGGCATTCTACGCGTTTTCTAGGAAAAAAGCATGGGGATGCGCTAGCGCTGCAAAAAGGTGCGTTCGTAAGTGGAGTACTTTCAGAACGGACGTCGCGACGGTGGTGCCATCAACTTTGTAAACTCACCACCACCAATGGCCCGTTGCTCTCTCTCTCTCTCTGTCTATACCTCGCTCACTCACTAATCCCGTTACTTGCTGTCTTCTGACTGCCGCGTTTCTTGCTTCAGTGTTGTGTTATGTTATTTCGTGCCTATGTTATTATTATTCTTGTTGTTGTTGCTGTTGCTTTTTTTTTTTTTTTTTTTTTTTTTGCAAATTGTTTGGCCAAACAATTGCAAATTGTGCAACACTTGAAATTTGGAGCATGCAGCCTCTGCGGGCACAAGAAATACAAATTGCGCCACTCAACACGTCAACGCTGGCGTCTCTATTGCTATCTTTCTACAAGTATGTAAACAAGCAGACATACAGACAAAGATGTATATATATGTATGTATATAAATGTATGTATGTATGTATATAAACACATATACACGTACATACTCACTCTTCTATATATTTTTATGTATCTTCGTCAAACAAAAAAGAAACCAGTAGCAAGGCGTTAATCCAAAGTAGTCGACTTACAGCTACCCTGTAGGCAACAGAATGTTGCCATATTATATGCACAGATATGTGTGTTTGTCATATATTTTTGTATATGTTAGATAACTTAAAATAGTTTTGAACTCTTGACTACACGGTATACATAAGACAACAAGTAAACAGCAACTATGAAATATGCGATCGCATTATTATCTCAAAGTTCACATACCGAAAGCGAACCCATGCCAACATAAAAATAATGAAAGTTCAACAATTATTTATGTACATACGCCTTGTGTTTACGAACTGTGCATGTCGTGTGTGTGTGTGTGTGTGTGTGTGTGCGTGTGTGTGCGTAGCCGCTTATTAATCTGCATTAAAGGGTAATGCCACGTACATAAGCCGCAAACAATCAAGGCATAAGTCTCCAGCTTCGGCTCTAAGAGCTTTTGCATTTCTTTTGTTTTTGTTTGCAAACGCATAATGAGAATAAGAAACGTTGGAATTTTTTCTCCTGCTCCCGCCTCCATTCCACATTCGTCATGTTTATTTATTACACTACAAATTTGTAGAATTTTTTTTTTTCTTTTTTAACTCTTTCAGCGACTTGAGAGAAACAAAATAGAAAATATATACATAGTATTTTATGGTTTCTGTTTATTTATGGGATTTTTAGTTGCAATAAAAAAATTAAAATACATACATGTATACATATAATTTATATTCCAATTTTTGAAGGCATAAATAATATGTAGCTTTATTAAAATATATACTTATATTATTTGTATATTTTTAATATATATATATATAATGCATATTTATGAAATTTGTATTTATTATAGTGAAAATTCCTTAAAGCTTGCCCAAAATAGATAGAAAATATGAATTAATTTTTGTTTGCTTTTCATTTGCGCCTTGAGATCCTGTAGTGCAGTGTATTAGAGTTGCTGCTGTGGTGTGCCCGTTATGCTTCGCTGGGCTTTGTTTTGCCATTCTTCTTCTTCCCATTTGTTTTTGGCACTCTCTGGCACTCTGGCACTCACGCACACACACACAAAGACACGCACACATAGAAACAAGGACACGGAAGCGTCTTAGTGTTGTTATTGTTTTGTGGGATTTCACTTCAGAATTATATCAACACACACGCACACACACACACACTCACGCACACACATTAGTCGCATTCCTTGCATGATTCCTATTTTGGTTTTCCTACTTGGTCTGCTTCTGCCACATTCCATTATATAGAACGAATACCAAAATGCGATAAAAGCAGTCAAGAAATTAAAATTGTTAGCCAAAGCTGTTACACACACACACGCCCACGCCCACACACACTCACACACGCACACATGTGCACATTAATGCCTAGCCTGGGGCCGGGAATAGCCAAGGCGTCGGGATAAACTTTCACACATTTATAAATACACACATTAACAGACACAGACACAGACGCACAGGCACATAGGATAGACACAAATACATACATACATAGATACACACACAAGTAGACATGTATATGTATATATCGTGTCCAGCTTGAAATCAGTGAAAAATGTCAAATGAGCAACATTCGTTGACCCAAAAACAAATCAAATTGCATCCATAAACTAAAAAGCAACGAACGAGCAGCGGTATTAAAAGGGAGAGGAGGAGGAGAGAGAGAAAGATAGAAAGAAAGAGAGGAGTCACAGAGAGAACGAGTTATACGCTGAGTATTTAGCCCTGTTCGCAGTGCAAATTTATCAAACCGTTATGTTCCGAGGTCAGCTCGATTAGTTAGAGAAGACTTGCAATATGATAATATTAATATACTTTATTATGTAATATCAGATTACTTTGTTAGTTATCATTATTATTCTAGTTTTTTCTTCAATAATTCTGCATAATACAATTAATTTTATATCATTTGCAATGCTATAAATTTTATTTAAATTTCGTCTTAATTTCGCTATCAAATTGTTGAATCTTATGGTTTGGCTTTGTGCGTGGGTTAACCCTCGCTTATAGTTTCTGCTTTTATTTTTTTTGCTCCTTTTTTACTTTTTTCTTGCTTCTTCTTGTTCAACTTAACTTTTGTGAAAACGTATTTAGCCTTGGCATATGCAATACTTTATTTTATAGTATCATTGCCTTCATCATTGGCGTCATGAAAAAACACAAAAAAAAAGAAAGAAAAGAAAATAAAAACTACAACAACATTGAGTTGTCACCAAGGCATGACCATAAAGTTTTCCTTTTTGTTCCTATTGTTGTTGTTGTTGTTGTTGTTATTGGCGCAACTTTTGCGCTCGGTCTCGGTGGCAAAGCTTCATTGTCTCTGGCCAGGCATCTACGTTGCCTGTATCTGGCTTTCACTGCGTGGCCTTTTAGCTGGTTTCCGCTCGACGCGCTTCTCTGATGTGGTGATGCCATTGTTTTTATGACGCCACTTTCAACCACACGCACATTAAGTGCATGTATGTGTGTGTGTGTGTGTGTGTGTGTGTGGACATTACATTAAGACGAAGCTCAGCTCAGCCCAGCTCAGCTCAGCTGAGCTTTGTAACGTCCGCTTTTGTTTGACTTGATTAAGTCAACAAAATGTCGATTTGTTGCCTTAGCAGCTGTCAATCCATATTGAAACAATCTAATCGGAATGCTTTTACAAGCTCTAACAGCATTTTCCATCTGGGTCATGGTCAGAACTTAAAGTTCAAATAGTAGTGCAAAATATATCAAATGTGACGATCTAACCCAACTAAATGAATTGATTGAATAAAGCCAATGATGATATGGCATAGCATACTGAAACGTTAAGATCTGACAAGCAGGGACTTTGTATTGGTCAGGAGTTAGATTTAGCATATTCAGCATATGGAGGGCAGATGGATCACTTAGATAACTCATCTTGTGGCTTGAGCAGAAATTTGATCAAGATTCTGTGATAATATGATCTTAGCTAATGGCAAAGAGAGAGAGAGAGAGAGAGAGAGAGAGAGAGAGGCACAGAGGGGGAAAAAGGAATATATGAATGAAGGAATGTGAGAATGAGAGGAAAAATGAGAGAGAGAGGGAAAGAATGAAAGAAACTGATAAAGGGAAAGAGAGGAAAAGAAAAAGGTGCAGACTGAGAGAAAGAAAGAAAGAGATATGTAGAGAGAGATATATATATATATATATATATATATATATATAGAAATAGAGAGAGAGAGAGAGAGAGAGAGAGAGAGAGAGAGAGGGAGGGAGAGAGAGAGAGGAGAGAGAGAGAGAAAGAGAGGACAGAGAGAGAGGAAAGACAGAAATGAAATGAAACAGAGAGAAGGAATGAAACAGAGAGAAGGAATGAAACAAAGAGAGAGAGAGAGAGAGAGAGAGAGAGAGAGAGAGTGCGACATATGAATATAGAATAGGTAGGACAGGAAGACAGATAGACGAACAGATAAGTAGACCTAGAGACAGAGAGTGATATGAGCGGTCAGACGGGCGGGCAGACAGAGAGCTAAAAACATTGAAGGAAAATCCAATAAACAGACAGATAAGCACAGCGTGAGAGAGAGAAGGACAAATGGATAGACAAAAAGACGGACAAAGGCAGAGACGGACGGATGCACATGGCTATATTAAATAAGCTGTCTATATCGATCGTCCTGATCACATATGTATATGTATGTACGAGTCTCCAAAGTCTTTAACTTAAATATTCCTTAAAAAAATGTTCTATATAGATTTCTTGATAAAGTTACGCCACAGTTTCTAGCTGTGTGTATAAATGTAAATCAAAATTTCACATTTGTAGCTCAATTTACACCTAGAAGCTGGAAGTACAGCAGTGTTTAAGAAGCGGTTCGTTAACTTGGTTTTCCACAACAATGAAGTCAAGTTTTCCGTTCAAGCTCAAGAAATAAATTGGAATTCCGGATGCAAGCCCGTTCGTTAGAAAAGCGCTTTCACAGGCAAGTTGGAAAAGCGTTTGTCGAATCGTTTATAGCCCAGCGCCCGCCTTATGAAATATGCGATACTCTAATTTGCGACCAACAAAGAAACTAATATGAATGCAAATAATACCATTGCAGACAAAGGGCGCCACACACACACACACACGCACACACACACTCACACATACACATTAGTCAGCTCGTTGAGCTGCACTTTGTTTACCTTCCTTAAAGGATATCCTCCATAGAGTATATATAACTACGTACTAAGGACTATGAGCTCGACAGCCGCACACATTTGCCAGCTTTGGCATTTCGTTAGCATTTCACTTTTGCCATACGCGTTCACATAGATTTAAAGCGAGTATATGTATTTGGCATGTGTGTGAGGTCTACTTGAGTTGAAACTTAGATTATGAACTTTTGACTGATAAAGTGATTTGAGATTTGATTGTGGGAGTCATAAATCGTGGAGATATTACTCCAAGTTATATATGCAATTACCTTCATGTGGGGCGTGGTTAAATTGGGGGTCGGAAGTTTTTCTCTTAAAGTCTTACAGCTAACACCAGCTAAGACTGACAGTTGACAGGAGCGTTATTGATGACCTACTCTTTGGATTGATTGATTAGTATATATTCATGACTCTTGGGGGCGTGGCAACAAATTCTGAATGGTCAGGATTAAGTTTTTATAGCTAGATTGCTGCTTATGCGCTTTATAAATGAAATATCTCAATTGTATAGCTTGCTCATGCGGGTGTGGTAAGTTGGAACTATAAAATCCACATAAAAGTAAAAAAAAAAAAAAATTCTATAAAATAAAATAAATAAATAAATAAAAAGAAATATAATAAAACAAAAAATGGTACAAAAATAAAATACAATAATATAAAAAATAATAATATTAATATAAAAAAAGTAAAAATTATAATAAAATAAAAATAAATAAATAATAAAAAAATTGAAAGAAAATGTAAACAAAAATAAATTAAAACAAAAAAATTTTAATAAAAATAAAATAAAAATAAGACTGAAATAAATCAAAAATCAAATTTTATCTAAAAAAAAATTAAAATTAAATTTAAAATAAAACTGAAATAAATCAAATTTCAGTAAAAATAAAATTAAAATAATATGTAAAAATAAAATGAAATCAAAAGGAACAATGCAATAAAAGTAATATAGAAATAATATACAAAAAGACCAAAAATAATTTACAAACTAATTTAAATAATGTAAAAAAAATACAATAAAAAAGGTAATTTACCAAATAATTATTAAAAAACAATAACGAAAAAAAAAAAAATCTATATTTTTCAGACAGTTCGTTCTGGTTTGTTAAAAAAATTATAGAAAAGCTTCTTTAAAAGCTCCGTTGGATTTAAAAATGGATTTTATTAGAATTTAACGCATAGGTCAAGGTCAAGTTGTCTAGCAAGTCTTGTTGTCTATTTTCTGCTGTCTGTTGATCTGATATTCCATCTGTCTATCAAGTAATCTATAATAGGTACAGACTTCCCACAGCACGTGCTGTTAAAGTCTCTTTAAGATAATCGATAACTTTGCAGAGATTCACAAAATATCTTTAAACTGATTACAAACTGCACTTTTAAGAGCTTATCTCGAGAGTTGTAGGAATGAATAAATTTTATAAAATATACGAGTTGTGGGAGTGAGTAAATTATATAAAATTTGTTATAAAAAAGTCATAGTATTTGAATATATAGAGTCCTGGCCCAGTCTTTAAGGCATTGTAAGGGTATTTTTTAGTCGGACACTATTTACATATTCACATAGCTCATTCTTATAAGATTTCTCCACAAGCTCAGCTGCATTTGGTCAATGGGCGAGTATTGTGCAGTCGTTTGCGCTTGACTGAAAACGTTTCAACTTGATTTTTTTCATTTAGCTTTTAATTGGTTTGGAGCACGTTATGCAAATGCTGTAACTGTGTACCAGAAGGCCCATCAGACTCTCGTTGAACGACCCCAAAAAAGCATTAGACATTGTGCGAGCACCCTTCAAGCTGTGCCCCAGAATGTGTGAGCTGTGCAATTAACCCGAAGTACTAGAGTAGTAATAGTAGTGGCAAAAGAAGAAAGAAGAAAAGAAAGAAAAGGCGAATAAGGAAAAACTCTAAAAATGTAAAAAATTCTATTCACATCGTTTGCATTCAGCTTCCGTGCGGCGAAATGTCATGCATAATTATGATGTCTTCATATGAAGTCAGCTTAAAAACTAATTACGTTTGTTTTGAAACCCCCCCTGGTTGGTCATATAATATAATTTAACAGTCCACTATATAACGGCCATAGTATATGGCGTACTCTGTTCATGTGATATTGGCTGCTTGAGTGATTCAACTTTCACATTTGAAATTTCGTTTATGATAGCCATAAAGAAATAAATACACGCTGATTGTGAAACAATGAATTTATCGCAGGCAAGGTATTTTTACCTCGAAGTGTCAACAAATTAACGCTACTGTGGCAACGCGTCATCAGCTGTCAGATTGAGTTGCCCAATTTGATATGGTCAAAGTTCAAGGTAAAACTAAAAGCCTTGCCATATCAGCAAAGACTATAAAATAGTTTGCACTGCATTTCGCATTTCGCATTTGGTAGCTGCCTAAAAAGTTTGGTAAACCTTGAGTCAAAGAAGCGCAAGACATGATGATCGGTAATATAGTTGTTAACTGTTTCTAAAAAGCAGCGTTGCCATATCAGCAAACACTTATAGCTTAGTTTGAATTGCATTTAGGAGTTGCTTGAAATGTTTGTTAAAATTTGAGAGTAAGGTGTGAAAAGTCCGATGATCGATAACATAAGTGTTAACTGTTTCTAGAAAGCAGCGTTGCCATATCAGCAGACAGCATATTTTGAGCTACATGCTAAGCATTTATCAGCTGCTTAAGCAGTTTGACATAGTATAAGAGAAAACTGTGCAAAGCCCAATGATCGATAACAGTTAACGGTTAATGATAAACAGCGTTGCCATATCTGCAATTGTTTAGAGCTTTGTTTTAACTGCATGGGAATCATTAAATAGTAGCTAAAGAAATTGACTGAAACTGAGAGCAAGAAGCGCATAAACCGGTGTTCGATATATGATATCGATCAATCAATATTTTAGACAGAAAGATAATATATTTATCTAGACAAACGTGTAGTTTCTTAAACACATTTCCAAATTAATATTTATTTCGAACGCCAAAAATCAACATGAATCGATAGTTATCGGTTTGGCATTTGATCACTAGGTATAACGTACAATATCGGATCCGATTTTCTCGAGCTCTTCGGGCGTGGCGCAACATTTCCACGATTCCTGGACCCCGAACGTATAGATGGTCTCGTGAAAGTATAGCTCACTCGGCATTATGAAGGCAGTGGGAAAGTCCAGATTGTTCATGGTATCGGGAAACTTTTCCAGCTGCACACTAAAGCCAGAATACTGATAGTATCGCGCACACTTTTTGCCCATGATGGGCTCCTCGTCACGGGTGTCGTCCGGAAAATCGTTGGCCGTCTCAAATCGCATGCCCGGCTGATTGCTGTGTATTTCCATGTAGCGACCCGATTCGGGATGCAGGAAACGACCAACGAAATGCAAAACGTTCGCATCGAAATCCTTATCAATGGCATAGCACACATCGAACCCGGGCACCGCCTTGTTCTCAAACTGTCGCAAACGGTCCCCAATGAAGGCCGGCACACGCATATCGTAGACGGTGTTGGTGACGTGCTTGAATCGGCCCGTCGGCATATTCTCGTCGTTCGTTTCGATTGTATCATCGGCGGCAATCACCAGACGATGCTCCAGTATGCCCTTACGGCCGGCCTTCTGTCCGGCTAAATTGAAATAGCAGTGATTGCTGATATTAACTGGGGTCGTCTGATCGGTGCGCGCCTCGATGCGCATAAGAAACTAATATGAATGCAAATAATACCATTGCAGACAAAGGGCGCCACACACACACACACACGCACACACACACTCACACATACACATTAGTCAGCTCGTTGAGCTGCACTTTGTTTACCTTCCTTAAAGGATATCCTCCATAGAGTATATATAACTACGTACTAAGGACTATGAGCTCGACAGCCGCACACATTTGCCAGCTTTGGCATTTCGTTAGCATTTCACTTTTGCCATACGCGTTCACATAGATTTAAAGCGAGTATATGTATTTGGCATGTGTGTGAGGTCTACTTGAGTTGAAACTTAGATTATGAACTTTTGACTGATAAAGTGATTTGAGATTTGATTGTGGGAGTCATAAATCGTGGAGATATTACTCCAAGTTATATATGCAATTACCTTCATGTGGGGCGTGGTTAAATTGGGGGTCGGAAGTTTTTCTCTTAAAGTCTTACAGCTAACACCAGCTAAGACTGACAGTTGACAGGAGCGTTATTGATGACCTACTCTTTGGATTGATTGATTAGTATATATTCATGACTCTTGGGGGCGTGGCAACAAATTCTGAATGGTCAGGATTAAGTTTTTATAGCTAGATTGCTGCTTATGCGCTTTATAAATGAAATATCTCAATTGTATAGCTTGCTCATATGGGTGTGGCAAGTTGGAACTATAAAATCCACAAAAAGTAAAAAAAAAAAAATTCTATAAAATAAAATAAATAAAAAATAAAAAAAATATAAAACCAAAAAAATGGTACAAAAATAAAATACAATAATATAAAAAATAATAATAATATAAAAAAAAGTAAAAATAATAATAAAATAAAAATAAATAAATAATAAAAAAAAATGAAAAAAAAATGTAAACAAACAAAAATTAAAACAAAAAAATTTTAATAAAAATGAAAATGAAATAAAAATAAGACTAAAATAAATCAAAAATCAATATTTATTAAAAAAAAAACCAAAAATAATTTACAAACTAATTTAAATAATGTAAAAAAAAATACAATAAAAAAGGTAATTTACCAAATAATTATTAAAAAACAATAACGAAAAACAACAAAAAAAACTATATTTTACAGACAGTTCGTTCTAGTTTGTTAAAAAAATTATAGAAAAGCTTCTTTAAAACCTCCGTTGGATTTAAAAATGGATTTTATTAAAATTTAGCTCATAGGTCAAGGTCAAGTTGTCTAGCAAGTCTTGTTGTCTATTTTCTGCTGTCTGTTGATCTGATATTCCATCTGTCTATCAAGTAATCTATAATAGCTACAGACTTCCCACAGCACGTGCTGTTAAAGTCTCTTTAAGATAATCGATAACTTTGCAGAGATTCACAAAATATCTTTGCAAACTGCACTTTTAAGAGCTTATCTCGAGAGTTGTAGGAATGAATAAATTTTATAAAATATACGAGTTGTGGGAGTGAGTAAATTATATAAAATTTGTTATAAAAAAGTCATAGTATTTGAATATATAGAGTCCTGGCCCAGTCTTTAAGGCATTGTAAGGGTATTTTTTAGTCGGACACTATTTACATATTCACATAGCTCATTCTTATAAGATTTCTCCACAAGCTCAGCTGCATTTGGTCAATGGGCGAGTATTGTGCAGTCGTTTGCGCTTGACTGAAAACGTTTCAACTTGATTTTTTTCATTTAGCTTTTAATTGGTTTGGAGCACGTTATGCAAATGCTGTAACTGTGTACCAGAAGGCCCATCAGACTCTCGTTGAACGACCCCAAAAAAGCATTAGACATTGTGCGAGCACCCTTCAAGCTGTGCCCCAGAATGTGTGAGCTGTGCAATTAACCCGAAGTACTAGAGTAGTAATAGTAGTGGCAAAAGAAGAAAGAAGAAAAGAAAGAAAAGGCGAATAAGGAAAAACTCTAAAAATGTATAAAATTCTATTCACATCGTTTGCATTCAGCTTCCGTGCGGCGAAATGTCATGCATAATTATGATGTCTTCATATGAAGTCAGCTTAAAAACTAATTACGTTTGTTTTGAAACCCCCCCCTGGTTGGTCATATAATATAATTTAACAGTCCACTATATAACGGCCATAGTATATGGCGTACTCTGTTCATGTGATATTGGCTGCTTGAGTGATTCAACTTTCACATTTGAAATTTCGTTTATGATAGCCATAAAGAAATAAATACACGCTGATTGTGAAACAATGAATTTATCGCAGGCAAGGTATTTTTACCTCGAAGTGTCAACAAATTAACGCTACTGTGGCAACGCGTCATCAGCTGTCAGATTGAGTTGCCCAATTTGATATGGTCAAAGTTCAAGGTAAAACTAAAAGCCTTGCCATATCAGCAAAGACTATAAAATAGTTTGCACTGCATTTCGCATTTCGCATTTGGTAGCTGCCTAAAAAGTTTGGTAAACCTTGAGTCAAAGAAGCGCAAGACATGATGATCGGTAATATAGTTGTTAACTGTTTCTAAAAAGCAGCGTTGCCATATCAGCAAACACTTATAGCTTAGTTTGAATTGCATTTAGGAGTTGCTTGAAATGTTTGTTAAAATTTGAGAGTAAGGTGTGAAAAGTCCGATGATCGATAACATAAGTGTTAACTGTTTCTAGAAAGCAGCGTTGCCATATCAGCAGACAGCATATTTTGAGCTACATGCTAAGCATTTATCAGCTGCTTAAGCAGTTTGACATAGTATAAGAGAAAACTGTGCAAAGCCCAATGATCGATAACAGTTAACGGTTAATGATAAACAGCGTTGCCATATCTGCAATTGTTTAGAGCTTTGTTTTAACTGCATGGGAATCATTAAATAGTAGCTAAAGAAATTGACTGAAACTGAGAGCAAGAAGCGCATAAACCGGTGTTCGATATATGATATCGATCAATCAATATTTTAGACAGAAAGATAATATATTTATCTAGACAAACGTGTAGTTTCTTAAACACATTTCCAAATTAATATTTATTTCGAACGCCAAAAATCAACATGAATCGATAGTTATCGGTTTGGCATTTGATCACTAGGTATAACGTACAATATCGGATCCGATTTTCTCGAGCTCTTCGGGCGTGGCGCAACATTTCCACGATTCCTGGACCCCGAACGTATAGATGGTCTCGTGAAAGTATAGCTCACTCGGCATTATGAAGGCAGTGGGAAAGTCCAGATTGTTCATGGTATCGGGAAACTTTTCCAGCTGCACACTAAAGCCAGAATACTGATAGTATCGCGCACACTTTTTGCCCATGATGGGCTCCTCGTCACGGGTGTCGTCCGGAAAATCGTTGGCCGTCTCAAATCGCATGCCCGGCTGATTGCTGTGTATTTCCATGTAGCGACCCGATTCGGGATGCAGGAAACGACCAACGAAATGCAAAACGTTCGCATCGAAATCCTTATCAATGGCATAGCACACATCGAACCCGGGCACCGCCTTGTTCTCAAACTGTCGCAAACGGTCCCCAATGAAGGCCGGCACACGCATATCGTAGACGGTGTTGGTGACGTGCTTGAATCGGCCCGTCGGCATATTCTCGTCGTTCGTTTCGATTGTATCATCGGCGGCAATCACCAGACGATGCTCCAGTATGCCCTTACGGCCGGCCTTCTGTCCGGCTAAATTGAAATAGCAGTGATTGCTGATATTAACTGGGGTCGTCTGATCGGTGCGCGCCTCGATGCGCATATAGAAACGATTGTCGTCGTCCATGGTGAAATGGAGCAGCACCATCAGATTGCCCGGATAGCCCTCGTGCCCGTTGGCCGACTGATGGCTAAGCGTTATCCCGTCGGGCAGTATCATGTGCAGGTCCCAAATGATGCGATCGAACCCAATGAAACCGCCATCCATCTGATGTTGATTGTTCAAATTTTTCGTAACTCTCACCTTTTGTCTATCCATCATGAATTCACCATTGGCCACACAGTCGGACACACGGCCCAGCATGCAGCCGAAGCGTCGACTTTTGTTCGCCTCATAGCCGGCGACGTCATCAAAGCCCAATACCACATCATCCAAATTATGGTAGGCATCCACGCAGCTGATGCTCTGTATGGTCGCACCCAGCTGAATGATTCTCACGGACAAATGATTCGAGTTGCTAATTGTATAGCGTCGCACCACCTGAGCCCGCTCAGTAAATGGATTGATCGCAATGCCAAAGATATCCTCTACAATTTTCACCATAATTTCGAATTTTTCTCCAAACTACAAATTTGACCGAAATAAAGTTTTTTTTTTTGTTTTTGAATGAGTTGACTTTGAAATCAAAGAACTGTAAGTTTGGATATTTAATTCGTTTTCTGTGAATCATATTTAGAGTGAAAATGTTGAATAGTGTTTTTAGACTGAAGTCTTATTTGGTTTTAGGGAAGGGATATTTTTGAGTATAAACATGGATCATAAAATATTAGAAGAAGTTATACGACTAGACCAAGTTATACGAGCTTAAACCCAGGATTATAAAAAAAAGAAGATATAAGATTAGACCTATTTATAAGATCTTAAAGCTGTAGACTAGGAACTTGGCAAACTTTATAAGCAAACATTTTTACTATAAGCAGCTTTACAAGTTGAAATTTTGATTAAATTTAAGATCAAAACCCAGAAAATATTGTGTTAAACTATTTGAAGCGCTTTTATTGGACATACTCGACTAGCAAATACCCACTTTTCCTTCTCTACCAATCCAAAACCAAATCGACAACATTTGTGAATTCCCGTAAAGCCTGGCATTATATTTGATTAGGCTCGATATCAGCAATCGATAACACTATATATGGGAACTGATATCTATTTTAATATTTGAACTAATCTGCCGCAATTACGCTATAATATTATTATTTGACTAATTTGGTCATATATTATGATAGTTCTTTTAAGTTTATTACTGCCAGATTATTGGGTTCATTGGCTTCTCAGCTATACATAGATAACGGTGAAATTGCATGCAGAAATTTATCTTATCAACAGATTGGGTAGACAACGGGACAGCTAATATAATCGAAAAGTGATCTACATAATAGTGTGTATGTTTGTTTATATGTTATATATCTTGATATACTTTAAG
This sequence comes from Drosophila hamatofila, assembly GCA_035045345.1. Lineage (NCBI taxonomy): Eukaryota > Metazoa > Arthropoda > Insecta > Diptera > Drosophilidae > Drosophila > Drosophila hamatofila. Next base: position 21,915,937 of record JAWNPA010000039.1, on the reverse strand, counting down.
TATGATTTACGATGTTGAGGCCATGAGGTCGGTTGGTTTGCTCTATTTAACCATCGACCGGGACGCATTTAATTATTTTGCCAATAACCGTGACTGGAATTATTAATATGCATTCGCTATAGTCATGACTGAATTATTCATTCACTAAATGGCCAACGATGCATGGTGGTATATGGTCGATATATATATATATATATACAAACATTCAAATCCATGTAATTGCCATTAATTGCGACGCTCAAAGCAAAATTGCGAACTCTATTAAATGCAAGAGTCGGCCCCTCGGGCCTCAAGCCTCGGGCTAACTGAAATATCATAATTTGAAATCCGATGTCAATGCCGTTGGCAAATATTCTGTGGAAAACAGAAACAGAACTGAAGAAGAAGAATAAGAAGTCGAAGGCGTTTTATCAATGGCGAAGACCACAATGGCAACAGCTGCTCCATTTCCGATTCTCGTTGCAGTCGGTTAGCCTTTGTTAATACGAATAGACGCGACGCGTTACAAAAGGTAAAAACTATATATTTGTATGGAGGAATACTCATATATAAGGAAGGCCTGGCAGCCTGCAGCAGCTTATACTTAGTTATTCGAAAACTTATCGTTATAAAACAACCTATCGATAGAAACTGTTGATAACGTTTATCGATCAAACTTATCGTTTGAGATAATCTTCTTAGATATAGCTAAATTCTATTGAAATATATTGATACATATATATATATAATTACATTTTAATACAAATTTTGATTTGGTTCATGTCAAATAGCATTTGAGACCAAAGTCCAACTTTAATTAATATATAAATATGTATATATTTGCATATAAAAAAAAAACTACTTATATAAAAGCTGGCAGCTTCTAGTTTTGTTCTCTGTCTGGTAAAGTTCATGTTAAGTAATATTTTTGTTATTTAGAGTTCTGTCTTTAGCCTCCCTGTTAAGATTCATGTTAATTAGTATTCTTGACCTTCGTGCAAGCCTAATGCTTGTACTCATCTTATACTTATGCTTTTACTCACACTATAACACTATACTTATAACCTATACTCACACTTAAAGTTATACTTATACTTACAATTCATATGTAATACTCATAACTTACATACATATGTTTAAGATTCATATTCACACTTATGCTTAATATTATATTTACACTTATACTTACAAGTTATACTCACAATTATACTTATATTTAGACTTATACTCATAGTTATACTTATAACTTATACTCACACTTATACTCATTAGATATACTTATACAGAGGCTTATACTTATACCTATACTAATAATTATACTTATGCTCACAATCATACTTACATGTACTTTTAGACTCTTCTAATTTTGTATGCAGAAATGTTGTTTATTAATTTATAAATTAATAAATTAATTAATTATTAAAATCATGCATAGAGAGTCGTAAATCTTTTATAGACAAACTGATGCAAATAGCATTTTGATGTTGTTGTAGTAGTCTCGAGTCGAGTTCAAGGTCCGCTGCCATTTCGATCTATTAATATTTCAGCGTTTTAGTCATACGGGCAGTACTTATCACCCATGACTAAATATAATACGCCATACTACATATACACATTACTATATACATATGTAGATGAACAGACAAAGTGCGCTTGTAAATCTACAAAATCATTAGCCGTACAACTAATTATGCCTAATATACATATGTATATGGTACATATACTATATAATCTGTGTACTATTTGAATGCGCAGTTATTGGTGAATCTGAAGCGATTAAGTTGTACCAGGCGTCACTCAAATATGCACGTAAGCCTTCTGGTAACGACATTGTTACTTAGATGTCACGTATACGCAGATGGGTCGCAACCTTAAAGACATCGTTGTCCCCATGCTGGGAATGTTATAATGCAAGAATTTTCGTATGCATATGTTCACTGTGCAGCTCCCCCATTCCCCCTTCTTCATGGGACGATTATGTTTGCAAGTTTGTTTAACATAGTTCGAATACCCTGTTAAGATTATGTGTGCGGTGTATTCAGATTTCGGTATATAGCAGGGAAGAATATCTATACATACTATATTATATATGAACTATACTTATACTTAAACTTATACTTATACTTATACTTATACTTATACTTATACTTATACTTATACTTATACTTATACTTATACTTATACTTATACTTATACTTATACTTATACTTATACTTATAGTTATACTTATACTTATACTTATACTTATACTTATACTTATACTTATACTTATACTTATACTTATACTTATACTTATACTTATACTTATACTTATACTTATACTTATACTTATACTTATACTTATACTTATACTTATACTTATACTTATACTTATACTTATACTTATACTTATACTTATACTTATACTTATACTTATACTTATACTTATACTTATACTTATACTTATACTTATACTTATACTTATACTTATACTTATACTTATACTTATACTTATACTTATACTTATACTTATACTTATACTTATACTTATACTTATACTTATACTTATACTTATACTTATACTTATACTTATACTTAATAATAAGTAGCATCTATGTAGTGCTTTAACTTACACATACTTGCATACTTAAAAACATAGTTATATTTATACTTATACTAATGGATTAGTATTTATACCACCACCCACACTTGCAAATAAATCTGTAGTTCATACTTACTCAAACGTGTATAGCTCAAGATAAGTATACTTATACCAATACTTATATCTATGCTTATAGCTATACTTATGTATATACATTTAAAGGGTGCTTCCTGCGCCGAGCGCATTCGTATTGGTTTTATATTTTTCATTCTCTTTTCTTGCTTTTTTGTTGTATTGTGCGATTTAGTAGCAACAGCAACAGCAGCAGCAGCAGTTACAACCTCAAGCTGTCCAAGCTGTCGTTGCGAGTCGAGTTCTATGTGCGAGCTGCGATGTGCGAGGGTCGAGGCTCGAGGCTCGAGGCTCGAGCTTCCCAGCTTCAAGCTTCGAGGTTCGAGGTTCGAGTTTCGAGGTGTTGCCGTCAACGACTGCATAGCTGCATAGCTGCACATACAAAGCCATTCCAAGCAGAACTAAGAATGGGATTGGGAATCGCATCGGGAATGGGAACGGGGGAGGGAATGGGATTGGGAAAGGAAATGGGAAAGGAACTGGGGGTAAACTCGGGTCTGGCACTGTGACGGATGTGGGGGAGGAGAGTAAGCGAAGCTGTTGCATGCGCCGAGTGGACGCAGTGCAGTTCAAGGAATTCATATAGTATATATTAAGCCTTAGCTACTAGGGTTACATTAAACTCTAACTAAAGAATTTAAGTAGCAATTTAAGAATAATTGAAATAGTTTCTATGATATTCAAACAATGCTAATTTGCTGTTATATCAGCTTTTATGAAGTTTTAAGTTTAAAAAAAGTTCTAAACTTGAATGATTTACTTAAATGCATAATTCACCTGCACTTTAAGTATAATCAGGGCTTGAATATGTGTGTGTATGAGTGTTTGAGTGTGTGTATGTGTGTATGAGTGTGTGTGTATATGAGTGTATGAGTGTGTCTTTCTGTATATGTATAAAAGATGCGTAGAATACTTGGAATATCAAATCGCATCATGGTTCAAGGTATCTTTAAGTCGAGCACGCCCGCCTAGAGCAATCTTACTTGTTTCTTTATGGTTCATTTGCTATATATATTATATATATTACAGATACTATATATATTTTCATTCCTTACGCATTGCAGATGCCTGGACTTGTGGTCTTCAGGCGTCGCTGGTCTGTGGGCTCCGATGATCTGGTAGTTCCCGGTGCATTTCTCTTGGCGCTACACTTTATATGGTAAATGTGACAATAGATATTTACATACATATATTTAGTTACACACATTGATGCTAATTGTTATAAATGTGTTGATGTTCATTTCAGTTTTGTACTTGTGGCCGTCTCGTTAGTTTTATTTGAGTATGACACAAGTGTTTTAAGTGTTAAGCTATTATTCTATCACCTAATAGGCTACTTGTTAATTCTATTTTGTGAGTATAACCAGATGATACAATAGATCATTAACTTATCCCAACTTATCTATATATTTACATATACATATATATATACATATCTATTCAACAGTTTCAATATGCGTAGAAATAGGCATTTGTGTGATCTCGATGCGCGGCAGCATTTTGGACTCCGAGGCGCGTACATCGATCAATATATGGATATATCTCAAGAGTTGTAAGTAACCCGATATATACGATACATATAAAAATATCAATTTATACACATACTTATATGCACTCAATTGATTTCTTCTAGTGGTGATATTATTTGATATTTCATGGCTAATATTGGGCTCCATATGGCTGTCCCATTATTATATGGAGGCGCCCATCGATGAGGCCAAGAAGATCTTTATAGGTGAGTTTATATATCTTGTGGAAAATGAGCTAGTTCTATATAGAAACTGAATAGGTTCTAGATTATATATATTTTATATAAAAAGTAAACTATTAAATTATCTAATATATCTTATAAAACATGAACTAGTTCTATATAGACATTGAACTGGTTCTAAATTATATATATTTTATATAAAAAGTGAAATAGTTATTATAATATAACTATAAATATGGTAACTTTTACATCTCATAAAAAATGAACTAGTTCTATATAGAAACTGAACTGGGCAATGTATTTGACAAGAACTAGTTTTAAACTAGTTATTTTGTGTACTGAAATTGAACTACTTCCAGATAAGTTTTATAGAAAGTGAACGAAACTAGTTCTTGGTGATTAATGTATTTAATATAAAAATAAACTAGTTTTGTATAAGTTATTTTGTTTGTAGTAGATAATAAACTAGTTTTAAAATAAAAAAACAAATTAACTAGTTCCAGTTGAGTTACGTTGACTCACACATTCAGTAAACTACATTTAGTAACTGAACTAGTTCAACATTAACTGAACAACAAAAGTTCTTCTAAATGTCAAAGCCAAAATTGATAACAAACTCGTTCTATTTTTTGCCCATTCTGTGGTCTAGTTAGCGATGCAATTGTTGCCTTGTTCTTGTCTCTTCAAAACGAACTTTTAATTAAAATGTTTAATAGTTTTTAAAACTTTGTTTATGGCTAGTTGTTGTTGTTCAGGTTGCTTTACATTTTTTTCTTTGTCTGGCAATTGTTAGAATCTTTTGGTTACATTAACAACTTTTAATTAGCACAAACTAGACAAAAAACTAATAAACAGGCAACAGAAAGAATTTTGTAAATTATTGAAGCAATAATTAAGTAAAATGTTTAATTAAAAAGTTTCGCATTTCTCGTCTCTCTTGCTTTCTGTCTGACAGCCATCATCATATGCAACTGGACGTTGGTGTTTATTACGCTTATAACCATCTGGTGCACATTCGATGCAGCCGGTCGTTCCTGGGTCAAGATGAAGAAGTACCAGCGCTCCATGCGAGAGACTGAATCGCGATTCAACTACAAGCGAAGCAACAGCATGAATCGCAACTGGCGGCAACGGTAAGCGATATATATCGATAAATCGATAAGTCGATCTATATCTATATCTATATCTATATCTATATCTATATCTATATCTATATCTATATCTATATCTATATCTATATCTATATCTATATCTATATCTATATCTATATCTATATCTATATCTATATCTATATCTATATCTATATCTATATCTATATCTATATCTATATCTATATCTATATCTATATCTATATCTATATCTATATCTATATCTATATCTTGACAATTTGCAGAAAAGTAATGCGCGCCTATCAGGACAGTTGGGATCATCGCTGTCGCCTATTGTTCTGCTGCATGGGCTCATCGGAGCGCAATCGGAATTCGTTCACGGATATTGCGCGACTATTGAGCGATTTTTTTCGCGAACTGGATGTGGTGCCATCGGATGTGGTCGCCGGCTTGGTCCTGTTGCGTAAATTCCAGCGCCTCGAGCGCGAGGCGATTGTCAGGCAGCGGAAGAATGGGACATATGAGTTCCTCAGCGGTGTGCCCATCACGGAGCACACGCAGTTCCTAGCACTCAACGATGCCAAAAACTATGATTTCTTTCAAACGGTCATACACTACATGTACTTTGCCCAGGGCGCCTACGGCTGGCCCATGTACGTCATCATCAATCGCAGCAAAATGTGGCATCTGGTGCCCGAGCTCAAGTGAGTAGTACAGTATGGACATATGGTAGCAATTACTCTATTAGTATATCTATCATGCATGCATAGCCAACTGGGGCAGACGCCCTACTTTGATACCATATATGTATGTATCATCGTCTCATGCGAACCAACTGTAGCTGACGATGTGTACGATTTATGTGATATGTGAATGGAACTGAACATGAATCAGTTCTGAAATTGAAATTCATATCTCTCTTGTAGTCGCCAGTCATCGAAGTCATTATTTGACTTGCTTTCTCTCTTCTTTCTTCAAATCTTATATACACTCTTACCTTGACTCTCTCTCTTTGTTTCTCTTTCGTCGCTTTCTCTCAGTCAGCTAAAGAGAGAGAGAGGGAGAGATAAAGAGAGATAGAGAGACACATAGACGGAGAAAAGAGAGAGGGGAGAGAGATAGTGAGAAAGACAACGATATAGTCAGCACAGAGTGAAAGAGAAAGAGACACACAAAGATATATCTGTACATATATTTCCCTTTCTCTACATCTCCATCTCTCTTTCTTTCTGTCATTCTGTCTTTGTCACTCCCTCTCTCTCTCTCTCACACTTCTGCCTTTCCCTGTGTCTCTTACTTTCTTAATCTCTCTCTCTTTCTCTCTGCTACTCTCTTTCTACTTTCATCCATATACGTATATATGTGTGTATATGCATCCCACCTTCCATTTGCTCCTTCGTTCCTCTCTCTTCTCACCTTGTAATTCCGCCTTTCTATGTGATCCTCATAACCTTAAATATGACTCATACGTTTCGCATTATCTGTAGTGATGACGACAGTTGTGTTTTGTTTTTAGTTCCCGCAAAGTAAAAACACAAAATATGTTGTTGGGACAGTTATAGATTTGTAGTTCACATAGGTCATGCCCGAGAGGAGATAATACAAAAATACAATAAATAAATAAATCATACTAAATGTGTTGTGTATTTTTATTTTATTTATTTATTTTTTATTTTTTGCAGATGCTTTGGCTGCTGTTGCGGCAGCGGTGACGACAGCCAGGTGATCCAGGACAACTGCTGCTACTGCAACTATGCAGCCCTGAAGAAGACACTGCAGCTGGGCGACATTGACATCGTCTATGCCACGTACCATGTGGATGTGGGCGAGACGCCGTTCTTTGTGGCCGTCGACTACACGCAGAAGAAGATTGTGATCAGCATCCGTGGCACGCTCAGCATGAAGGACATCCTGACCGATCTGAATGCGGAGGGCGAGGTGCTGCCATTGCAGCCGCCGCGCGACGATTGGCTGGGCCACAAGGGCATGGTGCAGGCGGCCATCTATATACGGAACAAGCTGCAGCAGGAGAATCTCATTGAGCGCGCCTTGCAACGCAATGCGGATCGCTTGACCCACACCTTCGATCTGGTGCTGGTTGGTCACTCCCTTGGCGCTGGCACTGCGGCCATTTTGGCCATACTGCTCAAGCCGGATCATCCGACACTGCAATGCTTTAGCTATTCACCGCCCGGCGGATTGCTGAGCATGCCGGCCGTGGAGTACTCCAAATCGTTTATTACGTCCGTGGTGCTCGGCAAGGATGTGGTGCCGCGCATCGGTCTCAATCAAATGGAGGCACTGCGCGCAGATCTCATCAATGCCATACAGCGCAGCGTGGATCCCAAGGTAAGTCAGCAAATCATATATATCTATGGATCTATGGATGTATATTTATATATTTATATATATATTCTTCTCTCTTAGTGGAAGACCATCTCGTGCTCGGTCATCTGCTGTGGCTGTGGTCCAGAGCCCACCTCGGTGGTCAACATGTCCGGCCAGGACACGCACATCAATCAGTACCAGGAGGTAGATCAAAGTTGACTTAATATATATCACATCTATGCTTAACACTCACTCTCACTCTCTCTCTCTCTCTCTCTCTCTCTCTCTCTCTCTCTCTCTCTCTCTCTCTGTAGGAGCGCGGCACAGCACGTTCGACCAGCGCCCATCCGACGGACAGCTCAATAGCTTTAACTCTGCATCAGCCCTTATATCCGCCCGGTCGCATCATACACATTGTGCGGCATCATCCCAAGCCCGATGAGTGAGTAAAATTGGCCATAATGCGCTCCCGAATTCCTAATCTTCTATTTGTTTTTTGGAATTTGAATTTGTTTCGTTTTTGTTTTATGATTTCACAACGGACCCAAAATACGTTTGATTGATCGCAGTGTGTATACAGAAATGTATGTGTGTGTG
>JAWNPA010000039.1:21817500-21902500 GCA_035045345.1 Drosophila hamatofila | reverse complement strand
AAAAAATCTATCTAAATGTAATTCTACTCTCAATACTTTGTATGTACTCCACCATCGCCATGGTATCGCGTGTCACGTATCTCGTGTCACGCGTCACATGCACATAGTCAGCAATGCGCAACGTCCATTCCAATCAGATCACAAATCCTGGTATTTTTCACACTTGTATCCAATTGGAAACCGTTCAATTCCTTTCGTATACATACATACATTTGTACATACTAATTTAGATATGTTATTCCCAACCGTTCTCAATTATCCTATGCTTTCAGCTCTCTGTCTCTCTCTCTCTCTCGCTCTGGCTCCCACTCACGCACGCGCTTTCGCTCATTCACAAAAACTAAAAAAAAAACATTTCCTTTATTTATTGTACATACATACATGTGTAGCTGTTAATAGTCGTCGTGTGTATGTAACTGTGCAACTGTATATGTAGTTCTCTACTATAGCTGCTATACACACATACACGCACACACACATATACACTTACTTGCTTACTTGCGAGAGAACGTTAAGTTTGCTGCACTGATCGAGGCGCTAATATTTGCTCTCTTTCGTTGCCCAACACTGGCAGGTTGTAACGACTAGCGGCCCACGCAAGCCCCAGCGCCAGACCTCAAATGCATTCTCCACCAACTCAATGGACCAGGACGACGACCAGGAGCTCAACCATGATCTGCACCCGAACCCCAACTCGGACACGGCTCGTCAATTTGGTGGCCTTGGCAGCTTAGCGCATCAGGAGCTGATCGCTGCGCCGCACTGCAAACGTGCTGCGGACAGTTCCTATTCGAATTTGAGCAACTGCATCATGCTGACGCCCACCGCCCAGCACAAGCTCTGCCTGGAGACGTCGTTCACCAATCTGCAGCATCAGCTGGAGCAGCGCACGGCACAGCCGCTGGCCGGCAGCAAAGCCTCCTCCATAGCGGGCAGCATTTTCGGGCGCAGCCAGCTCAGCTCCACCACCACACCATATGACATATCAAGCGTCCTGGACGACAGCATCACCACGGTGACGACGATGCGCAAGAGTCCCAGCTCCATGCTCAGCGAGACGACAACGGTGCTGCTCAATGCGGAGGCTGTTGAGGCGCCACGGCTGCGCGCCGTCGCCTTCGACATGGCGCCAACGCCGCCGCCATCGCTGGCGGAGCTGCAGCCGCTGGCACGGCAGCACTCGGAGCGCAAGCCGCGCTCCCTGCCCCTGACACAGGCGCTGCGACGCGCCTCGCTGGCCGGCCAGGCCGTGGACCTGCTGCACGACGACTGGTATGGCCTGGCGCCGCTGGCCAGCCCGGAGACCCTGTCGGAGATCTCCAGTGTATCCTCGCGCAGCAGCGTGCCCATCAGCTTGGCCAACAGCGTCGAGCGCTATCTGCAGCACATGGGCGTGGCTGCGGCCGGGGTGCCCAAGGTGCCGCTGGAGGACATCTTCGAGTCGCAGCTGCACACGCCCAAGGTGATGCGGCGTGCGCCCAAGTTCAGCGAGAATCTGTCCGGCTGTGCCGAGGACACGCGCAACCTGGACCAGTACAAGCGTCTGGGCCGTGTCTTTGTCACCTTTCCGCGCATCTTCCCCGAGCCGGGCGCCCACCACCACCAGCAGCTGCAGTACAAGCATAGCCTGGGCTTGGACTCCAATTCCAGCGACGACAGCTTCGAGTCGGCGCACAGTCTGCATCGGCTGCAGCTGCCGGCGGCTGTGCCGTGCGCGGCCAGCTCCAAGTCGGCCGATCAGCTGGACGAGGAGACGCGCTCGTCGCCCGTCAAGAAGCTCACGTTCAGCGACAGCAACATCCTGGCCGACGAGCACTGCCTGCGCCTCTGTCCCCACTGTCCCTGTCGGCGCGATGGACGCGATTGCTGCACACGCTCCGCCCACGATCATCAGCAGTGCGCCAAGGCGGAGGCGACAACGGCGGCAACATCGACGGCCACGTCGATGGCAACGGCCACGGTTGGCTCCACGGACACCAACAGCAGCTTCTACAGCGCCAACTCGCAATCGTCGCTGGAACAGTTCGCCACGCCCAGCCGGCAGCTGCAGCAGCAGCAGGAGCCGGCAAAGCTGAACGGCGGCCATGCGCTCAATGAGATCCTTATACGTCCAGGTGTGCTGGAGTCACATTTTCCCGTCTACGGCGGCGCTGCCTCCGCTCAGCCGGAAACACCGGCCATTGTGGCGCCAGCATCGCCCTCGCCCCTGAGCAACGGCGCCAGCAAGAAGGCCGATGTGGTCGGTGGACGCGTGCGCAAGCGTCTGTCCTCCGAGGAGTTCGTGTTCGCGCGCAGCGAGGATCTTCCCATTCTAGTACAAATCGGTGATAGGAGCAACAGTGGAGGCGGCGGCTCGCCCTCGAACCGGAAGCAGCGACGCGGCTGCTGCGTGTATCCCGTTGGCAACAGCATTCGTGTTGCCGGCGCCGATGTGGACGCTGCTGCTGCGACCGCCTCTGCCAACGCCGCCGTCGTCGCCTTTCCCACGTCCATTAGCAAATTCTCCCGTACTCGCGTCGCTGCGGCGGCGGCGGCGGCGTCGGCAGCGGCAGCAGCGGCGGCAGCGACTGCAAAGCAAGGGATAGAAAATAGCGAAAGTAATGTTTAAAAATAAATTAAAGAATATATTTAGATAAATAAGTGTAGTTGAATGCAGTACCTAAGCAACCGCAACAGTAACCGTAACCGTAACCGTAACCGTAGCCGTAAACGCAACCAAAAGATTATTCTAATTTATTTGCGATGTGCACCAAATGAATAGAGAGCAAAACTAAATGAAATTACAATTTCGCATACATACCAACAATATATAGTGTGTAAGCACAGCGTTTAACATTGAATGCAATATACATATATTTTTTGTGCTAGACGCAAAAATAAAGTTTTAATAAAATGTTTTCAATAAAAAACGTTACAAAAATGCAGAAAAATGAAATTCGAAAATTAATCGTCGTGTTTGCCTGTGTAATCGAAACTTTTTTATTTATTTATTCAATAGCTGTGGAATATCAATATCGATAATATTGATAGTTTCTTCATCAACACTTGAACACAATCGATAGTTGCCATGGGCTTTTATATCTTAGTAATGAAATATTTTACATCGATTGTGAATGCAAGTAGATTGAGAAAGTCCAGAAAATCAGAGCTTTGTGATTTTCACTCAAATTATGACGACAATTCAATATTGCCTCATTAATTTAAATTAAAATAATTTTAAACTGCCGATACGCACATTTGCGCCACGATTGCGCAAAGTCGTTCAGACGATGATTGCTCGATAGCTGCGAGCTATCGACAACTTTTCGAGATGAGCAAATAACAGCTGCGCACAAACAACACAAAGTCTTCAGTTTTAGTATTTTTGGAATGCATCGAGTGCTACTTGAAAACGTATTCGAATCAAATGCTGTGTGTTTTAGTTTCAATATTAAAATGAAAATATAACTCAAATTGCCAACGAATTTAAACATTGATTCAACGCAAACATGTCGCTCTTTCCGGCATACGACGATGCTAAAGAAAATGTCAAAGAAACTCCAAACTTGGAGACAACAGGTAAGTTGATTTATTTATGTTTTTTGCAAACTATTCATTTGATTATTTGTAAATAGCCGATACTCATGTTGAATGGCAGAGCAATCAGAGCTACGAGCTGCCAGCGGTTCCCGTGATGAATCTCATCAGTGAATCCGACTCCGACTCGACCTCGGACTCCAAATCCGATAATGATTCCGATTCCAGTGGCGATTCGAGCTCCCCCAAAAAGAAAATTGAGCGTCGTTCGCTCGAATTCGATGGCGATGTGGAATACTATGTGGACAAGATGCCCAACATGCAGCAGCTGAAATGGACGACGCTGCCACCCAGGTGCCGCCCCAAATACACCATCACACTGCGCCGCCTGACAGATCCCAAGCTCAGGCATTTACGGCACTCCAAGCGTCGAAAGCGTTCACTACTGAGCAAACGCATTCTGCCGCTGCCAGAGGTAAAGCTGACTGCCGCTGAGGCTGCAGAGAAGATGCAGCGCATCCAAGGGCTGCAGAGCTTGGTGGCCAACCAGCCGCAACAACTTGGCAACTGGATCGAATTGCATCAGTTGCTCGGCAGCAACGTCTCCAAGAGCAATCGCCTGGCCGTCGCCGAGCAGCAGCTGCACAAGCTCGAATCGGCGCTCGAACATCATGTGGGCAACGGGCAGCTGCTGAAGCTCTACGTGGACACGGCTAGCGCCACATATCCGGATAGTGAGGTGGGTGGGATCGGATAGATAGATATGTAATTGCTCAACTAATGCACATTTCCCATCCAGGTGGCCATCAAGATCGAGCAGCTGCTGGAGCGCACGCCCTACGAGTACACCCTGTGGACGGCCCTCATCATGACCACTCAGGGCACCATGGCGCGCTGCAATGTGCCGGATGTGCTGCGCATCTATCAGCAGTGCATGCGGCGCATGCACCAGGACACAAAGGACAAACACCAGAAGCAGCACCACACCGATGAGCTGATGCTGAAGCTCTTCCATAACTGTGTGCTCTTCATGCGCCAATCCGGCCATTTTGGTCAGATGTTTGCGTTGCTCAAGCTGGCGCTGGAGTTGAATTTTCCCAACTTGAATCTGGATTTCTTTGAGGCATGCGCGGCGAAGGAGGCGCCACTCGTTGACTACGAGGAGCTGGTGCTGCGCTCCGGCATGCCGATGCCCGAGATCTGGACACGCATCGAGAAGCTGCGGCAGGCCTTCAATTTTCTGCCCTATCCGCAGCTGCAGCGGGATCAAGTGGAGCAGGACCAGGATCAGGAGGCGCGTCTCGACTCGCTGCGCTGCATCTACACGGAGGACGTCTGCCACTACATATACCCACTGAAGTCCGTGGAGAACACCATGCAGCTGCTTCTACTCACCGTGCAGCTGACCAAGCTCCCGTTCGTGCGCACCGATTGCCTGGCGGAGCGTCTGTGCGCCCGCATGGATCAGATCGGTGACTCGGAGGCCATCGAGATGCTGCTCATCGCACTGACGGATCGGTTCAGCTATGCGCTGCCCAGGCACAGCATTGGCATCGACTACACCATGGCCGTTCTGCAGATGGCCAAGCATCTGGCCAGCTGCCCCACCTACATGCCGCATGCCATTGGCCACGAGCTCTACGTGGATTGCATTGCCCAGCTGCTGCTCAAGTGCAGCGAGGTCCTGCCGGACAGAGCGCAGCGCTTGGTCTTTCTGGTGCTCTGGTTCCGCTTCGAGCGACTGCGCCTGATGATGCTCCAGCTGCAGGGGCAGCTCAAAGAGGAGCACTGGCGCCTGGCCAGGCAGCGGATGCGCCAGCTGCTCAGCCAGCCGGCCAATCGGGATCTCACCTGTCTCTACACCGAGATGGCCATCAGCGAGCACATGGCAGCGCTCAATCCGCATGAAGTGCAGCGCAGCTTCAAAATCCTCGATCGCATCTTGGCCGAATCGGCGGATTACCAGGACACGGAACTGTTGCAGGCGCTGGTGGTGCACGCTGAACTGTTGCTGGCCCAGGAGCAGCCGAAGAAGGCGCTCCATGTGCTCAGCTGCCTGGTCCTGGGCAAGCGGATTAACTGCCAACCGGAGGAGATTCTAGCCGACCCGCATGAACTGATCCAGCACAGCAATCGGCTGCTGGATGCCGCTTTGGCGGCAGCGAGCGAGCAAGCTCTTCAAGCTGTGACGCCCATGCCGCTGGAGGAGTACTTCCTGCCGAATCGCCTGCTCCTGCTGCTGCGCTCGCATTGCCTGATGCTCTGCCTGCTGAACGATGCGAAGGCAGCCTTGGAGCTGTTGGAGCGGCTGCTGCTGCAGCCACTGTTCGCACTGGAGCCGAAAGAGCTGGAGCGCACACGTTGTCGCTATCTGCGGGAGCAGCTGCGCGAGCTGCAGCTGCTGCTGCTGCTCCACATACCACTGAAGGAAACCACGCGGGGTCACCAGCTGGGTGTCATGCTGGAGCCGGCGCTGCTGGAGTTTCCGCGCAATATGACGCTGCTGCATCGCTGGTCCACGCTGTGGACATTGCCGTGGTACAAGCTGCGCGCACGCCTCATCTACAGCAAGGCGGGCATCCTGGCGGTGCTGCACCTGATCCTCGCCATGCATATACGCTTCGGCCAGTACTTTAGCTGTAAGGTCGAGCTGGATGCGGAAACGGAGCTGGAGCAGAAGCAGCAGCGGAAGCTTCAACACAATCGCATGCTCAGCTTGTTCCAGACTTTTCTGCCCAGCAATCAGCATCGCTCCGCGGAGGAGGCGGAACAGTATGCGATTCTGCGTCGCAACTCCTTGTACTGGCGTCTCTATTTGCGCTGCCTGATCAATAGGGGCGCCAGCTTTCAGCATATCAAGCGTTGCCTGCTAATGGCCCTGGACGAGTGTCCATGGGACAAGGCGCTCTACATGGAAGGTGTGACGTCTGTGCCGCAGGAGTTGGGAAATCTCCAGGATGTGATGACTGAGAAGGAGCTGCGCATTTACGCCTTTCCCGAGGAGCTCAATGTGCTGCGCGAGGCATAAGAACTCTATAGAAATTAAGTAAATGTAGTAAATTTAATTTAAATTAGTTTTTAAGCTCCTTAACTTAAATCAAATAGCTGTTGTAATTCAGTGTGACCCAAATAAATGCCAGCAAATGTACTTGGCTGGCAAAAAAAAAAAAAAAATGTATTTAGATGATCGATAAGCTTTTGCTTTTTTGGTATATTCAATAGATAATCACTTGGCGCTCAGTAAATTCAGCGTGACCATGAAAAAGTGGTGTAGAAATCCAGAAAAATACTAAATATATTGTAATAAAGCTTTCGTAGTTTAATTCACTACATTTACGTGGATCGTGAAAGCTTTTGCGGAGCTGTAATAAAGGTGGCTGTATTGAGGCAAAAAGTTTGATACAAATAAAATATGTGAATTTCAGAAATATTAAATGTATAAAAATATAATAAATTATGCGAAGAATAGAAAAGGAATTGTCGACCTATTTCATAAAAAGAAAACTAAAATAATCAAATATATAGTATACTTTTGAGGATATTCTATTTTTTCAGTCAATTTTCGCGAACAAAAATATATTCTTAAGCTGAATAGTAATATTGAGTATATTGTTGACCAGTTCAATCAATTTTAAAGTTTAAATTGTTCGAGCTGAGAAATATTTGTATCATCAGCGCATTTTTACCATTTTGAGTATTTTAACGGATTTTTCAGCACTAACTTGAAACTTACTTGTTCTAAATATGTGTATGTTAGCGATTAAATTTATGTAATGCACATAATATCGTTTTCAAATTGAAGCGCCAACAGCTGCAGCAACACTCAAACGCTCACCCACCCTTCGAATTTACGTATAAGAGTGCGCGCGGCGGCGAGAGCAAAATCAACAAATATTGCGTATACGACATGCAGGCAAAGCTCTTAAAGCTTGCGCTCAAAACAAATGAAACTAGCAAAACAAAAACAAAAGCATTGCCGAAAGCTTCGTGTGTGTGTGTAAGCTCTTGGCCAAATTGTCTCAGCTGTATGTATGATATCCTGGCCCAAAAGTCTGGGCTTGGAGTAATGCGCCGCCAATGCCAATGCCAATTGGTTCGCTGTTGTCGCCTGTCGTCGAGTCAATCGACAGTCGTCGCTAGTCGCTCGACAGCAGTCCAAGTCCAAAGACGTTGCCGTCGCAGATGCTCGCCGCGCAGTTAGTTCAATTGCCTTTTTTTTTTTTTACTGTTTAGCAGCCGCGCGAAGTAACGGCGACGCATTAAAATTAACCCGCCGCAGGTAGAGACACATCTCGGCAGGGCAACTGATGCAGTTAATGCTCTCAAAACATGTATGTCTCTAAAAATATTCAGTGCATATACATGCAGTTGTATGTGTGTGTGTGTGTGTGCGAGTGTGTGTGCGTGCGTGTTTGCTGCACGTCCCGTCTAGCCTGTTGTGTAAGTGTGCGGGCAGCGGCTTCGAGCTCCGTCGTTGTCGCCGTTGCCGTTGCCGTCGCCGTCAGCGATGTTAACGCGTATACTGCTCTGCCGTCGCAAAAGCTCACCTCCGCCGCCGCAGCGTTCTCCCACTTCGCCGCGACGTAGTTGTTGTTATACAAAAAATGAAATAAAATAGAAACAATAAATGGAAAAGAAAACTAAAACACCAAATGAACATGAAATTAGCTTCAAAACGGAAGCCTTGTCGTGTGCGTGTGATTATGTGCGTGTTTTGCTGTTGTTGTTGTTATCCTTTTAGGCAAGGCTTAATAAAACGTTAATTTCTCTGTCTCGCTCTGTCTCTTTTGCACTCACGCTATCACTCTCACGTTGTTTGGCGCCCACTTTACGCTCTCTGCAAAGTGCTTGACGTTCGTTCGTTCGTTCGCTTGCGCTCCCTCCACACACTCTCTTTCTCGCTGTCTCTCCTTCTCTCTCTCTCTCTCTATCTGCTGAAGCTCGCTCGCGGCAGCGGCCTAGCTGCTTGGGCTGCTTTGGCTGATTAGTTTAGTTTGTGATTTCAATATAATTAATTTCTGTTTCTGTAGCGGTTTGTTCGGACGTCAAACGTACGCTCGCTCGCTCGTCGCTCGTTTGCCCGCTCGCACGTTCGCTCGCTTCTTCGATAGCTGCTTCGCTTCAGCTTCAGCTTCAATTGTTGTGTTTCAGTTTCTGTTTTTTCTGCGTTCCGTTCGTCGTCGTCGTCGCTGTCGCCGTCGTTGTCGTCGTCGTCGTTGTAGTCGCCGTTACTTTATTATTTTTCCTTTTTTTTGTATTGTTTTGGCATCGGAATCGAAATCGAAATCGAAATCGAAATCCGAAATCCGAAATCATAATTGGATTCGAAAACGGTATCAAACTTGATGAAGTGCAATGTCTTTTCAAACAAAGATCCAAAATTCATGTTTGTTTTTGTTTCTTGTGTGTGTGTGCGCACCTGTGTGTATGTGTTTGTGTGTGGGAGGGGAGGTGAGAGGAGGTCTGTGTGCTAATCAGCTGCAAATTGCGCCATCTAGCGGCAGTCGAAACTGATTTTTGAGAGCGGCTGCAACAAATGTTCGTTCTGTTCCATCTTATAGCATAGAAAGAAAGAAACAACAACAACACATAAATACAAATGTATATACATATATATAAATATATGTTTATTTATATGTGTATATGTGTGTATTTGTATATGTGGCTTGTACGTGCCCATGTGCGCCTGTGCGTGTGTGTGTGCGTGTGTGTGAGTGTTTGTTAATTTTTGTATGGCACAGACAAGCCAAAAATTAACATATTAATGAATTTCCAGTTTCTTTTTTTGTTTTTGTGTGTTTTTTTTTCTTCTATGTTTTATTTGCTTTTGTCTCGTATTTTCGAATTGCTTTTAATTTTGCAAACAATTTATGTATTTATATATATGTATTTTTCTATATATGTATAAATCTATTTTTTTTTTCTTGTAAATATTTAAAAATTATTTATTTATTTATTTATTTGTTTGTGCCGCCATATCAATCAAAATATCAAAGCGATAGAACAACAACAGCAAAGAAACAAGAGATTAAAAACAATAAACAACAAGCAATAGGCAGTAGGCAAGAGCAACAACAACAACAACAAATAAATAAACAAACAACAACAACAACAATAACAACGAACAAAACGCACTCATTAAAAGTCTAATAAAGTTTTTCGGTTTTTATTATATTTGTTGTTGTTGTTGTTATTTTCAAGGTTTTATTTTTTTCGTTTTTGTAGCTATGCGTATGTGTGTGTGTGTGTGTGTGTTGCGCGTATATTTCTTATTTTATTTCATTTTCGTTCGATTTGCCGTTGTTGTTGTTGTTGTTGTTGCTAGTTTTGTTGTTTTTGTATGGTGCTTTCTGCTTAGTTTCTGCTTCTTCTTCTTCTTCTTCGTCTTCTTCTTCTTAAACATCTTTGATTCGAACGCTTGTCAAAGTATCGGCGACGGCAACTTTCAAGCCAGCGGCGACTGCGACGCTGCGCGCACGCTTAAAATGTTATTAATTTTCATAATAATTAACTTTGGGAATTTGTTGCAAAATATTCAACACACATATCCACACACACACACACACAGACACACACGAATATTTATAAAATTATTTGTTGTCTCCTCGAGCACGACAAAATTATTGCTGACGTCGCATCTGCCGCCGCCGCTGCAGCTGCGACGTCGTTGTCGTCGTCGTCGTCGCCTTGCGTCTCGCATACTAAACAGAGAGAGAGAGAGAGAGAGGGAGAGAGAGGCGAAGCTTGTACACGCATACAGCAAGTGCTAACCAATACCAGTGCAGCGGCAGCAGCAGCAGCTGCTGCGGTTGTTAGTGCTGCTAAAAGCGCAACACGAAATTTCTTACCTCCCTAAAACACTTACCAAGCAGACCAGAGCAGAGCAGAGCAGGCAGGGCAGACAGGCTGTAAATGTAAACGCAGATAAGCGCAGTGAGTTGCGCTTAACTGCAAGCTCAGTCAAAATGCGCTCATCGGCGTGCTCATTGGCTCTCCCTCTCGGGACTGCTCTCTGAAATGCGCTCTCAGCTGGCAGTGTTTGCATCACTGTTATTATCACTATCAGCATCACTCAAATGAACTGAGCTTTCGCAATCTGATCTACAAGTCAACAACAGTAGAGAGAGAGAGAGAGAGAGAGAGCGGCAGCAGCAGCAACAACAAGTGTTCACTTAAATTTGCTGCACAGATTACGCATACGCAGCGTAAGCCGTACAGTGATATGTAAACAATTAATAAAGGAAAACAATATTATGCAGTAGCTGCAGCACCAGAATCAACAGCAACAACAAGAATAATAATAGAACGTGCTAAATTGAGTAATAACAGCCACTTACTTACATACAAACATACACATGCCAACGTACGTACGTATGTACATATGTATGTACGTGTTTCTATATATCACTCTCTTGCTCTCTATGTGGCGAAGTGCGAGTGCAAAGCTATTTTTGGTTTGAAAACGACGACGACGCCGGCGACGACGACGGCGAATTGCCAGCAGCAGCTACCACCTGATGTTGCCGTCGGCGTCGCTGTTGTCGCTACAGTTAGTGGTTAGGCCAGGTCGAGGTAGTCACAGCAGCAGCAGTGGCAGTGGCAGCGGCAGCGGCAGCGGCAGCAGAGAGCTCACATACAAGTTAAAGAGCGTGAGCGACAGAGGCAGCACTATTGCCAAACGAAATATAAAAAATAATAGTAAAAGAAAAGCAAAAACGGCGCGCAATTTCTAAACGATTTTTCGAAGGACGTTGCCTGCACCTTGTCCTTTACCATGGGTGTGTGTGTGTGTGTGTGCGTATGGGTGTGTGGTGTGCGATGTATAGAAAGCAGCAAAGTAGCCACATTCACAGCTGCGTGATTTATCAGTTATACTTGGGTATTCAATCATGCGCTCTGAAAAAAATTGTCACATCTTTAGCTCTATTTATAAACTAGTCGTCACACACACGCATACATACCCATGTATACATAGTTGTGCGTACGTTTGTATGTGTGTATGTGTGTATTGATGTTATTGTTGCTGGCGTATACGTAGTTCGCTCAGTTTTGAATGCGCTCTGTAATTAACTGCCTTACCGTTAGAACGAAAACAGAAGTAAACAAACAGCGCGCAAAGGAGTGTTTGGGTGCGTTGCGGCGAAAGGCAAAGGCAAACAGTGAGGCAGAGAGAGAGAGAGAGAGAGGGGGGGGGGGGGCGAGGGACAGAGGGACAGAGGGACAGAGGGCGGGCAAAGAGAATTGGGCGCAATGGCAAATGGCGAGAATAAACGAGAACAAGCCAGCGTATTATATAATTTATTTATTGTTTTGCGCTCGCGGCGATTTGCGCTAATGTTGTTGCTGCTGTTATTGTTGCTGTTCTTTTTGATAATCTGCGTCTCCGTCTAGCAATTGCTGTGCCTTTCGCTCGTCAGCTTTTAAGGCTTTTGTTTTTGTTCTGTTCGTGCTCGCGCAATGCAAATAAAGTGAGCAGCCAGCCAGTGAGGCAGGCAGGCAGATGGGAGAGCGGGGACGGGAGCGGCGGAGCGGGGAGAGTGGGAGAGCGCGCGTAACAACAAAATGTTTAAGTTTGCGATTGTTATTGTTGTTGCTATTATTGCTCGTAACTGCGACTGCGACCCAGGTGATTGACCCAGGCCAGTGTCACTGTCACTGTGACTGTCGCCGCTGCCACCGCTGCCGCCCCTGCTGCTTGTTCCTTTGCTGCCGCTGTTACCGCTGCTGCTCATTAATTTTCTTTTTTGCGTGTTTATTTTGCAATGTGTACTAGAAATTTGTTCGTAGTTCCACAGTCTTAGTTGTTTATCAAGCCCAAGCCCACCCTCTGGCTTGCTTAGACATCTATATTTCATGTCGTTGTTGTGCTTGAGCCTTGGTCTGAGTATGCGTGTGCGTGTGAGCTTTTTGTCGTCTTCGCCCTCTTTTGGGGTGTGCCAACAATAACAACAACAACAGGAATGAGCAACAAGACACACGCATTGTAACAATTCATGTTTCATGCTCTTATACTTTGCGGTACACACACACACACACATGGAAATGCATATGCTTTCTAAAAATGTCTACTGAAGTCCACAAATTTCGAAGTCAAACTCGAAGTCGAAAGCTTTGAGACAGAACGCGCCCGCTCTCTTCCATCCTCATGCTCCATGCTCATTTGCAGTCTATCTTATACGCTCGCAAAGCCGACCGACCGACCAACCGACCACCCACCCACCCTCTCTCTCTCTCTCTCACTCTCTCCCCCGAGCAGTTTTCAAGCTTTCGTGCTAAATGAACAAGCGAAGACGCAGCTTCGACCGGTTTCCATTTGACTAAAGCTCTTAATTTTTGTTTATGTGTTGTTCTTACTTGAAACGGCAGCAACAACAACAATAATAAGAACAACAGCAACAGGTGACAACACACAGGCAGAAACAAAGAAACAAAAACAAAATGATTAGCTGTTTAAATTTTTTTTTTTAATTAGCAACAACAACAAATACGAAAACAAAATCAAATGCGACCCAAAATTTAAATAAAGTCATAAAAAAAATAGTTAAAAATGAAAAAAACATGAAAAGTGTAATTTAAAATAAATTAAAAATCTATTTAAATGCTTTTAGACAAAGCAAAGCAAGACCAACGACGACAACAACAAAGTGCGCGATTTTTTTATGTGAATTTTGTGTATGTTTCATTTTTTTTTTGCTTGGCAAATAAATAGTTAAAAAAAAACTATTTTTTTTCTTTTTTTTTTGTGTTTACTTAGAGCTCACAATGAGCTAATGTAACAGGAGCAGCAGCAGCAACAACAACAACAACAACCATTGTAGACTTGCAAAAAACAGTGTGACAAAGTAACAACAACAACAATTACCTCCGCATCGCAACGGCTGTACAAATATTAACAAAACAACAACAAAACATATACATAGATAAAGAAAAGCAAAAGAAATATATATATATATTTTTTTTTAATACAACAACAAATGCAAAACTCTCAACTTAACGAAAATAGCAGCAGCTGCAGCAACAAAATACAATTCATAAAAAAAACAACAAAACCAACCAAATAAATACCAAAAAATAATTTAAAATATTAAAAATACAAAATAAATTTTTTAAAATATACATACAACGTTAAAAATAATACAGCAACAAAAAGTACTGCATGCATTTCTATGTGAAAAATAAGTATACAAAAACAAAAAAAAGGAAATAATAACCTAAAAGTTTGTATATTTTTATATGTATGTACACATTGAAGCACATTCATATAAAATATATATACGTATGTACATACGTAACAAGAACCAAGAACAATCCACCAAAAGAAATTAAGTACAAACAGACCAAACAAAACAAAACAAACAGCACAAAAAAAACTGAACTCAAGCACATTAAAACCGTTACAAACTAAAAATCAACCGCGCAGTCAACAAGACAAAAAAAAACAACAACAACAACAACGGCAGCAGCAAGTGCAAAAGGTAAAAAGGAAATAAACAAATTTGCGGTGTGCGCAACCAACACGCAAAGCAAGCAGAAGGAGGAAGAAAAGGAGCACGCATAGTGTGAGTGCGTCGCGGCGAGCGCCAAAGCCAAAGCGAAAGCTTAACAGCAGCGGCCACAGCTACAGCCGCAGCCGTAGCAAAAAGAAAGAAAACATAAGAATTAGAAGAAAAAAAAAATAACAGTAACAATAGCAAACAGTCGACGCGCACTTCATGCAGAAAAATAAGAAACAGCACAAAACATGTAAGTGAAATTGATTTTTGTACACTCACTACACACCATGCGAAAAGTAGGCTATGTATAAACTAGCTAACGTTTTGTCAAGGGCAATGCAAAAGAATAGTACATTATTTGAATGTTCGATTCGATTAGTATTTGTTATTTAGCATATATCTGATATGGTAATAAAATATTAATAATTATTAATTAAGTTCCAAATTTCTGCAGTTTGTTATTGACAGCTTTTCTTTGCACAGATAGAAGAGTATTGTGTAGTCGTTTGTAAGCGGTTGCAATTTGGTTTTGCTTTCGTATGTATGCATATCTGTGTGTGTGCGTGTGTGTGTGTGTGTGTGTATGTATGTATGTATGAATGTGCATGTGTCAAGCATTGTTGGGGTTGCCCTTGTTGCTGGCTGTCATTGTTGCTGCGACTCCTAACCTACATAAATATTAAATATTTTCGGGCGTCTGCCTTTCACTCACACACACAAACACACACACAATCTGCTGCTGGTTCGCTCATTCGTGGTCGGGCTGGGGCATTCCCTCTCACGCCGCCCGCTTGCTGCACGCATTGTGCGTGAGTGTAAAGCTGCTGTCAGTCTGGCAACGTCTGCTGCGGCTTAAGCCTCTAACAACAAACAACAACAATAGCACCTGGTGGGCGTCTGTTTTTTTGGATCGTTATGGTTACACTTACTTATCTCCCAGAGAGAGTGAATACGATAGATAAAGAGTGTGGGTTGCCAAAAAAAAAAAAAAGAGAAAAAAAAACACGGCCGCGTCTGAAGCTTATCAAAACGTCTGTGTTCACGCGTATAAAGATTATAATTGTCTCACACACTCACACACATGCGTAGATATATATATATATATATGTGTGTGTGTGTGTGAGTATGCATGTATGTGCTATATATGGATAATTACAATGCAAATGAAGTAAAAGCTCTCACAGCTCAAATAAGTATGCGAAGCAGACTTCTTGCTGATTGATGATGGACACAATTTGCGAATTTTACATGTGTAGAATGCGCGCTAGAGTGAAAGAGATAGCGATAGAGACAATGGCAAGGGCAGCTAACAGCTTAAGGCAATTGACCCGCATTCGTATTCAGTCAGGCACACGCGTTTTCGACCCGCTCGATCTTCTACTCTCCCTCTTTCCTTCTGTCATTCGCTCGCAATCGTGTTTGCATCTGACAATTGACATTGAAGCAAAAAGTCCTGAAGAGAAGTTTTTTGTTTGTTTTTTCTTTAATTTTTTTTCAACAGCCTTGAATAAACTAAAGCATACTTTTTTGTCGACGGTTAGTTAGCGATATATGTATACGTATATGCGCATATATAATGTTTATATAGTAGTTATATATCTAGATAGCGAGCCAATGAGCTCCAACGAGTTGACAATCATTATCTGGCAACGCTGATTGAGCCGCGCTTACTTTCTAGGGTATTATCAAATGTAGTAGACAAAGGTCTTATGCTTTATTTTTATTCCATTTAATGTTTGTTTGTAATAAATATTATTGCAGCACTACTATTTTAATGAGGGCTATAAACTGCTTGGGAATTCGAAGACTTTGGAGTCAAGATCTCAAATTATGTATATATTGCGTTGCCTTCATTTCAGGCAAAGCAAGGGAATATAAATAATATATATACTATATATTTGATATGTGATATATGTATAAAGAAATGTGAAGAATGCCATAAAAATGAAAATAAAATGGCATTTATGGGAAGAGAGAAAAGGAGAATGAAAATTTACAAAAAGAACATTTTTATTTCTGTTTTTATTTTATTGTCAATAATAGTGAAAGAAAACAAAAATAAAAAAAACAACAGCAAAAGCAAAAACAAACCTTGTTGTTAAATATATTTTTCCACTCGGGTTGATTGACCTTGCCCCTCCCCAGCCGACTAGTCATACCCCTTAAAAACATACATAGTATATAAAAATGATACACGATCCGCTTAGTAATCCGTCAATAAAATTCTTTTTTTGGCTGCGAATTTCCGTAGAGGTTGCCCAATTGTCAAACGAAAAACTAACAACAACAACAACAATCGAATACAAAAGTAAATATATAAATAGCTATATAGTTCAAAGATATCATATGGATATATATAACATATATATATATGTATGTATGTATATCTTTTATGTGTGTTTTGAGGTATGCTCATTATTTATAGGCAGCACTTGCTAATATACTATCTTTCTTACACATATATATATATATATATATATATATATATATATATATATATATATATATATGTATTTAGGAATATGGAAATATATTTCAGAAAAATGTCTATGACACATAAAGCCTTCTGTTTATCGCTTTTAGCATTTTACGAGTCTTAGCATTATGGGCTAATGAGCTAATAATTAAATTGAACGATAAGAAGACATCCAGTAAGAGTTATTTATTTTTTTAATTTTTAAATAAAATCATAATAAGAAACATAGTTTTTATTTGTTTTTTTATACAAAAATACAAGTATTAGATTTTGTTTTTTAATATAAATATAATAAAAATGAAAATAGTTAATTTACATTTTCTTAAGTATAGAAAATTTCTTTAAATATAAGAAACAGTAAAAATAAAAATATTAAAATATAATTTAAAAAATATATATATATAAAAAAAAAAATGCTAACTATAAATCTAAAATTTCAACACTTTCCAGTGTATGTCTTAGTCAGCTATACCCAGCGTTATTGATATGCTCGCTCTTAAATCTATTTCGAATCCAAAACCTTGCACGAAAATAGATTTACAAAGAAACCGACAAACGAAAATAATAAAAAACAAACAAAAATTATATTTAAAAAAAAAAATAAAAAAACAAATGGAAAATATTTGTCTATGGAAAATAATAGAAAATATGAATTTATTTACTACATGACACGCAACAAGAGCAATCAAATAAATTATGAAACAACAAAATTAAATTGTTTTCGATAAGGCAAAACTATGAGTTGATGTCGCTGAGATACCCTGTAGCAGCACGCTGTCTAATTGGGTATGCACATTCAGCAATGGAATCAGTCAATTGATTGAATGCTGCCAGATTGTTGTTAGTTTAAAAGTACGGCAACTCTGTAATAAATGTTTACTAGTTCTAAACTAACTGAGCTTATACTGAACTAGAAACATAGATATTCAACAATTGAAAGTGAATGTAGTTATTTGAAAGTCTGGCAACACAGTACTATATGTTTGTTGATTCCAAGCTCACTGAGCATACATATGTATGTACTGTCTTAGAAAACATTGATTTGCAACAATTGAAACCGAATAAATGTTGTTGTTGAGTGCCACACTGTTGACATTAGGAAAGTCTGGCAGCTCTGTTTGCTAAATCGTAGCTCACTGAGATAAGAATGAATTAAAAATGATAGATGTTTCATGTTGTAGCTTGTTAGAGTGTTACATTGTGATTATGAAAGTCTGGCAACTCTCTGTTGTCAATTTGTAGTGGTTTGGGTTTGGAACAACTTTTCATATATGTATATTTAAAGGAGTCTTAGTCCCTACTAAGTGCAGTGTACAATGAGTGCTGCCAGATTGTTAGAATATGAAGGTCTGGCAGCTCTATGAAAGATATTTGATAAAGACAAATTCTAGGCTTTAGCAATTGTTTAATTATAATATATATATATATATAAATATATTTATAAACAGCATATGTGAAACTCTCTAGATTAGCATGTTACAGGGTATTATTAATTAAATCGCTGTCGAACATGAGCAATAAATTAAAAACTTAACAACTTGTTATATCAAATTGTTATTGACCAATCCATAGCGCACTGCCCTTGACCGCTCTTTCACGCCTCTCAGCCGCGCTCACTTTCTCTATTTATATATATATATATCTCTCTCTCTCTCTGTCTTTCTCTATCTCTATATATGTATATATGTATATGTACCAACTATATGCTTCTGTTTCACCTGCAGCGCCCCGATCATCAAAATGAGCGCCCTCGATGCGTACCTAAAGCGTCCAGCGAAAACGGCGACCAGGTCCAGCTCGGAGCATTCCAGTGGCGATCAGGCGGCACAGGCGGACATTGAAGATCTCAAAACAGACATTCCCTACTTTGACGATCCGCAGCAGCAGCAGCAGCAGCAGCCAGAGGCTGATCCTCAGCAGCAGCAGCAGCAGCCGCTGGGGGGCTATGCCTCCGCCTGGTCGCCCGACGAGGAGCCAGCCACACCCGAGCCGCAGCAGCAGGAGGATTTGGAGCTGGATGATAGCTATACGGACTCGGATTATGCGGCCAGCGGCAGCGCTGCGAATAGCTACTATCAATCGCCGACGCCATCGAATAGTGACATAATGCTGCGGCCTCCCTCCAACTCCAGCTTCCAGTACAGTTATCCATCGCCGGGAACTGGACCGGGTCCGGGTGGCGGCGGCGGCGGCGGCGGCGGCGGCGGCGGCGGCGGAAGCGCCAGCGGTAGCAACAGCAACAGCAGCAGCAGCGCCGTCGGTGGCAGCGGGCGTCAGCATGCCGCCTATGGACATTCCCAGGCGCTGGCATTGCCGCCGCCGCCATCGCCGAGCTCATCCTCGGTCAATATGTATCCCAACATGTGGTATCCGAATGCATCGTATGGCAATCCGGGCGCTGGCCACGCCTACGGACGGTATGCGGGCTGTGGTGTGCCGCCGGGTGCGGCTGCGTATGCGGCGGCTGTTGCACATGGCATGCTGCCGCATGGCCATCATCATCCGCATGCGCCGCTGCATCATTCGCATACGCATCCGCTTCCACATCCGCATCAGCATCCGCATCCACATGCACTTCCACATCCGCACCACCAGCATGCGCATCACCCGCACACGCATGAGACGATGATGGAAATGTTTCATCTCTCAAATAGGTAAGTGTACGATGTACGATATTTACTTACTTGATCTACAATCGATATTTATCGACTTTCGCTTAAATGCGTATACATCAAATATATATGATATGCTCGAATGTCCGAATATAATCTATATAATTTGCTCCTATAATATGCGAGATTTGTCTTTAATAGATAAATCGATATTTATCGATATTTGACATTTTCGCTGTATATATTATATGGCCAGAATGTTTCTATAGAATGTGCCGTCAAGTATTCTCATCAATTTTCAAATATATGCAATAAAATTGAAAATCGATATTATTCGAGGATTTGAAAAATGAGTTAAACCCCTTTCTTTCTGCATATTCTAAGTTATGATGGTAGGATGTCATCTCAATTGTTTCCATCATTTTTTCAAATATATGCAATTAAATAGAAAGTCGATATTTATCGATTATTCAATTTATTGACTGCAAATATTTTTACAATTTATTTCTCTATTTCTCTCGAAATCCTAATAGAAATCCTTTCCCTATAAGATTTTTAACCATTTGTTGTACATCAATATTTATCGATAGCTTAAAATATGGATTTTCCTAGCTAAAAATTAAAAAAAAGATTTGGTTAAGTTCAGCAATTGATTTATGCGCTGTTTTTATGCCAAAATATATGAGTTCTGTATTGATGTTGGCTGTAGAGCGTAGTTATCGATGATAATCGATTTATGCTCATATGTTTAGACTACGTATAGAGATAAACTTTCAATTGGACTTAACATGGCTATGCATATTTGTAGGCTTATTTAGATTTAACATAGATAGAGAAGCCCTTTTCATATCAAATTCCGTTTGCAGCCTTGTTATACAGATATATATATATATAGAGAGAGAGAGAGAGAAAGAGAAGGGAGAATTTTACCTACTTGATTGCTTGATAAAAATCTATTTTTCTTACATTGTACACACCCACTCACTCACTTCCATTTCCTTGGCCAATTTTCTGAACCCACAAACAGCGGAAACAACTGGCACCGCCACCGCCGCCACCGCCGCCCCGGCTCCCGTTTCATGGCAACCCCAGCCGAACCCCACCCCTACCGCCCACCATCGCATCATGCGCCAACGCACGCTGTTCAGCTTTTTATGACCCGTGCAGCCAATTTGGCCACATTTGTTGAGCTGTTGACCCGCTGTGCGTCTGTTGGCTCTGATTGGACTCGATTGCTACCGTTTGGCCATGGCCAAAACCAACAAAACCCCCACTCCACTCCCCCAATCCCCAATCCCCAATTCTCAACTCCTCGCTGTCCTTTGATAATTCATCCTGTGGCGCTTATTTTGTATATTTTTATCAAAATTGTTTGTTTTTCTTGACAATTTTCACATTTATTTTCGTCACACACTGCAAGCGGCTGAGACAACAATTTGCTCAGTGGGTCATTGGCTAAAGACAGCAGCCGCAGCAGCAGCAGCAGCAGCAGCAGCAGAAGATGAAGAAGAAGATAGAGACGACGACGATGGCCAGAAAATGAATAGCAAAAGAAAAACAAACAACATCTTTTGGCCATGCCCAGTCGCCCACTTGCTGATGGCTAACAAGCCATGCTAATAGACTCTTGCTGCATTCATGCGTTGCATTTGTTGTTGTTGTTGCTGTTGTTGTTGCTGTTGTTGTTGTTGTTGCTGTTCTTGTTATCTTTGTGTCTTGTGAAATTTATGGCACGCGTGCATCTGGTCACGCCCACAAGCGCCGCTGACCACGGGCCATCAACTCAATGGGCCAACAATAACAAAAACAAAAGAGTCTGAAGCAAGAGCTAACTCGATTGGCAGCAACGTAAACAGAACGAGAGAGAGAGAGAGACAGAGAGCAAGAGAGAGACAGAGCAACGATACGCCATACTAAATACAAAAATTGATTTCCTTATTTACTCACAAAAAAATGAAAACAAAAATAAGTAAGAATATGGCACTCGAGTCTTATCGACTGCTAAATACTCGCTCACGTGTTCAAAAATAGCTTCACATTTATTTCTCGTAAATCTCTAGAGGGCTAACTTAGCTGTTGTTTAGCTTAAGCTAATTGAGATTTTTATGATTTGTCACGCCTTCAAAATATATACATATATATACATATACATATATCATTTTTTTTGGCAAATCAATAAAGGAGGTCAACAGTAAATTATTCGTTAGATTTTGTTTACAGTTTGTTTCCAGTACGATTCTAGTTTGTTTCTATTTTCCAGTTTCTAATTAGCTATAGTTTTCTTTATGATTTGCTACGCCCTAACGCCCTTGGGCGTAGATATATCTACTAGATATTGTTGGTCTTGGCTTAGCATTGCTACCAAATTTCTAGTCTCTAGTTCTTTTTTAATTTGCGTTTCATATACCGAATTGACGTATCGGAAAAATCCTGAACACTTTATAGAGCATACCTTCTATACCTTATACTCTCTAACGGCGCAATAACTTGCATTCATACAAGCAAGCGAATCTACTCCTTTCACATTGTGAACGAGTATTAATATGCTATATAGAACTACTGACATACATACATATACATATGCATTTATGTGCGCATATACGAAATAGATATCTATATATGTATATACATATATATATATATATATATATATATATATATCTGTAGATATCTCTTTCTATAATAGATACCTTAAGTGCTGCCACTAACTGCTGGTTAAATACTAATAATTATTAGCTGCGTGTAAAATGACAACAATATTACGTATCCGTTTACGTATACGTAATAATCGTTTCATAAATAATTCACGATTGTCAGTTTTATTCATATGATAGATTAGCTGTGCTAAATGGCTGACTAACTGACTGGCTAATTGATTGATTGACTGACTGATTGACTGACTGATTGATTGGCTGATTGACTGACTGATGGGTTTTGCATATTTCCGGTTCACTTTCAACCTGCATTTGCTCAATTTTATGCATGAAAGTACAAAGCGAGTGGATTGTAGAATTTTGAGTGGGTTTTCGTCAAACTAACACACGTTCTATTTAAATTTACAGCTAACTCTATAAGTAATTGCCTTTTATTTTGCTTTTAGTTCGGGTACAATTCATATGTGAAAAGTGGGCGGACTTAAGAATAATTTAAGTGTTGTTGTCTTTCATTACATTTAACTTATCATAATGAATTGCCTTACTTTATGAATTCCCTCTAGAGGCGTGAAAAGTGGGTGGATTGTTGCCGTCAAAAACAGATTTTAAACTTAACGTTTGAAATATTTCAAGAAGAAAGAGCAAAGCTAAAGATGTTTGAACTTAAGATCATTGAACTTAAAGTTCTTTACTAAAGATCCTTAAGGTGAGGATCTTTAAATTCAAGATCCTTACATTGAAGATCCATATATCTAAGATCTTTAAACTTAAGTTATTTTTACTGAAGATCTTTATACTGAAGATCTTTAGGTTGAAGATCTTTAAACTGAAGACCTTTAAACTGAAGATCTTTTAAGTAAGGAACTTTAAATTTAAGTCCTTTACATTTAGGATCCTAAAGTTGAAGATCTTTGAATTTAAAATCTTTAAGTTAAAGAAATTTAAATTTATGATCTTTAAAGTAAAAATCTTAAAATTCAAAATCTTTAAGGTGAAGAACTTTAAATTGAAAATACTTATTCTTTCTCCTTTCACTTTAAGCGGACTTTCATATCCCCCTTTTGCTATTTTGCTATAATTGACGATTTTCCTAGCTAGTTCTCAGTTACCCTACATTCATTCCTTTGTATTTTCATATTTATAGAGCTTCCTTTTCATGCGACTCGCCGATGAAAACCTAAAAAAATTTTCATACAAAAAAAAAAAAAAAAAAAGAAAACCAAACAAATCATTGACTGAGTAGAGAGAAAAAATGTTGAATTCAATTTCCGGCAGTTGCCAATTCTCCGGAACATATTATATATGGATTGGCAATACCCACACATACATATACAGATATATATGTATGTGCATGTATTGAATACTCATAAATTTTCATTGGCGATTTCACAAGCTGCTGCAAATGGTTTTCCACGCAATTTGAACCGCTTAACCAATGACTATTCGAAGTAATTGGGATATTTAACAATATTACGTATACGCTACGAGCAAATGGAAAACAAACGCATAAAAAAGTGGAAGATAAGAGTAGCTGTAGCTATACCAACACACACACACACACACATATGTATGTCAGTATGATAGATACAACACTTAATCGTTGGCGATTGTAAAGTATTAATAGCGACTTATTAGTTTTGTTTTAAAATATAACTGCAATAACTGAATAACTGAGCGATAGGCACTTTACTATGTTACGCATTAAAACAATCTATTTCTGTCAATATTTGTATAGATACCCTGTAGCTAAATGGGGGTATACAGTGTTGGGCATGTCCAACCTGATCAACTAAAAAGCGATCTTCGAAAGTTAGATATTATACATATATAGAAATAGTCTATAGTAGTACTATACTATACTAATATATTATACTTTATAATCAATATATTATTATTATATTATCAACTCTCCACACATCGGCGATGGAGCTACTTTTACAGGGTATTAAACCAGTCGATATTTGAATTTGGCATCAAGAAATCCGTTCGATTGCATTTCTGTTGTTTTTTTCTGCACGGCGCCAAGGTCACGGCTACGATGTGCAAGAGTGAGAAACAAAGAGGAAGCGTGAGCGAGCGAGTGTGTGGCTGAGTGAGTGAGTGAGTGAGCGAATAGAATGCATAGCAAGTACAGTAATCGAGACGACGTCGACGGCGCCGCCTATCACAGTGCTCTGCCGTTACATTGTTGCGCATTCTAAACAAATAAGCGAGACTGACGACAAGAACTAACGAACGAAGCCCCGAATGAGAGAGAGCAAGAGGGAGAGAGAGAAGGAGAGCGCAAAAGTGCAAGCAACAGGCCGCGCCACAGTGTAACGGGACGTTGGCTGTAAGGGCGATGGGTTGAGTAACTGCAAATGCAACATGTTAAATAAACAAATGCAATACACATACAAACATACATACATATATATGTATGTATATGTATATGAGTATGTATGTATGTGTGTATTTATGTGAGCATTGATAGAGACCGCACTCACAATCAGCTACAAAGTTGGCGCGTCGAGTGGCGTCAAGACCTTGCACTTCCTCGTCTGACCACTTGGTCTGGCCCATTGAAAACAAAGTGAACGTCTCAAGGGCAACGCCTAGAGTACCACGCCCTTACCAACCCACACAAACACACAAACACACACTCTCTCAATCCCTTCTCCTCTCTTCCTCTCTCTCTCTCTCTCTCTCTTCTATGAATTGGTTCGGTGTAACAATAACGTTTACCGTTTACATTTTTATATTGGAAGCCCATTCGCACACACACCCTGTGCTCGGTTGACCTGCACAGGGCATACACTTTAAAACGCCCAACGTTGGCTGGGGTATTACTTTAAGTATTAGCTGTTAATTGATATTTGCGTTGAATTTTGCAACAATGTTGCATTTGGCAGACATTTGCTCGTGTGCATGTGTATGTTTGTATGTACATACACATGTATGTATGTATGCACGCTTGCTATCTGTATGTCTAGGATACCCCATGCCATAAGACCTGAGTGCGGGCACTATTTGTTTGCCTAATACGTTTATCATATTTCATTTGTTTAGACTGCACTCTGTGTTTATACTGTCATGAAAATGCATTAGTATTATCCATTTGGGAATTTGATTCGTTCGGCTCTATCGCCTGCAGACCAATATTTATTTATGTTTTGAATTGACGCTGACGAGTTTATTAAAAATTACCAAGCCTCGTTTCCCATTCACTTATTTATAGATTTTTGTATTTATTTATTCGAAAACTTGGACGATAATAAACAATTAATTTATGATATTCAAACAAAAACTGTATACCCAGCAGAATGCATAGCTCAAAGTGCAGGGTAATTGAAGACATTTAGCTGCAGCTGGCATAAGTATGTACGTGTGTGTGTGTGTGTGTGTGTGTGAGTGTGAGAGAGTGCTTTGCTTGTGCTTCTGCTTGTGCCTGTGCTTGTGTGCGTGTAAATAAATTCGTTACATAGTTGGATACATCGTTTTTGCGCCTTTTCAGTTTTGCATGTGCTTGATATTGTTGTTTGCGTTTTGGTTGTTGTTTGTTTGTAGCTGATAGAGTTGTTGTTGCTGTTGTTGCTATTGCTGCTGCTTCTTTCATTTCGCACTCGGCGCTTTGTGCGCCTATTGCGAACTTGCATTATTATTTTTTTCTTTTTCAATTGCGTTTTAAAATAAATTACATCAGTGGACGGGGATGGAAATAGCAACAACAACCACAAAAACAACTATAATAACTACAGCAACAGAAGCAACAACATCTATTACGGCAGCCATTGCTAATCGAACTCAAAGTGCTCATATTCCCATATGAGTTACTCATACATTGTCTGGGAGCCGCCGGCAATGCTTGAGAGAGAAAGAGAGAGTGAGAGAGAACGCATGAGAGGTAGAGCGGGAGCGAGAGCAAGCTGAAATGATCGCTTAGCGAGTGAGAATGTGCAAAGCGCGGCGTGGGCGTAAATTGAGGCAAAAGGAAGTTCGCGCCATGTTCGGCTTAACGCTTGACTCGCTGACGCTAACAGCGACGGTGACGGCAACGGCGACGTCAGCAGCTACGGCGACAGCGACGTCAGCTGCATTGGCGAGGCCCATTTCAGCTGATTATTATTGACAGCTATTGAGCTGTTTGTCATTCCCACATTCCGCTGCAGCAGCGTTAAGTCATGTCTACGTTTATCTGTATGTGTGTGTGGGTGTGTGTGTGTGACTAGACTGCCGTGTCATGCGCTATATGTGTGTTTGTTGTATGTACATACATACATAAGCAAACAATTACATTAGCTATGTCTGGCTGGCGCCCTTTATGTCACTCTACACCTCCCTGTCGGTCGACCCTTTTTACTGCGTTTCATATCTATTATATTTACATAAGTGTATTGCAAACTGTATATTATTCCGTACCTAATCCCTGCACTTCCCGCTGTCTTCATTGTTGCAGCGGGCGTGAGGCACGCAACCGGGCGGAAAAGAATCGAAGGGACAAACTTAATGGCTCCATACAGGAGTTGTCCACCATGGTGGCGCACGTGGCCGAGTCACCGCGACGTGTCGACAAGACGGCGGTGCTACGTTTCGCCGCGCACGGACTTCGCCTCAAATACGGTAAGTGCACTATGCATATATGTATATGTACATAATAATATATGTATATATACCTACATACATGCATACATATTTATACAGTAAGTGAGTAGCCATTGAAGTCAATAATATTTGATTTCAATTGTGATTTTCCATAGTGCATGTCACTTTTGTGCAACGTGCAGTCTGGCAACTCTTTGGCCTTTAACGAACTTGGTGTTTTTTAAATTCCCTCTCTTTCGTACTTAACGAAACTAGTGCTGCCAGACTGCCGGGAAAGCCGTTAAGCTTGTGATATGAAAAAGTAAACATATAGATATTTATTTATTATTTTTATTTGTATTTTTTTTTGCGTTTAGTTTTTGGCAAAACGCTGCATCAACAGCGACCGCAGGTGACAGACACGCTGATGGGCATGCTGGATAGCTTCTTTCTCACGCTCACCTGCCATGGCCAGATCGTGTTAATATCGTCGAGCATCGAACAGCATTTGGGACATTGCCAGACGGATCTGTATGGCCAAAGCATACTGCAGATAACACACCCCGAGGACCATGAAATGCTCAAGCAACAGCTCATACCCACCGAGCTCGAGAATCTCTTCGATGCGCACGCGGAGCCAACGGACGCCGACGGTGAGCCGCGACAGCGCAGCAAATCCGAGGAGGATTACATAGATCGCAAGCTGCGCGATGATCGACGCAGCTTTCGTGTGCGGTAAGGCTTTTTATAGTTAATTGCAAATTTATAAATCATAAATAAAAAGTGCTGCCAGATTTAAATCTATCTTTTGATTGGCAGCACTTTTTCTTCAATAGGCAGCACTTACACACGATCGAAATTTAAGTGATCCATTTGCAATTTCCTTTTAATTTCATGATGTTTCTTTCTGTTTTGTATTTCACGCAGTATGGCGCGCGCCGGCCCCCGCTCAGAACCAACCGCCTATGAGGTGGTCAAAATCGACGGCTGCTTCCGGCGGAGCGATGAGGCACCACGCGGCGTACGCTCCAATACGTTCAGCTCCAGCCTGCAGTTAATAAGACGCACGCGTGGCCGTGACGATGCTATACCGCTACACACAATTAGCGGCAACGATATTGTAAGTGCCCAGACTTTCGCTAACATATTTACACACATACATACAGATATACATATGTATGTAAGTATACATATGTATAAACAAAAATCAGTTCAATTGAGTGGATCATTAAAATGAGCTACTGAACTGTATCCTATGAACGCTGCAGTTGCTTTTTGCTCAGTTATTTAAACGGTTTTAAATGAGATTTTGTTTCTGAACGAAACGCTTTGTAGTAGTTCAGCTGCTGTTAAATGAACGAAAAATATAACCGCTACGAATCGTTCATGAGCGGCTCTAAGTAGCCGATGTCGTTAAGTGTTCTATGAACGATGCAGTTAAATCGGTTGTGAATTTTGCCATTTGCACCAGTGCTGTCATTTTTGCAAAGCACAAAAAGCTAGATCTAGCTGGAAAGGCAAGCAAAATAAGCGAATTGGTATTTTAATACATTAAGAAACTAAAATCAGTGCTGTCATTTTTTCGAGAGCACAAAAAGCTAGATCTAGCTGGAAAAAAAGCTAAAATCTTCCCTATTATCCTATTCTTAAAAAATATATCACTAAAACTATATATAGGATATATTAAAGGCAAAAATAAGTGATATTAAAAATGGCTATTTTAAGGCTAAGCATTTTCACAAATTTTCGAGCATATACGTTTTCAAATAAACTAGATCTAGCAATATATACCTTAATGGCAACACTGATTTGCATAGCTAGTTAAACGGTTATGAACGAAACGTTTTGCTCAACGGTTTCTGAGCTGTTGTGCAGCTGTTGACGAGCGTTAAGTTCAATTGAACTGTTTAGCCTGGAAAATAAGTTCTATTGAGCTATTCAGATTCAGTTATTGTTGGGAAGAGATTAAAAAGCATAACAGCCCAATACGAATCGCGCTCATGAGCAAATGAGCTGATGAATTGAACCAATTGAACTGAATCAACAAATGCAGCTCTACAAAATTATGGTCTATAAATATATATTATGTGTATATTTGTGCTCTGCAGGTGCTGACAGCTTGTGCACGAATTATAAGGCCACCAAAGATCGTGAATCGTTTGTTTGATGCAAATACGCTGGAGTATCGCACACGGCATTTGATCGATGGCCGCATTATAGATTGCGATCAGAGGATCGGCATTGTGGCCGGCTATATGACGGATGAGGTGCGCAATCTGAATCCGTTCACCTTCATGCACAACGACGATGTTCGTTGGGTGATTGTTGCCCTGCGTCAGAGTGAGTGAACGACGATGCATGGGCGAGCAGTTAGATTTAATTGGCGATTTCTTTCAGTGTACGACTGCAACAGCTCGTATGGCGAGTCAACCTATCGGCTCTTCACGCGCAACGGCAACATCATTTATCTGCAATCGAAAGGATATCTGGAGATCGACAAGGAGACAAACAAGGTCCATTCGTTTGTCTGCGTCAACACGCTGCTGGACGACGAGGAGGGCAAGCGGCGTGTGCAGGAGATGAAGAAGAAATTCTCGGTCATCATCAATACACAAATTCCACAGTCGACCGTCGATGTGCCCGCATCCGAGCATCCAGCACAGCTGGAGAAGGCGGTGCTCTGTCTTATACAGAATCTACAGAGCAGCGGAGCAGAGCAGGAGGGCGAGCAGCTGGACGCAGACGATGATGACGACGATGCCAATGATGATGGGGACGAGGATGACGACGACGATGATGTCGAGGATGGCCTGGCGAGCCTGGCAGGCTTAAGCTATCCGGACTCTCAGCAGCAGTCGCAGCCCCATCAGCAGCAACAACAGCAGCAGCATCATCATCAACAACATCAACAGCGTCATGGGCATTCACATCATAGCTTCCTCGATGCCAGCTCCATGTCGCAGGCTCGTCTGGGCACTGGCCACAGCATGGGCAGCTCAAAGACACCGCCGCTGGCGCTGGTGCCGCCCGAGACGGCGTCGGTCAAGTCCTCGATATCGAAAAGCGTCAGCGTGGTCAATGTGACAGCGGCCAAGCATTTGCGTGGGCTCCAGGCCGCAACGGCGGCTCAGTCGCCCAGCTCCAAGTCCGGCTCGAGCTCCACGCTGCTCGAGAGCTGCAATTGCAGCTGCCTGGGTGAGGGCGACTGTGACTACTGCCAGGGTCCGCTCACGCCCGAAACGGTCATCAGCGGCACGTCTGTGCCGCTAAAGCGCAGCAGCAGCAGCGCAGCGATTGCAGCTGGTCCACCAGATGCCCAGGAGACGGACATAAAGCTGGCCAAGCGGCGCTTCATGCCGAGCACAGGTGAGCACGGCTTGGCATGGAATTGATATATGTATATATATTATATTTCTAATTCTTTGCTTTCAGCAGACATTGAGCATGTGTTGAGCAATTCACTGGAGCAGATCGAACGGAACCTGCATCAGCAGCTGAATGTGGCTGCCCAGCTGCGTGATCAGAGCAATCGATACGAGCTGCCGCATGCCAATCAGCGCATCGATGAGATCCTGGTAAGTTGCTGCCACCCAATCAGGGGCGCAAAGAGCAAAGAACCGCTAGCTAAAGTCTGTTATCCGTGTCGCCACAGGAGGAGCATCAGAAGCAGAGCAAGCTCTACGTGAACATCAAGAGTGAATATGAGGAGCAGCTGCAGAGCAAGGCGAATGCCACGAAAACGGAAGCCGATAGCCAGGGCAGCACCAGCAGCGGCATACCCTAAACGGGGCCATACATATACTATAGATATACCTATATATATATATATATATGCATATATGTATATATAAATTGAGGGTTTCAGCTGATGTGATAAGCAGCGAAAGCGAGTTGAAGCTTGAATCAAATGCAAATGCAAATGCAAATGCAAATGAAACTTTAGTCGAGCAACTCTTACAAATGTTACAAACTAGCTAGAAGAAAATGCTTTCTTCGGCCCACCGAAGCTTGAATACCCTTGTAGACATATGGCCAGGATCTTTGTTGATCATATATAGTTGTCTGATTTTGAAGACCTTTGAAATCAAGTGCAGCAAAGCCAATTGAAGCAACTCAATGTTGCCTCAAGTTAGGTTGGCAAACGAACTAACAGCCGCAGCTGACCATATTGATCAGGAATATATATATAGACAGAGACAATTTGGCGCACTCTACAAGGGTAACACAAAGGCAAATCGATGTACTTTAAAGTGCTAACACAAACCTATTTACAAACAAAATGCGTATAGGGATCTTTAATGCTATATATGTTTATATGTATATATATAGATATATATAGCCATATATAGATATACAGCTATAAGTGGAATCGAACTAATGAGTGAGCATGCAACAAAAACCTATTTTAGAAAAGGAAAAGGGTCCTGGACTCGCCCAGCGGCAGATTTGTTCTTACTTTTTGTTTGTTCTTATTTTAATTCTTGATAACTTTAACTATAAACTTTTTTATATAAATGTTCTTTTTTTTTTCTAATGTAATTTGTATGTAGGCAGCACTATATATATATATATATATATATATATATATATATATACCCATAAGTACATAGTTAAATATATAGTGCAAGAAAGTGTTTGTTAATTTAAAGTAAATTTATTGTCACACACACACAGAATACAATTATTAGCTATAAAATTATATTGTATGTATATATATGTATATACATCATATATAATATATATACATTACATGCCATGGCAGCGGCATTGGCAAACTACAAACTAAACGTGATAAAAGACTGTTACCAATTAATGTTAGCATTAGCTTACTATATAACTATATATGTATGTATGTATGTATATATATAACTATATACATATAATCTTACTTAAATTTGTCTAATTCAAATGGCATAGTTAAATGAAAATTTACGTTTTACCAACCATATATACTACTTATATATATATATATACATATACATATATGTATACACACACATATATATATATATATATATATATATATATACATATAAAAATATGCATAAATGTTTTAAATGTTTTATACTCTACAATAGAGAACGAGAGAAAGAGAGAGAGGAAAAGAGATAGCACAATAGAGAAAGAGCATACATTGCATCCAATATTTACTTCTCTATTCCAATCTCGAACCTCAACAAAAAAAAAACCCCAAAAAAAAAACAAAACAAAAAAATTTAAAAAAAGTTACAAGTTTTTGTTATGTGCATAGGTGAATAAATGTTTTAGTCTTACACTGTGAAAATTTTTGAAGCGCAAAACGGAATTCAATAACGTTTTTTTTCTTTCGTTCATCCATAACCTCAATTGTTGTTGTTAATCGGGGCAACAATGAAACAAGCGCCAAGTACAATTTACAACAATACAATATATACATATATATGTATATATATATACATAATAATATACTATATATGTATATGTATATATATATATATATATATATTTATATATTTACACCTACAAAATGTAACTTAATGCTATACACACATATATAGAAAGATAAGTAAACACAATTGTTAAATGTTTGTTATGCATTTGTTTTATAACATTTTTCGTTTCTGTCTCTGATTCTATTATTATTATTATTATTATAAAATTTTTTTTTTTTTGGAAATCAATTTACTATTAGAATAAATATATAGTGAAATAAACTTGTGTACCTATATATAAATTTATATATGTATATATATATATATATATATATATAAAGTTCTATATATATATATGTATATATTTATATACATAATACAATGCTCGTGTGCATTATAATTTATAGCTAAATAGATCCATTAAATGTTACGGACACGTGTGAACACTTTTAGGGCAAAGCAAGTTAACTATCTACAAAATGGTAAATACTTGTGTTTATTAAACGCCACAAAAATAAAAATTAAAATACAAAAACAAAACAAAGAAATTAATAAATAATAACACAAAAAATACAATTTTGCTTGTGCTTTAACTTATATCAAATATGTAACGGACATAGTTTTGTTTGCAGAGGGCACATAAACTGTGCCCGGGACCAGTTTCGTTAATTTTCAATGCAGCTAGCAAAGCTACAAAAGCTTCATATACAACTGTGCCTGGGAATATTTTTGTTTATTTCAATTGCAGCTGACAATGCATTTGCATATCGATGACAGTCAAAATATAAAATTAAGTACAATCAGAAATGAAGATCAATCAACATTGTGCCTGGAAACAGTTCATTCAATAGACACAATAGACACATTTGTGGTAAGGGAAAATACTCTGCCTGGGAACAGTTTGGTCAAATTTGAATTTGACTGCCACTGCCTCAAGTGCATTGCGATTAATTTTTCGTTGCAATAGTTATCGATAGTTGTAAAAATCACCTATCGCTGCAACGTACTGAATTTTAAATCATATCAATATTGGTTTTTGCTAAAACATCTCTTAGGCACGCATTTTAAGGCCAAGATTAACGCCCGTGGCTGAGCGCAAAACAATTTTAATTGAAGGCTTAACATCCACGCCCAATGGCAGCAGCTCGAAATGCCGCAGCATTTTGATCACAATCGTCTTCAGTTCGAGCAGAGCGAATCGCTGGCCGATGCAGTTGCGCGGACCTGCACTGAAGGGTATATAGCTGGTCGTGCATTTGCCCGATCCAGAGTCGGCCATTCTATTGTCCAGATGCCGCTCTGGCCAGAAGCGCAAGGGCTCTGCGTACAACTGCTCATCGCGATGCAGCTGCCAAAGCAGCACAAGGATATTCGTGCCGGCTGGCACCCGTGCCCCGCCAGCTGCGCCCGTCTCAGCTGCCACTAAACAGCGTGTGAATGCAAATTAAAATACACATACATATATATATATATACATATATGAATAGAAGTTAACCAACCTAATGGCAAATCCTTTTCCAGACAACGACCCACAGCTGGAATGGGCGGATAGAGACGCAGCGACTCCTTGATTACGCAGTGCAAATAGGGCAGGTCAGCAAAGTCACCGTGGACGACAGGCCGATCCATAGCCGTGCCATAATGTGAGTGTAGTTCCTCATATAAACGCTGCTGCACTGACGCATGCCGGGACAACAGATAGAGGCAAAAGGATACCGCGGATGTGGTCGTATCGTGACCTGCAAAGATAAATGTGCTCACCTCGTCGCGAATCTGGGCATCCGTGAGTGGTGCACCATCCAAACGTGCCTGCAGCAATGTATCCAGCAGAGCAGCAGTGCCCTGCTCCTTCGTGTGCAACAGCTGGCAACGCCGCTTGATGATCTCGTCGGTGAAGTCGTGCAGGCACTTGATGCCCATCCACTGCTTACGATAGCCACTGGGCCAGAGCAGGCGGAAGAACAGCGGCGGCAGCAAATGTGGTCGCATGAAACGAGTTGCCAAAATGTTGGTCACGCTGCAGGCAAGAATGAGATAATAAGGATGAGCACTTGATTGATTGATGCTGCTTACTCCTTGACAGCCTGCACAACGGGCGCCTCCACATTCTCCTGCGCATCCAGACTGACGCCCATGGCCGCCTCGCTGATGATGTCCAGGGCAGTCAGGCACATATAGGGATATATATTGAAGGCCTGCGGACTCTCGCTGCCAATTGCGGCCAGTGGCTTCAGCTTGCCGACCAGGACATTGCACTGCCTGTCAAAGATCTTGACGTATTGCTCCAGTATGTTGAAGTGGAACGAGGGCGTTATTATCCGGCGCATGGCATGCCAGTGCTCGCCCCGGCTGAGCAGCAGACCATTGCCCAGCCAGCCTCCAAGTGCGCCATAGACGACGCTCTTGCGCAGATGCTGCTTGCTCAGGAGCAATGCGTCCACATGCTTCGGATCTGCGGTGACCAGCACCATGCGCCCAAATGTGGTGGCCACAAAGCTGCGCCCGTAACGGCTCACATACTCCGCAAACTTCTCGTGCAGATCTAATTATCATCGATTACCACATTATTAGGAGAAGGACGCATCAGCAGGCAGCCTCATACTCACTGTCCGGCTG
Organism: Drosophila hamatofila; assembly: GCA_035045345.1. Classification (NCBI taxonomy): domain Eukaryota; kingdom Metazoa; phylum Arthropoda; class Insecta; order Diptera; family Drosophilidae; genus Drosophila; species Drosophila hamatofila. Next base: position 21,868,162 of record JAWNPA010000039.1, on the reverse strand, counting down.
GAAGCTGCGCATTTGCCAGACGCCTCCAATCACCGGTATTCGGGACACATTGGGCGCCACATGCTGCAGCAGCTGACGGTGCCTCCACTCCCTCTTGATCAGCTGCAGCACAAAGCGCAGGCAAACAACTAACAGAGCAAACAACAACAACCCGAGCAACATTGTTGTATACTCTGTAAAGTATCAGGATTATATAAACTAGATATATGCATATATAGCTATAATGTTATTTGATAAACTACTTGATTTGTTAAACTACCCTTATTCTACATATGTATATATATAATCTTCTAAATATTATATCTGTAAATTTTTTATTTAAAAAAATTTGTAATGCAAAATATTTTTAATATTTTAAATGTATGTAATGAATGAGTTATTTTTTAAATGATAGAATAATTGTATATACAAATATATATTTTTATAAACATATTTTTTCATGGATAATTTTTTTTATACACACTTTTATACAAATATTTTTTTTATCAATACATTTTTTTTAACTTTTTCATAAATATTTTTTTTTATAATTTTTGTTTTTGTTTTTACAAATATATTTTTTAATCAATATATATTAAAAAAATTTTTTTTTTTTGTATTTATAATAATATATTTTGTATAAATAGTTTTTAAATATTTTTTGTATATAAATACATATTTATAAACATATATTTTTTAAATATTTATTTATAAAAATATATTAATAAACATTCGATCGTTTTTAAATATATTTATTTATAGAAATATGTATTCAAGTTAAATAGTCCATGTAGTATTAATAGCTTATTTAACATTTCAAAAAATTTGCCAGTTTCCAACACTCGTTATCTAGTACATCAACAGTAATCACGTATACGTTATTTATCTACGACTTTAAAATTTTTATTTTTCACGATGTGTATGATATGTATGTATGTGTGTGTGCACTTGCATATGGATGTTTGATGGCCACTTCGAATTGTATTCGTTGAGTTTTGTCAAATGCACATATTCAATGCAAATGGCAATTCGAAAATCCCGCACTTACCATTTTAACAACTCTCCATCGAATGTAAATAAAAAGCTGTATACATTTTTCTTCCGTGGACTTGCGGTCAAGGTACTAAATATAATTATACTTTATCACGAAATGCATATGTGTACAAACTGTTTTATAATCATGTCCCCAAGAGTGCTTTTTCTATTATTTTATTAGCCGACCATGAAATGCCCTGTAAAATATCAATTTGTTATGCAAAACAAGCTGAAAAGCTTCGATTGCTATAATTATCGATATCGCAAAAAGAAGAAGGAAATCCCACAAGGATTGAAGTGCATATCAGAAAGCCTTATTGAATCTTCGGTATATTTTCAAGATAATTTACATCCAGATTGATTGGCACTAATTTAGCCTTAACTTAAAAATAATATCGATATAATGAATTCGATAGGCGTACAAAATAAAATGGATTATTAAAAATATATGTATATGGTCACTCTTGAACGTTGTGATAAGTTCGTTTTATTTTTCCATCGTAGTAAAAATATATAACAGAAAATAATTTCATTAAAACTGAAGTCAAAAATACCCGATTATGCATGCACAATCCGTGAGGGTATAAACGTTGAATGACTGACGTAGCGATAATCTGAGAGAACAATAATAGCAGATGTTTCCGTATCAGCTGACGAAAACGTAAACACAAAAACAGATGAGCAAAAACAAATTGCAAATGCCCAGATATTGAAAACTGATTAGCAACTTCAATTTTCATTACATGTGCATGTAATGTAACTTCTGTAATTGTGATTAGCTACCATTGGACGCGGCTGCGGCCCCAACGAAAGCAGCTCCAAGTGCTGCAACATCTTTTTAACGATGCACTTCATCGCGAACGTGGTAAAATTCCAGCCGATGCAGTTAGGGATGCTACGGTGCTCGGGCTGAAAGTCGTGTCTCGAATAGGCAAGGATCATATTGCAAAGTAATCCGTGCCGGCGGGAATGCGATTGCCAATTGCAAGTTAAAACATAAATATATAATATATATATTATTCATGAGCAATATTATATCACGTATCTCAACATCCTCTGTGAAGGTGCGGGCTATGATGGGCACCGATGGATTCAATCCAATCAAAGGGACTTCTTGACCACACAATCCAAGTACTTGAGCTCGTTCAGATCCTTATCAGCCGTTGCCTATCCTTGCCGACCACCTCGTTTATCTCATTGAACAGTCGCTGCTGGACGTCCACATTGCGTGAGATCTCATAAAGACAGAAGAAAATGGCGCTTGTTGTGTCGTGGTCCTCGAACATGAATGTGTCCACCTCTTCGCTTATATCTTCTTTGAGTTGACCGTGGCTAATCTGAAAGCGATCATCAAAAGGTCTTAAGTCAATAGCTAGGCAACAACTGAAGCTTTACTCACTTCCACATGCCTTGAACATAGGGTAAATCGGAATGCATGGTGTGCATGGACCTTGGTGCCCATGGAAGTTGTTAAGGATCACAATAGTACATGAAAAGATGTGGAATGCATACTTTTATAGTTACATTATCCACCTGCTATAATGTCGAGTGCCATTAGGCAAACAATGAGAAATACGTCCATTGTCGATCTCCCATGGGCATGTGGCTTCATCATGCTGCTCTGCTGCTAAAATATATCCACGAACTGTTTGGGTATCTTGAAGTGGAACGTGGGCGTTTTGTGTGTGCCACTTGGAGCCCGTGATCATTAGCAGGCCAGTGCCCAGCCTGGGCCGCAACAGATTATATTGAAATATATCGTGGACTGCTCAATAAGATGAGCAGCTGTGTAAACGACCAACTGCTATACACGATACCAAATCTCGCAATTTCCCATTGCAAACCTCGAGCTAAGCAAATAAAAACTAGTGTCCGTAGAAACAGACAAGGATTTCACAATCTCTACTCACGTTCGCCATCGATGCCGCAATAGACCAGCATGTTGCCCAACAATGGCAATGACCGGGCACCTGGCACATACTACCGCATATCGTTCTTGCTGAGGTGATCCCAAAGCACGACGCAGGGTAAGCCAATCAGAGGTAGTGCCAACCAGATTATTTCGCAGCAAATTGCGAGCCGTAAATGAATAATTGTAGAAGCAGCTGGTTAACAGTTCGTCAGTCAGTCCTTAAATCTATCTACATATATAGCCATATATATTCATATTCATTGTCAAGTGTATAAGCTAACTTCAGCTCTATCAACTTCAGCTGTATCAAGCAGATCTAAATATATATGTATATATATATATATATATATATACATATACATATATATCTATAAGTAGAGTACGTCAAATCGATTACAATCTGAATATGCTTATATAATATATATGATGTATTCAATCAATTAATCAATCAACATTTTCATCCTTTTCCCACAGTTGCAGGTGAAAGCAGCAAAAGTCTTGAAATTATTTTCTATGAATATTATATTCAATGGACATTTTATGATAGACTAAAGCCAAGCCCAGTTATGGTAGAGATATCTAAATATATGTACAGCTAAAGCAGATATATGAATAAAGCTAGAATCAATCAATTTCCAGCGTCTTGAAGTTGTGCGTGATCGTGTTGCAAGAGTTGCTGTTGCCGTTGCTGTTGCTGTTGCTGTTGCTACTGCTGCTGGTCTTTTTGCACTTGTTTATCTGCCAGTTGGAGGGTTCCATCAAATAATCACTGGCAAAAGAAAACATTCCCATTAGCTCAACTATACGAATCTCTAGCTCCGAATGAGGCTTACCGCTGCTGCTGGAGCCGCTGCATCCATTGCTCCTTCAGCAGCGCCATTTTGCCCGCCTCTCCGCCGTATTCCTCCGGCAGCATGGAGCGCGGTATGTGCTTGAAAGGCGTATCCGCGCCGGGCAAATGGAAGTGGATCAGTTTGAAGACCTCGCTCTTGACGAACGGCTTGACGACGGCCAGCACCTTGTCCAGAAAGGATGGGCAGTTGAGCACATGAATCTCCTTGAGGCGCACCGGATGCGCCTCCTGCACGAACTTCATGTAGACGCGCAGCGCACTCAGCACCGTCTTGGTCATGTGGCGCAGCGAGTAGCCGGCCATGTCAAAGATGGGTATCTCGCCGTCGGATAAGTGGCCGTCCGTCTCCGTGGCGAAGCGGCAATCGGCGACCATAAAGAAGACCTTGACGCCGGCCGTAAAGTTGAACTGCCAATGGAATGTGGCATGCGGCACGTGGCATATGGAATGTTGAATGTTGAATGTTGAATGTGCAAGTTACAAGTTTACAATTTGAACGCAATTGATTTACTACAGCCGCTGCTCACCTTGTCCGCATCGTGGTCAATCAGGCGATAAAATAGCAACTTGTTGTTCTCCGGCGTCAGCCCGGGCAGCGGCACCAGATCTCTGCAAGCGGTACATAAACCACAATTTGTTTTAGTTAGACATTACCACAAAGTGGTAAACCGGTTGCAACGGCTCCGCCAGCTAGAGATGGGCACAGCTCGTGATGAGCTTCTGGTGTCGGATCGGTGCCAGTTAGTCTACATCCACATGCGTTGACGTGGCTTTGACACGAAGAAGAAGCTGATTACGTGACACGACACGACACGAATTAGACGTTGATCCTGAATTTGACATGAACTATAAATTGATCATAATTGAATGTCAAGACACTAACTAGCGGCTCTGTCAATGATTGACAGGAACTGTGATACAAGCTAAAAGCTAGTCAAATCCATATTTGACATGAACTATAAATTGATCGGAGCTTTGACGTGAGTAAACAACTAATTGAATACTTGGCACGATTTGACACTAGTTAAAAATCAATTGAGGCGTTGTTAGTAGTTGACAAGAGGCACAAATTGATCATTGGCACGACTTTAGACTAATTACAAGTTTATTGAGGTTTTGTCAAAACTTGACAGGAACTAAAACTCAATGGGGACTGAGACACGAACTCTGACTTGATAGAGACATCAACTACTAGTTAGTTGACGATTTGACGTGAGCTATAGCTATGAGCTATATATAAATTTCTATAGTAAGCATCAAAATTTATATATGATAAGAATATCGTGTATCTCTATTCATGTTTTTCCTTCGGCCAAAAAAATATTTATATGGTCTACATGTTGCCAAAAATAAGATCTCCTAGCCGGCTCACGTACATAGCTATAGCTATATACTGGATGGGTATACAATATATGTATGTATATTATAATAATATATTTATATATATTCAATAGTAGCTCGATATCAAAGAGACTATATCGAAAGCTGACAATAATTCATCATACATTTCGAACAGTAGAAATAGATCTAGCTAAAATTCTTGTGAAGATGCAAGTAACTCTATATGTCTATTTATTTGCCCTGACTTTCGTGATTTTCGTGCTTTTCGCATGTCGCATCTTTATTTGAATGCAACCGGCACGCGCCCATCTCTAGTCAATGCACTTACGCGACTTGCAAGAGCTGCTGGGAGCTGGCGTCCAATGGATCGCGGTCGATGAAGATTTGCGGATGCTTGTTGCGCATGGCATAGTTGAGCTGGAGCAGACGCTGGGCGGCAGCTACATCTCCGTGCGTCGTGTGCAGAAAACGACGCAGCAATGTGGACGCTAATCAATATAACGTGGTAATTGCAGTTGCCACAAAATGGGCGGGCAACCCCAGCGAGGCAGAGAGCGGGCGAGAGAGAGAAAGAGAGAGAGAGAGAGAGAGAGAGAGCAGAAAAGATGCAATTCAGTTGTGGTTAATGTGGTCGCCAGCGAGTTATGCAACTGGCTTTGTGTTGCAATTCAAGTTAGTTAACCCACAAAAGGAGTGATCTAGTCGGCACTGACCGACTACCAGATGCCCTGTCAAACTCTAAAGAAAGTTATTGTATAAGATATTTTACTCGAGTTGCTTTAGCTTTTAGCTAATTTGATTATCCATATTATCGCTATCGGCTAAACTTAAAATCTCATGGGATAAGATCCTAATTGTCATTTAAGCTTTTATAGCTATTCAACGATAGTCAAATTTCAGATTTTTTAAATGAAATTCTTATTTAATTTTTGCCATCTTCAATTAGCTTCATTTTAAATTTGGTTTATTTCTCACTTGCCCTTATACATGCCTTCTGCATCCATCAAGTCATAATACCCCATTCTAAAAGCATACAAGTTATAAGTTGACCGATCAAAGTGATAGCCCAAGTCAGAGGCACGACTCTTCACTCGACTGGGTAAGTGCTAAGCTCAAATACCACCTGGACAGGGTTTACGTAATGCTGGGCAATCAAAAACTTAAATGTGATTATGTGTTCATTATGGCTTGCGACGACTTGCTAGATTTGCGTCTAGATAACCACAGTGACTGAGTCACATAGAATAGACCTCCAGTTTGATGGGAATAACCCGAGACAAAAGAACTTTTAAGCTGTACTTTGAATTGCTTAAAATATACATATATTACGATTATAATAATAGCTTTTAATTGCAACAGCTCTCGATATTTAGCTAAGAATTTGGGTATTGTAAGCCAAGGCTTTGATTCAATAAAAAATATGTTGGGAGTAGATCTAAGTTCAACTTTATATGAAGAATTATTACTTGATTATACAAATTTCTAAACAATTGAAAATAAAACATAAATTTCAAGCTGTTCTTCAAGTTAATTTAGCTTATTAATAATAGAAACATGTAAATTAGATGGAAAATAAACAAGTTTCAAAAGCCCATTCTATTTCGTACAGCCGACGCCTAATTAAAACTGGGGTTTATTTATTGATATAAACAGAGCTTTAAATCATTGAAGAACTTGAAGTACTTGAAAATGCAGACATATAATTAGATGTGATTTTTATTAACGTGCAAATTTCCACTTCGCACTTCATTAAAAACTATGTGTGTGTGTGTTTTTTTCTAACCTATCGTTAATTAAATATTATTCAATTAAAAACAACCTTTGAGTAGAAATATATTAGGAATAACTTTTGTTTGAAATAGATATTCATTAATATATATTAAGCAAATTATCTCAAGAACAATGATAACTTTCTTAAAATATACATATATTAAAAAAAAAAATTCTATATTATTCCTTTCATCAGCTGAATATTAGAGTTTTTGTTTTTATCGAAACTCAGCTTAATATTTATTTATGAAATTTCAGTTAAGTTCAAACTATCGATTAATTCGATCATTTGACATTACTACATTCTCTTTGACCCCTCGTTTTCTCCACTCTTTCTCTTTCCCTTTACATACAAATATTCAGCGGCAGCTGCGGATGCGCCTTAATTAAATTTTGCAGCTCTGCCAAACGCTGCGCCATCAGCTGTTCGGGATCCTTTATGTGCACCATTTCCAACACTGTCTCGAAAGAACAACAAATAGAAACTTCAATTAACGACTTCCAAGCGGGAGAATATGAAAATCGCGTCTGTGCGCCGCTAATTCGCGACTGCAACTGATTTGTGTGTGAAGTTTTTCGGACGACGCCGCTGCTGCTGCCGCTGCCGGTGCCAGTGCTGTTCGCTAAAGTAAAAACAAAAAAAAAAAGAAACAAACGAAAATTTAGCCAAAGCACGGGATGGGGGGAGGAGGAAAGTGTGTAGCATGTAAGTTTAGGTTAAGGCATTGCACTCGCCATGCGACTTAAGATCTGCAGACTGTCTGTGCCTCTTCCTCTGTCTCTCGTTCTCCCTGCCCTACGCTGCCAGCATAACTGTATATGTGTGTATCTGCACATGCGTGTCTATGTGTATGTGTGGGAGAGATTGACGCAGCGGGAGTGCAGACGTCTGGGATTTTCATGCGAATTTTTGTTGTTTTTTGGTCTGTTGGGCTATTTACGTAACCCACTTGCAATTGTTTCATGTGCTGGAAGGTCGATTGTATGTGTGAGTGAGCGAGTGTGTGTGTTCTATGAAGCGTGTATGTATGTGTGTTCAACGATCGTCTACAACTTCTTTTAATCACGTTGCTATGAAAAATCTGTGCACGTTTAAAATACCCTATAAAGATGAATACATTGGGTGAGTTAAGCCGACAAGTCAAGTCAGCAGAAGCTAACAAATTTAATAGATAGATTTGATGGTGATAAAATTATTTGAATTAAAGTAATACTCATATGTATAAAAGTAGACGGTATGTGCTTGCGACTCTCTGCTCATTTCTTTTTTTTTTTTTTTAGTTTTCGGCGTTTTTATCGCGACATTGGCAAACAATTTTCGTATGCGCTCCACTTGCTATGCTTAACGCTTCTGCCCCCTGTTGTCTCCCTTCCACTCCCTTCTTTTGCAGCCCCGTTGCCGCCTCGTCGCCTTTACGTGTTTCGCAAGCTAAACTGTGCGACACAACAACAACATAGACACAGCTTGTATTAAACAAAATGTGAAAAATAAAGAAGCAGTACATTGACAACAGCTAGGCAGCAAAAGAGACAGAAACAGCAACAGAAACAATGATAACCGATAGTCAAAAGCGACACTTTTGCAGAATGCCTAATGAAAACATAAACCACAACAACAACGAGAACAGTTATTTGGGCAAATGAAGATGCGTGAATGCCCTCACATTCATTTGATATGCATACATGTATGTATGTATGCATGCAAAAAAATATAATAATAATAATAAAACTGTGGCATAAAAACATAGCTTATATAGGAGTAAATTAATACTATTATTTTTATTTTTATTACTTATTAATATTATGTTGGTAGAATTTATCTGTCTAAATTAAATTTAGCAATATAGCTAAGCTACTCGCATTGCAAGCGTATTGGAAGCGCTCTGGAACTGAAGCTGAGAAGTTGCTTCGCAGGGCATTTCCATACTTTTTAGCGTACTCGTATATTTAGTAAAGTCATAAAATGGACGCACGCAGCTTTAAAAACAATAATAATAACAACAACAGCAAATACAAAAGACCCCGCACATGACACCAAGTTAAATATTTTGTATGTTACTTTTATTGAAAACTGTTTGACCTTGCACAGCACTAATACGCACACACACGCACACTCACACACACGCACACGCACACTCACACTCACACACACGCACACTCACACACACTCGATTTTTGTAACTTGAGAAAATTTGGTTTTGCAGTTACCAAAAAGTGCGCCAAAACTGAAAACCAAACGCGGCTTCAAATGTTAGCCACAAATTATAAGTCCAAGGTCAAACAAGAGAGTGGAAAAACAGGTAATTTTTAGAATCAGTAGCAAAAGTCAAGCAAATATTGGTTTTAGAACCTGTTATCTCAACTTAACAATTGAATAAAACTTTAGAGCATCTGTAATACTTACATATATTTAATATTTTTAAATTTTGTTTTAGGAAAAATGCCTGCGTCATTATCAATCAGCAATTTCGGCAATTTTTATGATGACAATTGCAGGTTAAGTTTTTCTTGCCTTTTCATTTACATATACATATACATATGTACATACATATATTTATATGTATTTACATATACATATGTACATATGTATGTGTGTGTGTGTGATTCTGTACTCATGTTTTGATTGTGCAAACTTTGCACAATTTACTGGTGATTGTATGTAAATGTTGCAACTGGCCTACAATCAAGTTAAATAAATGCAAATGTTTATTTATTTAACAAATCAATGTAACGGCTAGAATCTTTTGTGCCAAATCATTTGATTTGAATTTGAAGTGGAAAGTGGTTAAATACTACTTGAAACTGGCCACACTGCAGCCATATGTGTACACAATTTGCTTATTAGCCTACACCTGGAATAAGAAATAAAATGCCTGTTAAAATACTGGAGCTTAACAAATCATACATAAATTAACATTAAAAAACATTTATTTTAGGCGCGCTCTTATTTTCGAACGAATGTCTCATAGCAAGCAGCTTGCGTCCGCAATGATCCATACGATAGTGTGTCTAAGAAGCGCTGCCGCTGCTCAACACTGTGAACAGCCGTAAATTGACAACTGTCAAGTACGCGCCATGTTTTTGCTCACGCACGCATTACAGTGGAAAGAAGAAGCACGTGCCACAAAATTTATGCAGCCGAATAAAAAGCAAACAAATTGAATTTGTAGTAAGCAAAAGCAGCAAGAAGGCACACAATTGCAGCATTAATTATAACCAAACAGCGGCGCCATCATCGGCCTAGGTAATTATTAAAGGGCAGAACAATAACAAACTTTGTTTGCAAAACATTCCCTGAAGAAGAAGCAGAACGCCGCGCTACAATAACAGCAAGCAGAGAGGGTGAAAAAAAAAAAAAAAACGGGGAAAATTGCAACCAGTCGCATCGACAGCAGCAGCGCAGACTCTCTGCCGACGAGAGAGCGGCATTTGTTCTTCGCCAGAGGCAAATTGAATTGCAAATAACCAAAAAAAACCGCGTGGTTAGCTTGTTTATAATTATTATCGTTGTTGTTGTTGTGGCATCTGAGCATAAGATAAACGAGTAATGTGAAAATAGAAATAAATATATTTGCAGAGTTCAACATTGAGTGAAGCTGAAAAACGGAATCAAATTACGCCATGGTGCCCATTGGAGCCGTTCACACCGGCCATCCCGGCGTTGTGCATCAACAGCAGCAGCAGCAGCAGCCAATGCCAACGGCTCCCAGTGGACCAAACACGCTGCAACCATCTGTGTCATCGACATCGACGAATACAACATCGAACAAGAGCTCGATGTCGGTGAAGCCCAATTACACACTCAAGTTTACACTTGCCGGCCACACCAAGGCCGTCTCCGCCGTAAAGTTTAGCCCGAATGGCGAATGGCTGGCCAGCTCATGTAAGTTTTTGACAATTGTTGTTAATCATTTTGGATTAACGTTTGGATTTTGCAGCTGCCGACAAACTCATAAAGATCTGGGGCGCCTATGATGGCAAATTTGAGAAGACCATTTCGGGCCACAAGTTGGGCATAAGCGATGTGGCCTGGTCCTCCGATTCACGCCTTTTGGTCAGCGGCAGCGATGACAAAACGCTCAAAGTCTGGGAACTAAGCACCGGCAAGAGCTTGAAGACGCTCAAGGGTCACAGCAACTATGTCTTCTGCTGTAACTTTAATCCACAGTCGAATCTGATTGTGTCCGGCAGCTTCGATGAGAGTGTACGCATTTGGGATGTGCGCACAGGCAAATGCCTGAAGACGTTGCCCGCGCACTCTGATCCCGTTTCGGCAGTGCATTTCAATCGTGATGGCTCGCTGATTGTCAGCTCCAGCTATGATGGACTCTGTCGGATTTGGGACACGGCCAGCGGACAGTGCCTGAAGACGCTGATCGATGATGACAATCCACCCGTTAGCTTTGTCAAATTCTCGCCCAATGGCAAGTACATACTGGCCGCCACCCTCGACAACACACTGAAGCTGTGGGACTACTCCAAGGGCAAATGCCTAAAGACCTACACGGGTCACAAGAACGAGAAGTATTGCATATTTGCCAATTTCTCTGTAACTGGCGGCAAGGTGAGAAACTTGTGAAATCTCAATGCAATCGCAGCATTTAATACAAACGATTATCTATTTATTGTATTTACTTGTGCAGTGGATTGTCAGCGGCAGTGAGGACAACATGGTCTACATATGGAATCTGCAAAGCAAAGAGGTTGTACAAAAGCTGCAAGGACACACGGACACCGTCCTCTGCACCGCCTGCCATCCCACAGAAAATATCATAGCATCGGCCGCGTTGGAGAACGACAAGACCATCAAGCTCTGGAAGTCCGACACATAGGATGGAGTCTTGTAACAGCAACACACACACACACATTTCTTTAATAATCTTATTTTAAAACTAATTACTTTTAATTGACCCTTTTTTTTTTAACATAAAAAAGTCATCTGAAAAACACGGTTAAGCAAAAATGGAACATTCTAAGCTACAATTGCAATTAAATTATTGCAACTATGTATATTTAAATATTTATTAGCTAATGTATTGGCCAGTTAAAAAACAAAACATCAATAAAAATCCTTCAATTTGTATACTTACCACAGCTGAAAATCATATTTAAGTACGAATTGTCAAACACACACACAGCCAACAAAAAGATATAAACAAACAAGAGCAACAAGCGTGCAAAAAATGTAAATTTAAAATAAAAAATTACTCATACTTTGACTTTTCTGTCCATCACTTAAGTTTTTTTTATTTTATATATGTATTGTGTTTTAATTATTGCATTAGTTTGTAAAGAGGAATTGAAACATTTGAGAAAAATGGCGAAAAAGAAAACAAAATTAATCAGATTTTGTAACTAAAGAAAAAAAAAACAGTTGTATTAACTACATTTTTTTATATATATATTTAAATAGTTTACTTATAAGTTACGCATATTTCCAGGCTTCTAAGTCGTGATGAATTCAACCTGAAAGTTTTAATGTCAAATCTTAACCAAAAAAAAGTAATAAATTTGAATATGTTTTTAACATTTGAATATGGCCAAAATTTTATATTTGTATTTTTAAGCAAAATTAGTTGTGTTAGTAAACACAGTGAGTGTTGTTAAGGTGCGTTTTCATCGCCGATGTTAGCAGTGCGAAATCATCGATAAAATTGCCGATTACTTTGGCAGCCGTGGTCACCATCACCAATAAATAATTTCGTTTAAGTGCATTAGGCATTCATTTAATCCGTGTTTTGTGTTGTGTTTTACCCACATTTTTAATCAATATGGTAAGTTGGTACAACGGTTGTTGCTATTGTCTAGCCAGCAAATAATTTGTTTCATTTGTTTTCAAATCTGTTGTTTTTTTTTTCTTCCTTATTTACAGGCAGCATATACGGAGGATCAGTTGGCTGGTGAGTATCAGTATGCGTATGCGTGTGTGTGTGTGTGTGTGTGTGTGTGTGTGTGTGTGTGCGTGCGAATGTTGTGGAATGCGTGTGTGTAAGTGGGTGTTGGTTTGGAAATGGGCGCAGAAGTTCAAAGTGCCAACTCAAAGCTTGGCCAGCAGCGAAAATGGCAGAAAAAAAACACAAAACAGCACATATTATTTGTGTATACGTTGTCAACATGTTTCTTTGTGTCTGTATGCTTGCGTATGCGTGTGTGACTGTGTGTGTGTGTGTTACACATCTTCATATGCGGCGCATGAATCATTGATAAAATAAACACATAAAGCGGCCAACGAAAGCAGCCATACGATCGCGTCAATGACTCACACAACGAACGCGCAAAGCAATAACGATTTACAGTTAAATGGCAGCTAGAAGGATTTGATTGGCTGACAGATTGAATGGACTGGCTGACTGTCTTCGCTGCCAGGACAACGGCGCAAACTGCCTCGAGCTCGTCTCAGCGGCGACTGCAACAGCTGCCGCTGCAGCTGTCGTCGCTTGCATTGAAAAACGCCGTACGAAAAACAAACATTCAACTTTTTTGGCCATATCCATGTTGGCCGCGCTGGCTGCCATTTACGGCGCCTTTTCTGGGTCAACACACGCCGCATGGCCCTGGCCACGCCACGCCCCCGCCGTCCCGCCCAGCATTGGGTTTTTACTTTACGCAATAGGCTGTTTAAATTTTTCGCAGTTCTGATAACTTAATCAAAATCTACTCAATTGCTTGTCGCCTGGCGATAAGTTGTTGTTGTTGTTGTTGTTGCTGTTGATGTTTTTGCTGTTGCTGTTGCTGCAGTGACGTCAGCTGACCGCATTGCACGTATTGATTTACCTGAACGTCAGGCACGACGCATCGCTGCGGCTGCCGCTCGACGATTGCCTAAAATGGGCAAAATTCTGTTGTTGTATTTAATGCCATTTTTGGCCGGCTAACAACAGCAACAACAACAGAACCAAATAAACAAATAACAAAAAATGAGCGAAACTTGAGCTGCGGCATAACGAAGAGCAAATGCCCTAGTAGATATATGTACATATATATAATATATATATAAATAAATCTGTAGCTAAGGCAAATGCTTTTTAGACAACAAATTATAGCTGACATATATATGAAGTTGAGTGTGTATAATCTAGAATCTATTAAAAACTGAAGTCAATCAAGTATATATCCAAGAGCATCAGGGCCGGATCAAACACATTAATGTCATGGTGCCAACTTTGGTGAGGTCCCTTCAAATAAAGCTCAATATCCCAGTCATGAGAATGAAATATTATAAGAATCATATGCTTATGTACTTAAGTTTAATAAGAATTAAGAATACATAGCATATATTAATTATAGAATATTCACTTTTCCCGATTTTTTGTGCGCAAAACTTGTACTAGGGGATTGAGGAGGATATCATTTTTCAAACCTAGACGTGCCAAATGAGCTAATCGATATTGTTCAGTATCTATTATGTGATACAAGGAATCCGGCCCTGTGGAGGATGATTAAGAATAACTAACCAAGGAATGTTGCTCCAACTACTGTACATGTTGCACACTTAAAGATATCCCTGAAGTACCCTCTGGCAGGGTATCAATGAGCACAGCAACAGCCTCTGCTGCTGCTGTTGCTGCGGCTGCTGCAGCCGCATGCTGCGCAATCTGTTGCAGCAACGACTCAGTAGCAGGCAGTGCAGTCAGGCAGACAGTTCGAGATACCTTTAATTTAATTAAATCCAATATCACTGGAGAGCATCATGTACTATTACACGGCACACGTGAAGCCCACCTTTACCACGCTTGAAGGTTGCAAATATGCATACATATATACATACATATACTTATAACTCTTATCTCTAAATTCATGTATCGCTATCTAATCATTATTTTGCTTTGCCCTTTTGCAGAGTTCCAGGAGGCGTTCAATCTATTTGATAACCGCGGCGATGGCAAGATTCAGCTAAGCCAGGTGGGCGAATGCTTGCGTGCATTGGGCCAAAATCCCACCGAGTCGGATGTGAAGAAGTGCACACATCAGCTGAAGCCGGACGAGCGCATCTCGTTCGAGGTCTTTCTGCCCATCTATCAGGCTATATCGAAGGCGCGCTCCGGCGACACAGCCGACGATTTCATCGAGGGCTTGCGTCATTTCGATAAGGATGCTAGTGGCTACATATCGTCCGCTGAGCTGCGTCATCTGTTGACCACGCTCGGCGAGAAGCTCACCGACGAGGAGGTTGAACAGCTGCTGGCCAACATGGAGGATCAGCAGGGCAATATTAACTATGAGGAGTTCGTGCGCATGGTAATGAGCGGCTAATATATAGCCCTTCGATGGACAGGACGAGGGGGTGAAGAAGAAGAAGAAGAATCAGAAGAAATTTAAAAGACATCATCAACAACAACACCAAGAAGAAGATGAAAATGATGAAGATGTAGATGTTGTAGGAACACTCACCTGCCATGTTAGCTAGCCGTTCATTCCGCCAAAAGTCCAATTCCAATATTCCAAGTTATTTTCTCTATTATCCATATTTGTATATTTTTGTATATTGCATTTCGCGGCAAATTGATATGATTCCATTTAAAACAACAACGACAAAGAGGCGACCTACATACATAGCACACAAATCTAACCATTGTTTCAAGCAGGGTAAAGCACATCCTCAGAGAGGTCGCATCGTATTATACTAAATTGTTCGAGTTTCTAATTCAAAAACAACTTATCTTTATTTCTTTACACAAATACACCCACATATATATATACATATACACAACACACACACACACACACAACACATATATGGATCCGTAATGGAACTCAAGTCTTTAACGAGTATCGTAACAAGTATTGCTAATTAATGATTTTGATATCTATGTATATATATATGTATATATATAGGCATATATATGTATATATATCGGAGAGAGAAGCGTATAATTGAATTTAATGCGCATTTCAAATTTATACATGTTTTACTTTTTTTTTAATAATTTAATAATATATATTTAATAATTGAAACGAATGAAAGTAGATCTTTTTACAAAAGAAACGTACTTAAAGTTATTAAAAAAAAATATGAAACACAATACATCATCTGCATTTTTTTCTTAATTCTTAATTTTTTACCAATATTTGAAAATAAAAATTGAAAATGCAGTGCTGTAGCATTTAGCTTTTTGTAGGTGTTGTCATTTTTAAGTGCTAAACTGGAGTATTAATAATGCGCTTCTAATTGAACTTAATGATGATTAATGCGTACAGAGGAAATGACAAAACATTTGTGACTGGCTGTTGTGAGTAATTGAAAACGATGTCTATTAAATTATTTATAAGTC
Source organism: Drosophila hamatofila (assembly GCA_035045345.1). NCBI lineage: Eukaryota > Metazoa > Arthropoda > Insecta > Diptera > Drosophilidae > Drosophila > Drosophila hamatofila. Next base: position 21,852,000 of record JAWNPA010000039.1, on the reverse strand, counting down.
TGTGTTTTCAAGGTGCTAATTTAACCAATGAGTCGCCTAGTGAAGTTGCGGTATTTTATTGGTATTTTTATAAACGCCCTCTGCCGGTCACACTGCCCGAGCCCCAGTATAGAAATAAACAAAAGGAAATATGTTGTATTCAATTTAAGCTTTATGGATTTGAGGCAGTGCTTAACTGATTTTCCTTAATTAGCGCATAGCGTTGTTTTATTTTATTTTAGTTGCGCTTCCTTTTTAAGTCATGCCGAAAACAGCTGGCGTAGTCGCCACATTGGCAGGAGGTGGCGAACCAAGTTCGCCAGTGCAAAAGGTTTGGAAGCCCGAATGTGAGTAACAATTTGTTGCATCTATGCCATCTATTGATTGAGTGCACTCGATTGTAGTGTATAAAATACAACTAGACGCACCGGCACCACATCCGGTGCGCTGCCAGCGCACCCTACCTCTGCCGCCAGCCAACAGCACCGCCGATGCCGTCGAAGACAACAGCCAGGCGGTGCGTCTCTATGGCAGCGAGTATCATGGCGTCATGGGACACCTGGAGGCGGAACAACTGCTGGCAAATGCTCCCGATGGCAGCTACCTGGTGCGACGCAGCCCCAAGACGGATGGCTACTATACGCTGAGCGTACGCTTCAACAAGCGCTGCAAACACTTCAAGGTCTTCCACAAGCCGGGCAGCGGCCATCATTTGCGCGAACAGGACAAACATTATGAGACGGTGCACGAGATGGTCGCCGACGGCCTAATCAACTTCCACATGCAGTTATATGCCAGCCCCATTATACAGCAGATCAATCAGCAAACCAAAAACTGTTATCAGCAGAGTCCATATATGACTCTGAATCGTCGCAAGCTGCGCGCGCTCTCCAATGAGATGGGCAAATCAGCCAGCGTGGACACATCCGATTCAGCAGCTGCAATTTCCTCAGTTCAGGACACTCCGTCTCAGCCGCAGCAGGACTCGCAGCAGCAGCAGCAGCAATTGCTGCCACAACAGGATCCCATGCCGTTGATATATGAGAAGCCGCACAACTTCAAGGTGCACACGTTCAAGGGTCTGAACTGGTGTGAGTTTTGTGCCAACTTCCTGTGGGGCTTCACGGCGCAGGGTGTCAAATGCGATGCGTGCGGCTTCATGGCGCACAACAAATGCTCGGAGCTGGTGCCGCCGAAGTGTGTGCCCGATCTGAAGTGCATTCGTGGTGTGTTTGGCACTGATCTGACCACCATGGTGCAGCTGCATCAATGCAACATCCCGTTCGTGGTGCGTCGCTGTGTGGAGGAGGTGGAAGCGCGTGGCATGCTCCAAGAGGGCATCTATCGCGTCTCCGGCTTTGCCGATGAGATCGATGCACTGAAACTGGCCCTGGATCGCGATGGCGAAAAGACGGACATGTCCGAGGGCGCCTATGGCAATGTCAATGTCATCGCGGGCACCCTGAAGCTCTATCTGCGCCTGCTGCCCGTGCCGCTGATCACGTTCCAGGCCTATCCCAGCTTCATGGCTGCAGGCCGTAAGTCGAGAGCAATTGAGTTGTCATGGAGAAATTGAGAATTCACTTTAATGTCCCTTCCCACAGGCAATGCATCGCCCGCGGAGCAGCTGCAGCTGATGGCGGAGGCTGTGCGTCGCCTGCCGCCGGCGCATTTCAATTGCTTGCAATATATGCTGGAGCATCTGAAGCGGTAAATTGTATCCAGTTCGGGTGTCCATTGTCCCTATTTTGTATAAATCTTGTTGCCTTTTTTAGCGTCGCTTCGCATTATGCCGTCAACAAGATGAATGAGCACAATTTGGCAACTGTGTTTGCGCCCACGCTGATTGCCACGCCCCAGCATATGACGAATCTCACGGAGGAGATCTTTATGCTCTCCTCGCTGATCACGCATTGCGAGAAAATCTTTGCCTCCAGCACGAGAAAGCAATAAGCCGTATCTCGCTGTCTCTGTCTTATCCATAACTCATCAGTCCATCTCTTTCTGATTGGAATCCTTAATTAGTTTTAATATTTTAGCCAAGCGTTTATTTATTTGTGGAGAAACGAAAACATTTTGCCGCATCATCGATGCATTCACCAAAAATCTAGACTCTAAATAGAATTATATATACCAATTATATATATATACCAAACGATACTATTTATATACACATTTCAAATTAGTTTTGATTCTACTTTGGAACTAGCATTGAATGTTGTAAGAATTAACGTACGAATTTACCAGCAAAATCTTATGGAAATATATTTTCAAATGTATTTAGGCCAATAAAACGATACCAGAAACGAAATATTTATATATTTATATCATACTTAAGCTATGTTAGTCATAAGTTCCAATCAATGAAACGTATCAAATTATGAATCTTAACTCGAGCCAATCGATTGTTTCAATTATATCCTATTATATTGTGTTAAAGACACCAAATGTCTATAGCAAATGTCATATAGCAAAAACTAAGTTTCAAGTTATAAACAAAAAAAGAAATATATTTTGTCTGAAAATTTTTCTGAAATATCTCAATATTGATGAATTAAAGGCAACAGATTTTTTAAGCCACGCAGTATTGTAGATTTCTGTATAATATATTTTTAGAGCTATATGAAATCGTATCATTTGACCATAGGAACAATTATTTATTATTTTATTACTTATATTTGAGATTTTTTGTTTGGCAAATCAAGTGCAATGCATATCTAAATCGAACCCGAATTCGAACTCGAATTCGATTTCAAATTATTGCATACTTTAAATGCTTATCTAGTATTTAGTATTAAATGCATTTTTGTTTAATTTGTCAAGTGGATATGTTATTTATGCAATTCAAAATCGAATTTAGATACGAATTCCAACATCATATAAAATTTGTAAATTTTGGATATAATATTTATTGAATTACAGCACCATTAGGTAGACAGTTATATCAGAATTCAAGTATCTTGGATATTATAAATTGGACTTCGAACTCGAATTGGAATTCATGATATGTATTGATATATGTATTGATATGAAATGTAGCGCATATTCAGTTCGATATCGAATCCGAATTGAATTTGAATTTATATTATTTTAGATAAATTTATAGAATCTTGTACAATTTGTTAAAGCAAACGCAATTTGAGGAAGTAAAGGATATGCAATATTTTAGATAGTAAAAATTCGAATTTTAATTTGAATTATTTAAACTACATTTTTACAATATTTATCTAAGATTTATTAAAGTTTGGCTTAATTTATCAAATTACGATCAAAGAATACCCAACTCGATATCGAATTCGAACTTGAAAACTTATATAAATAAAATTGAAGCTATGTTGTATGTAAGATCGATTTATTGAATCAATTTGAATTCGAATTCGAATATCAGAAATAATTTAAAATCGTAAAACTCGATCTTCATTATCAAGGCCTTCTAGACCCGAATTTAAAACAAATTTGTAACGTGTAACTTTGGTTGAAACTCGAGTCGAATTTTGTAGCGCCTAGTAGGCCTCGACTGACAGCCCTACGATGTGGACTAGAGCAGTTGAGTTCTAGGCTCATTCTACATTTGGGCAGACATCAAAATTGTTGTATCAGAATTTGAAAAAACCTAAATATTTTAGAGAAATAAAAATCAGAAACAAAAATATAAATAATAACCACACAAACATTCTAAAATAAGATATTACGCCAAAAAAAATAATAAAATAATAAAAGGAATTTTGGCAAAATATAGGCAAAGCAAAAAGTGCGAATTTTTGTTGAAAATGGCGAGCGCTACGACAGACCAAACCTCGAACGGACTTTCAGGCCAGGCCGAGGGCGCAATTGCCTCAGCTGGGACATCTACTAGATTAACTGCGGGTGCATCTACTAGAGTAACTGCGGGTGCATCATCGAGTGTACCGCCAGGCACTGGATCTTCCCCCAAAATGGAATCTTGTTTGGAAGCTCGTCTCAATGCGCCCATGTATAAGGTCAGCCAGTTCTGGACCTGCTCCGAGCTGATGCCCAAGCTGCCGCACGTGACGAAGCTGTGGGAGACATATCAGCTGTTCGTGCGTCCGCCCGACATCCGGACCATCGACATCCTGAAGGTGGGCGAGTGCCTGCGTGCGATGGGCGTCGACTTCGACGATTCGAATATGAAGGCGAGTCTGGTGGACCGTCTGCTGCTCTTTCCGCAGATTAAGCCGGCGACCCGTGCCAGTTTCGAGCTGGTCCTGAGCGTCTACTGTGAGCTGATGAAGGTGTTTGTGGTGCCCAGCTCAGCGATGATGATCAATGGCCTGAGCTGCTGCGACGAAAAAAAGACGGGCGTGCTGCCCTCGGCGCAACTGCGCCGCATCCTGACCACCGTCGGCCAGCGACTCACTGAGACGGAGGCGAGCACCCTGCTGGACACCATGACGGATGCGGTCGGCAATGTGAACTATGTGACCCTAATGGAGAAACTGTTCCCCACAGATACCGAGACCGCCGACAAACTGAAGCAGGCGGGCATCTATCTCTCTGCACTGGGTAAAAACGCCTTCCACATGGACATGGGCAAGCGGGACGACTTCATACGGGCGCTGCGCAAGCTCGATGCGGCCGACACGGGCTTCGTGACCCCCGATAGCCTGCTGGAGCTGCTCAATGAGAGCGGCGAAAGGTTCACCATCTCCGAGCTGATCGCCCTTGCGTCCGGCATGACCAACGATGAGAAACACATACATTACCGTAGCTTCCTGCGGCTAATCATGAATGAGTGAGCGAGAGAGCAAGCGAGAAAGCGACCAAACCGGCGACTGAGCAAGTGATAGAGAGAGAGAGAAAGTTGACGCGACTGGCTGTTGGAGTATGCATATAGACATTTCGACGTATGGACATGTGTTGTGATTGCGTGTCTATCAAATTGATATCGGACTTATACTATTAACTTTTACCTAAATTTATTCATATCTATTTCTATGTACTTAAATACATATGTATGTATGTATAGCTACATATGTATGTATCTAAAATTTCACTGCTTAACAGTACAAATTCTCAGCGGCGACAATAGCCCGACACAAGACGCAACAGTGATCGTCTTTTATATTTAATTCGTCAATTAAAGAGAATACTGTTTGATCATGATTTACTTATTTATAAATATTTTTTTCATATTTCCAAATTTAGCGCATTTCTGCAGGCTGCCCCACAAAAGCTGGCTGCTATAGATGCTATTGCATGCCTGCACACTAGCGCCATCTAGATGTCAATGCAGCCATGTATAACAGCTTACGTCGCTGCCAAATGCTTTACAACAGCTGGCAGCACTGGCTTTAACGGTCATTCTGCCAGCTAAACAATTTTTAGTAACGGCTATTCTGCCAGCTGTAAAATTGTCATGCTGGAAAATGAAAGAAAATATTGCTTGTGTGTGGATAATGCGTTTATTAAAAAATATTACATTTCTGACGCTTAGGAGCTAAACGAAACTTACTCATATATCATATCATATATGGATTACACATGACAATAATTGATTTCTTTTTCTTTTGATTAAGTATGACGAATAAATAGTTTAAATCTAAAAAAAAAATTTGTTTGCTTTATATATATGTATATATATATATATTTGTTATTTTTTGGATTGGTTTGCTTTGTTGTGGAGCTAAAAAGGCTGTTGAAAGCGATCTGGCAACGTTGCTGTGGCTGCTGCTGCTGCTGCATGTCAGACATTTTCGCTTTGGGCGTGGCTGCCGCTGCCGCCCACAGACGTTAGCTCCATTTTAATGGGTGCCACAGCCGTTGCCACCGTCTGCTGCAGCTGCAGCATTTGATAAGCGCTGCTGTTGTTGCTGCTGCTGTTGTTGTTGTTGTTGTTGTTGCTGCTGCTGCTGCGCTCCTTGAGCATATCACACTGCGCCTGCGCCTGAGCCTGGGCAAAGCTGCGCACCTGGAGAAAGAGTCCGCCGTTGTTCAGCAGACGTGCCTGATGCTCCTGCGCCTTGGCGCGCAGACAAGCAATCGAGTTGTTTCTGAGAGATTGGAGATGGGAGATCAGAAATTGCAGATCAGCAATCAGTGCTTTATAGCTTACCTAAACGCATCCGGATCGTGCTCCATGAGCGCTGCTGCAGCCGCTGCTGCTGACAAATGATGCGCATGCAGCTGCTGCTGTTGTTGTTGCTGTTGTTGCTGCTGTTGCTGCTGCTGCTGTTGTTGCTGTTGCTGGTGTTGAGCTGCTGCTGCAGCTGCTGCCACGGCTGTGTTCATTATCAAATGGAAGTCCTTGCTAGAGGCAGCGGCGCCAGCGCCTGCTGCATTCGCCGCATCCAGCAGCGGATGATAACTGGGCGTGGCAACGGCATAAAGCTGGGCGGGCGGCGGCGGCTGCTGCTGTTGGAGCAACTGTTGCTGCTGCAGCTGCTGCTGTTGCTGCTGGTGTTGCGCCTGTTGCTGCTGCTGCTGCTGCTGCTGAGAGGGCGATGGCGAGCTGAGCTCTATGTGCGGCGACCCGGAGCTGTTGGTGGTGGCGCCCGTGGGCGTGGTTGCAGCCGAGGAGGCGGCTGCATAGCCGCTGCTGCCGTGCGGCGTCGTCGACGTGGGCGGCGCAGTGGAGGCGTTCGTCGGACAGCTACTGGGCGCCGGACTGACCACGTTCAAGGACTCCGTCGACGAGCTGAGCGCACGCGAATGCGAGCGCAATTCATCCGAGTGAACGGACTTTGAGCCGGCCGAATCTTCATGATCGCTGACGCCCGAGTCGTCCTTGAGCGTTGATTGTGCCTCAATCGATTTACGATGCATGCCTGCCAGAGAGAGAGAGAGAGAGAGAGAGAGAGAGACAGAGAGACAGAGAGACAGAGAGAGAGAGGGAAGAAAAGAGAAAGAGAGAGGGAGAGAGAGATGAAGCATTTTAGTACATGTTTAGCTATAAGTGCTTGCAGCTTTATTAAGAGTGCGTGCTGGAGTGGGGCATAAAAGCTTTATGGGTTTATATTTCAAGGAGCTTTTTCTAATTTATAAAAACAATCCATGAAAACCTACTAAAATCTTAGAGCTACCTCTATGCTACTGTGGAAAGTCTGTTCACAAAAGTAATTTATTTACTAAGAGCTTAGCTAACTAGAAAGCTTAAAGCTCTTCGATATCAAGAGCCGCAAGGAAATTAAAGCTTAGCTTAAACACAAAGATAAAGTTATGTATTGAATCATATTAAATTCTTGTGTTTGAAATGAATCGAAATTCAGCTCAAAAAAAGCTTTACATATATTGAATGAAAGAATTTAAAATATATTTAATTGTGTGGGCTTATAATTGAAGCTTGTCAGGATAGTTAAGCTTGCAAAATAAGACGTGCTTAGCTTCTGTACAGAGAGATTAAAACTACAGGAAAGCTTTTGATCAAAGCAATACGAGAGCTTTTAGGTCAAGATATAAGAGATTTATTCAAGAAAGCTATAAGAGAACTTTCTATGAAAAAAAAAAATATATATATATAAAAATATAATATTAAAGCTATACGAGAGCTTTTCGTTATTCTTGATATTCGCATTTAAGACTTTTATAGTACTCTTTAAGAAGACTACAAAACAGCTTTATAAATTAAGTTTTAGGATAGCTTTATTAGTGCTTCAATGTCAACAATTACATTTGTTTTCTGAAAACTTTAAGTAAAGTAAAAGCTTAAAAGTTCATTGGGAAATAACTAAGTTAGGTAAAAGCTTTAGGTGCTTATAAATCTATTTTCAAATTTTCAAGTGATCTATAAGAGCTTTCAATATCGTTCGCTTTTCTTTTGCTCAAAGCGAGCTTTCAGCGTAAACTAAGCTTGACATTGTCAAATATGCAGTTTAAGCTGTTTTCATTAACTCTCAGCGGATGTCATTATGAGAAGTAGGAGTTGGAGTAGGAACAGACTTAACAGATGGTTTGAGTTTCGCTTATGCAGCATATGGATGAGAGCTGACTATGACTCTGACTGGGGCGAATGCTAATCCCTCGTGGAATACGCTGTGAATATTGTTATCTGATCAGCGTTTGGCTGTCAGCATTTTGAGCATTTTGAGCATATTAACTGGTTGGCCTCGCATCAATTGCCAACTAATTTGACATACACATACTTAATTAAAAAAAAAATAAATATATATATATAGAAATTGAAAGGGCAAATAGAATAACCTCAAAGCTGAGCTGTTAAGCCACTTAAGGCGCGGCTCGGTCCCGTCGCTACTTGGGAATTAATTTGCGAAACACCCAACGCATTATCGGAAGAGCTAAGGGTTGTACGGGCTGAGGGGCGAAGGGCGTAGGGCGGTGGGCGGGGTTGTGGATGAGGACAACGGCACAAGTGCCAATAAAACCTGCAGTTCTCACAATGCGAATAGATAAACGATAAATGCCAAATTAAAGCTGCAAACCCCACTCCAACTCCAACTCCAATTCCAATTCCAACCCCAACCCCTAACCCGACGCACCCTCGGCGTATGCATTTTGCATTTATTAAGCGATTATTAACAAATAAAAGGCCAAAACGCAAGTCAAACCACTGCCAACCACCGACAAGCACTTGTTAAGGGCGCCTGACTGCCACCCTCCCCTCAGCCCCCGCAACCACCGGCAACCACCCGCAACCCCTCGCTCGCAGTGCGCCTCGCTAATCCGCAAAGTCATTTCGAGGTAGCCAAAGAAATGCGCGCAACATATGACGACAAATAAAGGGCCGTAGATAAAGAGGACAAGGGGCGGAAGAGGGAGGGAGGTGAGGGGGGGGGGGGGGTGAGCGACTCTGGTGAGGGTACAAAGATGCGTCCCGGCTGGCAGGACATGCACGCCAAATATGCTCACAATTCCGATTGAAGGACATCTGAAGTTCAGCGTTACGTATATCTCATTTTATAATCCCCGAGCTGCTGCCCTTTGTCTCGCTCAAAATTCAATTAAGTCCGTCGACTTATCAACTGAAGGACCATGACGAGAGGCGGGGACAGGGTCGGGGTGTGACACTGCCAGGAGTAAGGACATTCAGTAAGGACTTGTTTAGTTAAGATAGTTCGATATGATTGTTGCATTTACATTTCTGTTCCATACCTAGTAGCCAGGGCGCCACCGCATCGTTGTCCTTGGCCGACTTCAGTATCGTCTCTGGCAATGGCAGCGAGTGCCGCACCATAGCTCCATATAGACCATACTCGGCCATTATCGTACTGCCGCCCCAGACCTTTTCGGTTTTGCGCCATTTGGCGCGACGATTCTGGAACCAAACCTGCAAAATCGAAACAGAAAATTCAAGGTGTTTTAATCATATATAGATATACATAAATTTATATATGTTATACATTTGGGTTTCAAACTAATTGGGGTACTTTTCTATTTAGATTGATTTGAATCCAAACACAAACAAATGAAGCTCTTAAGAGAAGCTTTCCCTATACCCTGAACCCATTGAAAATGGGAAATCAGGGTATAATGGCTTTGTGAAAATGTATGTAACGGGCAGAAGGAGGCGTGGCAGACCACACAAAGTATATATATTCTTGATCAGGACGAAGAGTTGAGTTGATTCAACTCTGTCTGTCCGTCCGTCCGTATGTCTGTCCGTATGTATGAAGATTAAAGACCTAGAGAACTGATTTTTTTCCGTAGGTTCGTTTTTTGCCCGCGCTGATCGAGTTTGTTTCCAAAAATCGATAGCTACTCCCGTTTTCTTGTTATCGATTAAAATCCTTATCGAAATTCAACTATAAAATTATATTTCCTATGTCTTTAAAGCTATAATCTCCAAATTTTAAATATAGATTTATATGTATTTTTTACAATTTCGATTTTTATTATATTCAACCCAACATTTTTATTATTTTTACTCAGTTCGTCGCTGTGATTCATCTGCTTGTTACATACATTTTCACATAAGCTATCAAAATATTAATGAGAATATTAATTGAGGAAAGGAAATCGGGTTAGTTTAAGCTAAGTTATAAGAGGCGCCCACATAATAGACGGCAACTTACAACATTAAAAAAATATATATTGATATGAACTAAACTTGAATTAAACAAAAAAATTAATTTTTTAATTTTTTAATATATTTTTATTGTCATTTACTTATGTTTAATTATTTATTAATTTTTATTCATGTTTCGTTTGCAATATATCTTGGCCTTAACACAGTCCATTAAAACACCCAATATTTAAATGGAATAGTGCTTTAATACCCTGTACTCATGTGAAAGTGCTTAGATAAGCATCAAATGATACCCTGTAACCAAGTGGATAAATATAAAGTGAGCTTAAAGCTTTTCAAAACACATTCAAAACGCCAAAGTCTTCCAATTCCATTAGCAGGCGAATCGTTATAGCCAGCTTTGGCTGTTTGCTGCAATTGCTATGTTAACTAGTGTTAAATATCGGGTCTAGTAATAGCGCCATATGGCCGTAGGCTACCCTTTTGGAGCCATTTGAATCCCTTGGTCATTGGCCGTGTGGCGCCTCCCCAAGTTGCAGCTGCTGCTGCTAAATGCGATGCAAATTGCGAATTATTAAATAAAAAACTCGTTGAAATTGAAAAAATGTAAATGGAATCTATTCGAAATGCTAATACAAGCTCGGACCGTAAAGGCTTTCAGAGAGCAAAGGGAGAGAAAGAGAGAGAGAGAGAGAGAGAGAGAGAGAGAGAGAGAGAGAGAGAGAGAGAGAACAAACTGTGTTCACACACATAATAGCAAATAATATACATATTCGCATATAAGTGACCAAATTAGATTATCTTCCGAAACATTAAACCGATTTTCATGCAGAGCCTGACAATAATAATAAGAAAACATTAAATGTTGATCACAGAAGGGCGACAACAACAACTGTCACAATAAAAGGATTTGCCACACGCAAACACGCAAACACGCACACGCACACTCTCTCCCTCTCCCTCTCCCTCTCTCTCTCCCTCTCCCTCTCCCTTTCCCACCCTCTCCCCTTCTCTGTCACTATCTCTTTTTGCACATATATATGTGTATGCAGAGTCAAAGCAAAGGATTTAACTTTGACTTAGCAACCCTCGCAGGCCAACCAACAACCCCCAACCCCCCAACCCCTCAGACTCAGCTCTCCTCGATGTACCCAAAAAGAAGTCATCATTTTTCTGGTCCATCAAATCGTTTAGTTCTGCTATTAGTCATGTGCGAGACGCAGCGCACTAGAAAGTGGGCAGGCGGGGAGGGGGTGCCTGCTAAGGGAGGGGGGTTTGCCCAAGAGATTGCCCAGCAAAGTGAAATCGACGCGACAGAAGTGGCTGGCAAGTGGAGGAAAGCAAAATGAAAATTTATAATAAAAAGCAAAATATGCAAAATAGGTTGGCACGGCAAGGAGCGAGGGGGGGGGGGGACAGAGTGGCAGCCAGTGTTGGTAAAGGCTGCGAAAGCAATGTGGCGACATTTTTGCTGAAATTCTTTTTGGCAAGGGCCAAAGACAAGGCAAAATGAAAAAAAAAAAAAAACAGAACAAGAAAAAGAAAAAGAAAACTGAGCGATTGAACAAATCGCAACAAAAGGGCAAAGGGCAAAGAGCAGGGGGTAGGGGGTTGGTGGCAGGACTGAGAACTGAGGGCTGAGGGTGGCGTCAGCCACTGTAAACGAAGATAAAGTGTTTGGCTTTCTTGGCCAGTAGATGCCTACGCATTCAAGCTATAAAGAATATTTCTAGATATACATACATACATGCATATATCTCATGATTTATTGAGGTGTGCTAGGGTCGGAGGTAGTCGGGAGGGTAGGTTCTTACAACTGACAACTTGGCTCATATTTTTGGGCATTTGAGAAATTGGCAGCGCCCAGCGAATGGCTGGCAGCCACTCAGTGCGCTTCGTTGCAGCCCAGTAAATTCAGTGGCTGAAAAGCCGCAGTTTTGGCCAACTGCCCGGCCTGATGGAGTGGAGTGGAACGAAATGGAATGGAGCAACAGACTAAATGGGCCGCAAGCACTACTGAGAAGTCAGGCAGTCGATGATAAACAAAGCCTATTCATAAGTATGTGCTACAAATGAAACGATATGGAATGGAACAGTGTGCCAGCTGAGCTTTTTTATGCGGCAAATGCTAGATGTGAGGCAACATAATGACAATAATAGTTTTGGCATTGATTTTTTTATTGTTATTCTGTACAAGCAACGAATGGAATGGAACAACAGGCTAAGTTTATTGACTAGTGCAAAGTTTATTGATTATGATTATTATTCTTCTCCAATGGAATGGAACAGTACGTCTACTGACCGTTTTATGACGGAAATGTGGGGCAACTTGATGGCAAACAAAGTCAGTTTTTTTATTTTGTAAAGTTTTTTCAGTAAATGGAACATAATGCAAGGGAACAGCTTACTAGTTAAGTGATTTATGTACGCCAGTTAATGACAAATAAAATACATGTTTACCCTATGTTTATGCAGTTTTTTTTGTATGTGGAACGAAATGGAATGGATCATCGTGACAGCTGAGCGATTTATGTTGCAAATGTAATAAAAAGCTCGCTCTTTTGAGTAGCTACATAATTTCATAATCATTTCAAGGTGTCTTTGCAAATGGAACAAAATGGAATGGAACACCAGCAGTTGGTTCTTCTTGTGCTCATGACATGAATAATTAATTGGGAAATATTTGAGTTGTTGGAGAGGAAAAGTAAATAATTGTTGTTCAAAAAACTTTATTTACAGGGTATTAGCTAGCCTACTAATGCCGTCATAATTGCTGCTACTCCAGTGTTTGGTTAAGTGAAGCACACTTATGGAAATTGGATCGATGGTGTTCGAGTTGGCTGTAGGATGCGATTACCACTTGCATAACAACGGAACGAAACGGAATGGAATGGAATGGCATGGGCTATGGCTCCGGTGTAGCTGCCAACTACTGATAAATTAATTTACACACAGAAAGAGAGAGAGAGAGAGAGAGAGAGAGAGACACACATGCAGCACGAGCTGAACTTAAGAGTTTTTGGGGGCGTGGCAGCTGGGCAGCTCACAAAAGCCTTGCCTCGCCTTACCTTTGCCTTTGCCTTTGCCATTGCCTTTGCCTTTGCCTTGAATTGGTGCCCCGACTCGGGGCGAACGAAATCAAATTAATCCGGTTTGTTATTTCATCATGCAACGTCAACGTCATCATCATCAGTTGCAACAACAGACAAAAGGCGCAGCAGCAGCAGCAGCAACAGCAGCAACAGCAACAATTTGCAATAATAAATAGCAAGAGCAGCAGCAGCAGCAGCAGCAGCAGCACACACATACACTCACACACACACACACACACACACACAGTGTCATGTAAACAAACGTCTGCCAAAGGAGCGGAAAATTTCATTAACAAGGCACACAAGCAACAGCAACAACAGCAACAACAGCAACAACAACAACAGCATCAACAACAACAGCAACAACACCCAATTTGCTGCTGCTACTGTGGGGCCTGCATCCGTGCTGGCCATGTCACCAAAAGCTCCTAGGCTCCCCCTCCCGCCCCTCATCGTCCGTCCCGCCCCCTCATCTATCTGTTGCCCCTGCTTCGTTACAAGCTGCTGCGAGCACTGATAATTTAATCAACTCTCATTGAATTATATCATTTTGCAATTTGGTGCTGCTGCATGCAACATGCGACAAGCAATGCCATGCCATGCCCAACGCCCCCCGCCACCCGCCACCCCCCGCTGCCCTTGGCCAACGTTCATTTCCATGCAAATTCAATTCTCATTATGATAGCAGCCAACGAGCTGTCGTCCCTCATTCGAGCGTCCATTTTGAGTGCGGAAATCAAAATAGGAAATGCCATAAATTTGCCCCAAAACGGAAACTCGTTGCCTATGCTACAATGTGTGTGAGTGAGAGAGGGAGAGAGAGGGAGAGGGAGAGAGGGAGAGAGGGATAGGAATTGGTTGCTGTGCCTAGTCGTTCATTCAGGTACCTTAAGCAGACTTTGTGTACGCATTCCAACTGGAATCCAATTGGATTAGTGCATAGCAACTGGAGCTGACTGCGGTGCAGTTAGAGTTTCTTTAAACAGCTTTTTTTTACTCTTAGACAAAACTAATTGGATTAGTACTATTATTTTAACAACTGCTTATATAATAAGCACTTGAATTTATTCGATATATCTCCTTTCAGTTGATGGGTTGGCTTTATAAACATATATGGTCTCAATTGCCCATAAATAAAACCCATTTACTTTTGCACATATCGAACGAGCCTGGACTGTCAAAACTATAGAGCTCTTCTGTCACATCCGCACAAACTTGGAACTTCCAAATGGATCAGCCCATAAATCTAGCTTATCTTGCTTCAATAGCACTTGCTCCTTACACATATTTATTTATTCACCAAATTTTAATTTTAATTTATTCTCTAGCTAAATTTGACTTGATTTACATTCCTATATCTTTTTTTTTTTTTTTTTTTTAATATTTACAGTTGTTAAAAACTTATCTTCCTGTTAAATTTGTCTTCTTTTTTTGTGTTCAACCTCTGTCAGTTTATCCTCTTGTTAAATTTGTGTTCAAGCTTTTTTTCAGTTTATTCTCTTGTTAAATTTGTCTCTCATTTATCTTTTTCTAGTTAAATTCTAAAAAATGTTCTACATTATCAGTTTAATTTTACTCCACTAACAATTGCATTTAACATCAGGTCAAGTGCATGTCAATCAGCTGTCAATGCTTGCGTTTATTGAAAAGTCAAGCGCTCCCACCTAGCGGCACATAATTGAACTATAAATCCACAATATTCACAAATAATTCACAAAATTATTTCGATTTCAATTTGTAACTAAATACGCGATGCACCAACTAAATGTGAGCGATGTTTTGCAATTATTTAATTTTCATGCTGAAAATCAAATCATTTGATCTGCCATTAAATAAACGAAATGCGAACTGTCTCACTATCTCTCTCTCTCTCTCTCTCTCTCACTCGCACTCTGTGGATGGCTGGTTAGGCAGTTAAATGAGTTTAATATAGATAACAGCTTTGGCTAAATGATTACTTGACCATATGCCACACCCACCGCCCACCGCCCACCGTCCACCGCCCACACAAATACGTCGAGAATCACGATGTCAATTTGCTGATTGAAAATTTATTATTATTGAACTTTGGTTTGCCGACGTTCACTTTTATGGGCTGCAACGTTCCGAAACGCCCCTTTTTTTTCCCGACTTGGGTCGTCCCGGAGTTGAGCTCAAGGCCAGGTTGGACTTTCGGTTGGTCTCGAGTCCTGGCCCCGAATCGCTCAAGTGCTCGCCAGACACACTATCGTTTGGATGCGCTTCACTGACCACTGACTGCTGCCCATTGCCCATTGCCCACTGCCCACTGCCACGCCCACTTGTCTGAGGGCGAATGCATTTGATTTATTGAATTAGAACGCATGCTTAAAGGGGGCGTGCTCCAGGCATTGAATACAACGTCATTCAGATGTGGATTAGTTGAGATAACAATGGATCTTACTAAATAATTGAGCTTTCAAGTTTAACTTAAAGCTCGTTCAGTATTCGATATTTGCATATGTTTATGGATTACATTTTAAAGAGCTTTCAAGCTTAATGCTAGATTAAGATTAAGGCTGCTCATTGATAAAGCTTAAAGCTGTTTCTATCAAATCATATTGCTGCAAGTTCTCAAACAATTAACAGTGTTGTGTGAGCTAATTTTCCTTTTAGATTAAATGAGAAAAGAGATGAAGTTTTGATATTTAACAAAATCAATTTTTATTCAATTGGAAAGTATTTGATGAAAGCTTTTCTAATATGCTTTAATTCTCAAGCAATGGAGATGAGTTTCACTCAAATTTTAAACGTCGCATTGGAGTCAAAAAGCTTTAAGACTTAAGCAAAATTATTTATCTTGACTTTAAACTACTTATAGTCGAAGTTTATTTGGCAAACTTCACAAAGGTTCAGGTTATTTTTTTTACTACAAACGGCAGCTGAAAATTAAAATTGTGTTCCTCTGAATTCTAAGCTTAAAGCTTGACTGTTAATAATGCTTGATCGTCGAATTTTTATAACGAAACATAAAACTTATGAAGTACGGAAAGCAGTAAGCTTTCTTAAACAAATAAAGCTTTTAACAAGGGAAAAATTAGGCTTTTATAAGAAAAAAAAAACTGTTTCCCAAGGGCTAATTAAAGTAACGATCAAAGCTTAAAGCTGCGCTGCAATTTAACATAAAATATTTTTCAAAGCTCACTTGACGAATGATTAATCCACTGATTCTCTGATAAGCTTAAAGCATTTCATATGAAGTTGAAATCATATTCAATACTCTTCAAACTTAAATGTGAAACCAATTTGCAACGAACAATTGGTCGACTGCACTCGGACAAAGGTCAGTTACAGCTGGAGGGGGGCACGCCGGGGGGGCAGGGAGCAGGGGGCAGGGTGCAGGTTGCTGGATGCAGGGTGCAGTTGGCTCAAACTGTGGCCCATAATTAAAATATTGGTAACCAATCAAAGATTTTCAATGGGCCTGCCCTCTGGGCACAGTGCAAATATTTGCGCACTCGTGCTGCAAAATTGTGCAAATTGCAGCAGTGTATGTGTGTGAATGTGTGTGTGTGTGTGTGTGTGTGTGTGTGTGTGTGTGTGGTGCGTGTGTGTGTGAGTTCCTTTCAGGTGACATGTGCAGCGCATTGCATTCGATTGCAAGCGACAGCCTGCCTTTTTCTTCCTCTATCTCTCTCGCCCTCTGCCTGCCTCGCCCTCTCCCTCTCGTTCTCCCTCTCCCTCTCGCTCTCCCTCTCTCTCTGTGTGTGTGTGTGAGCGGATTTGGCCTGGCTTTCAGCTTGTGTGGCATGCGGCTTTTATTGGTTTACTTCATCAACTCGACAGGCAGCCAGCCATAGAGTCGGTCCGCTCCGTCCCTCCGTCAAGCATTTGAGGCGTGTGGAAATTTCATAACGACAACGTGCAGCCCCTCTGCCATGCCCACCCTCCGCCCCTCATCCACAACACTCTGTTCTAGAGCCAAACCGTTCCACTTTATATGCAATATTCAATTGACATTCAGCCAAAGCATTTCGCGGCATTTTTTTACCATATCCATCTCTATCCCCCTCTCCCTCTCTCTCTCTCTTTCTCTATCTCTCTCTCTCCCTCCCACCCCCACACGCACAATGCAGTTGGAACTTCAATTTCAACTTCCATATGAGTTTAACGTTCGCGAGTTTTTTTGTTTTTGTTTTTCCATCAGTGGGATTTTCTTTTTTTTTTTAACCTCTTCTTCTTTGTTTTTGTTTTTTAGCTCAACCCTTTCTCTGCAGCTTTGCGCTTGCAAAATATGAATGCAAAAATTGTCTGGCTCCATTTATTGCAATATGTTTTTATCAAGGAAATCGTATATATGTATATATGGATCCCACTGATCTCGAGAGCTGTGGGAGCTGAAGGCTTAATTTGTATATCAATTTGTGAATTGGGTAAGAGCAGATATTTTATTGGAAATGTCATATAAAGATATATACATATATAACTTATATCTTATATAGCGATTCCTTAAAGAGTTCATAAATCATCTTTAACTAAGCAGTTTGGGTGAAGGGTATAAAAGTAGAAATATAAAAGAACTAAGCTAAATTTCTGAGAGAGAGCGAGAGGAAAACTTGTGTCCCTTACATATAATACAGGGTTGCTATAGGTTTACGATAAGCGAGAAGAATGCAACAAGAAATACATAGAGAATTTGACAGAAGAAGTCCGAAAAGGGACTTGGCTCAAGACTGTTGGACGAGCAAGAACTTTATAGGGAGTGAACGCTATGACATATATATATATATATATATATATATATATATAATATACATATATTACAGTGTATATCTGAAATATATAATACAGGGTATTTATGAGTCTATATTCAACCAACAGAGGCTGTTTATAAAAGCAAGACTCAAGCAGCTTCAATTAATTTCTTTCAATTTTCAGCCGTATTTCTATTCCAGGGTATCCACCAGTCTTGCTCTTGCTTTGAACAGTTGCACTTGTTTACTTAGACAAACGAGATCGCAGTCGCTTGACTTTGGAGGAGGCAGCGACTCCGTAAATGGAACAAACAGCGAGCTCAACTAGTTTTCTATATAGACTATAGACTGGAATCGGCTGGCGATATTAATGACCTTTGTTTGACATTGCCACTGCCACTGCCATTGCCATTGCCATTGCCATTGCCATTGGACTATTAATTACAATTTGAAATGATATTTTAAATGCATCATGATTAATGAATGCTTGCGATTTTCTAATTACGAGGCCTAAGGCAAAAGCAATGCAAAGCGCAGCAATGTAAAGTGAAGCAGGGTGGCGGGTCGAGGGGTCGACGGGTTGGGGGGGCTGAGGGGGTTGTTCCAGCGGAGGGTTACAATCGAGCTGAGAACTGAAACTTCACAAATTCAAGGGGCTAAATGAGCCTTCAGCTCGTTTGTTTTCGCGCTCACTAAGTAATTTAATTTACAAAAATGCATTAACAATTAACAATTAACAATTACCGGAGAGCAATACGTATATCGTATTTGACAATGATTAGATCATTGGACCTTGACATCGTGGACATGGCCACTTGCCGCAGACTTTGGCTCAGTCCGGTTGAGACTCTATTTAATATGCTCTAATTGGCGTTAAATTAGAGAAATATTATGAGTCTTTGTTTACTATTGTGATATACATATCAATATATATCGTAGATATACATATCAGTATTTCTGATAGGTATTTCAGTATTTTGTATCGATATCTGATTTATATAGGCAGCTACTCTATCGATAAGTCATGTTATGCAGTAGGGGCAAAGAGAGTGCTTCGGAAAACTCTCTGTACTCTTTGAATACTTTGAATATTCATGATCATTCGGAACCCGGATCAAGTATATTCATGGTACCTCGATGCAAACCACAAGGTTACTAAATGTTTGTGACAAGTGGCAAAGTAATATAATAAACTGAAAACCATTGCAGTTACATGTCTTCATGGTGCTACGAGCCTGAGAAGTCTATTCTAAGTGTATTCGAAGTGTATTCAAATGTTTTTCCTATTCTAAAAAGCGAGCTATCGATAATTATTTATGTTGAACTCTCTATTTAATTATTTTCTTCAGATCAATCAAAACCTATATATCTATATCTAGCTGTATATCTATATAAAATATATAGCTAGAATAAAGCTAAACAAATTTATGCTTGAAGCCGCTATCTAAATCTATTGAAATGCCCATCAAATTATTCTTTTCAGATCAATCAATCAATACATATATACTTTTCTATACATATCTATATATATCTTAATATCTCTATGGTTATGATAGTTTAGCTGGCATAAATATAAATTGGCTTTATATTCTTCCTATGAATATTTGATCTCTTTCTATGAAAAAGTGTCTAGAAACTGTAGATCTATCGATTGGATAGCTTCTGTTCTGTTCTATGTGCTTATTGATTTTTTGACCAGCCTATACTGGGGCATACATGATATATACATATATATTTATTTATATATATATGTATATATCATATAGTCTCTATCATATCTCTCCCGCTGTATATATCATGTAGGCTCTATCATATCTCTTCCGCTCTCACTATCTTTATATATATTTATGTACTTTTTTCTTATATAAGTATATATATGTATATATATATATACTTTGACTGCTAAGTTCTATGACTAAGCACCCTCGAGTGAGGCAAGGCCACTAAGCTCAGTTCGGCATTTGGCTTTGTTGGCCACATGCTTTCACAGCTGGAGACGCATTGCCAATTGTCATTACGTTGTAGTCCATGTCAGACTTATAGAGAGCATTATCTATGGCAGGGCAGGTCTGTCCGTCCGTCCGTCGGTTGCTTGATCTGGTTTCTCTGTTGAGTAGTTAACAACAAATTGGCAAGTGCAGGAGCGTCGCTCGTTGCCGCGTGTCAGCGCAGCAGGTTGCAGGCACACACACACACACCAACACACACACACACACACACACACACACACCAACACACCAATACACACCTAGTCCTAGCTAGTCCAACTACCCGCCTCTGTCTTTGGTGAGAACTGTTGCAATTTGTTTAAGTTTGTGTTTTGTGGCACTCGAGCAAAGGGTTGTTCATCGACTCAACCATGCCAAGGGGATTACAGGGTGTACGCACGCATACCCCATACCCTAGGCCCATGCCCTAAATGGGTCTGCTTGGTCTTTAGTTTGTTTATGATTAACGTGCGCTAATTTCATTCATTTCGCACTCGTCACAGCTCCTTGGGGACCATCCGCGCACACTTATGCTTATTGGATTTAAGGGCTGTGTCTGGAGGTGAGCTGGGGATGAGAGAGACTGAGAGAGACTGATAGACTGGGTAGGTTTTTGGCTTTGCTATCTATTTATTTGAATTTCACACGAGCCGCAACCGCAAAAGCCCCGGACAATGCGCCGAGCGGCATCGCTGATTGCTGTTGACTTCGAGGTGTCAAAATACAGACAGAGGACGAGCGTCGTTCGACCTTCGGTCAAATTATTCGATTATTGCTGCCAAAATAATGAATAACGGGCCGGGGCTCTGCTGGGCTGCCATTTCGCTGGCTGTGGCTGTGGCTGCGGCTGCGGCTGCGGCTGCGGCTGCGGATGCCGACAACTAATAATCTTATTAGAATTAATGATGGAATTTCCAATTTGCGCAGCGACAGGCGCCAAGGACCTCGGACAGGCGACCTCCACGACTCTCTCTCGCTGGCGATTTAATGTTAATAAGTTCTAAATGCCAATAATGCCAAGTGCCCTATGAAGAAGAAGAGGCCGAGATGAAGCAGCTGAAGCAGATGAAGACCCTTGCGGTCCGGCGCAGGCAAAATAGAAATTCCAGAAGCGAACGTGCGCCAATGCCAAAAGCGAATCGAGTTGCCACGCATAGCAGCCTGACACAGATTGCGATGGCGACGGCCAGTGGGCGTCGATCCCGCCCAGAATCAATTAAGGCACGGCCAGCACAATGTTTCCCTCTCTCTCTCTCTCTTACCCTCCTCCTTGTGTGAGATTTTTACTAAGTGAAAGATTTGCCACAACAAAGTGACGCATTTGTATTGGAGTAGCTGTTAGCTGACATCTGACAGCTGACAGTGTTGGTAAACGGTTTCATATACACTGTAAACATTTAAAAAAAATCTAGAAAATTGTATTCCATATACCAAATTTGATTGATTAAGGTAAAATTTTGAATTCGTCTTTAATTAGTAGACAATTGCAGTGTTGGTAAATGCGATAATAATGATAAGCTCCAGCCCTGTAGCCATGTAATGTTTTGAAACTGAAGACAATTGAAAATGATCAGCTAAATCGTATAGCTTACGATTCTGGAGCTATATTAAAATAGCTATAGCTATAGCTGTGTTGGTAAACGTATCAACAATTATGCGGTGGCATATATCTTGTAAACAACAAATAAAAGCTATACAAATTATGTACCAATTGCGAATTTCTACTAATGCAAGGCAAAAATCTGAGGGTCTATTATATTAATTAACCGATTGCAGTGTTGGTAAATGCAATAATTATGATAGGGCCCTGCCCAGTTGCCATAAAATATATTGAAAGTGCACAAAATTGGAGATTATCAAATGAAGCGTAAAGTTTCAAATTTTGAAGCTGTATTAGAATATCTGTAGTGTTGAAAAACGCATTAAATGCTTAGCTTATAGTGCTTTTTATAGTGCTGGCAAACGTGTCAGCAATTGTAGGACTTTTAGTAGTCCAGTAATGAGTATTGAGAAAGTAAAGTATATAAACTAACATCTCTCTCTCTCTCTCTCTCTCTCTCTCTCTCTCTCTCTCTCTCTATTTATCTCTTTTCTCCTATATAAGTATGTATATCTTCACAGTCATATTCATGATTCACTAATCGTCCAACAAGTGACTCGCTGTGCATTTAAATACCAAATGCCCATCAAAGCGATTATATATTGAGGTATTATTTATTAAGAGCTCGTCGGCTTTTGGATTTGAGTGCTGAATGGCCGATTGACCCAACAATTGAAGTCACAGCTGCAGGTGCGTGTCATTGACAGCAATTCACAGTAACAACAGCAGCAGCAACAACAACAGCAACAGCAACAACAACAACAACAATATCGAGTGTTGTCACTGCGTTGTCATCATCATTTTCATTGATGGTAAACCAATCATTTTTCAATTATATTCACCGCTGGATACAAATTGTCTGATTTACGTCTACCTTTCCCTCCCTCTCTCTCCCTCTCCCTCTCTCTGTCTCCCTCTGTGTGTGCATGTGCGTGTTTCTGTGCCAGGCGCCTTGCCACGCCCACCCACAGCACGCCCATGCGCCGCCTAACCGCCAAAGTTAACTTCAATTCAAGAGTTGAGCGCACGAAATCTTTTTCTTCATCTGATTTGGACTTTAACCGATTTTCGTTTTATTGGTTATCTGGCTGAAGTGTTGAAGCTTGTAACATCTAGTTTAGAGATTGGATTTATCTATTATAACTAACTAGGTGAATTGGTAGTGAGTGGGAGAGATGATCAAGCTTATTTATTGGATGGAATTATCTTCTTCAGTTAGTTGTTGACATGACTTGTTGTGTCGGGAAGGAATTGAGCGGAGTATAGCTGAGTGAGAGCCAGAGAGAAGGACGGAAAGAAAAAGAGATAAAAAGCAAGATAAAAAGAAGAGATAAAAAAAGAGCGAGTGAGAGGGATACTGATAGGGAGATAAAGTCAAAGAGAGATTCAGACAAATAAAGAGCGAGAGAGTGAGATAGAAAAAATGTAAGATAGATAGAGAGAGAGAGAGAGAGAGAGAGAGAGAGAGAGAGAGAGAGAGAGAGAGAGCAAGAGAAAGAGTGTGTAAGAGAGAAAAAGAAAGAGCGCGAGATAGAGAGAATAGGAGAGATAATGAATAAGAGAGAGAGAGAGAGAGAGAGAGAGAGAGAGAGAGAGAGGGAGAGACAGAGACAGATATAGAGCGAAAGAGAACAAGACAGAGGGGGTGAAAGAGACTCTTTGCGAGAGTAGGAAAAAGAGATTGCGAGAAAGATAATAATGCCAAACAGAAAGAGAGAGATGGATATAATATTAGACAAAAAGAAAGAGAAATAGAAAGAGAGAGAGAGAGAGAGAGCGAAAATAGCAAGATAGGCAGAGAGAGACAGAGAGAGAGGAAGACAGAGAGAGAGAAAAAGACAGAGAGAGAGAGAAAGACAGAGAGAGAGAGAGAGAGAGGCAGAGAGAGGGAGACAGATAGAGAGAGAGACATTTTGAGATAGAGATAAACGTATGTTCTGTAGCTCTATTATATATACGACAATCTCAAGCCCATTTTATCGTTTCTTATCGATAAATATCGATTGTGAAAAAGTTTTTCCGAAGACAACTTCTAGCCATAGGATAATGCAAATTATCAATCCGCTAATAACAGTGCATCTGCTAGTCGGGCACTCTCTGCGCTCTGCCCTATTTGTATTTTGTTCGCATTTCGTTCTTTTCTTCTTTTTTCTTCTTTTTTTTTGCTTAAGCGCGACAAAACCAATTGAAGTGTCAAACGCAGCCAGAGAGACGACGCCGCGTGGCGCCACGCCCACAAATTGCAACAGTTGGATAAAGTGCACAACTTGAGCTGAGTTATTTTTTGGTTTCGCCTTTTTCTCTGTCGATTTCTGTTCACGTCTGTCGCATGCTGAGCGCTTGTCTGTGGCACATTATCAGACCATAATTCGCTGACAATTCTTCAATTAACGGGCGCCAGGTAGCGCCTCTGACAAGGCTCATTGCGCCTTCTGTGGCATGCCACGCACACACACACACACACACACCTACCACGCCCACTCGAACAAATACCGCCGCAGCAACCACTTTGCAATGTTTTCTAATCTATAAAATTAATTTTGTCAAAATCTTGTCGAGTGTTTTGTTTGGTCTGCAACACAGCCAGCCAGCCAGCCAGCCAGCCAGCCAGCCACGCCCCCCACCCCCAGCTCCTTTAAAGTGTCCTTCCCATCTGCTGCTCCCTGGGGATTCGGCTTACAAATTGTAAAATATCTTTTCACTCAGCTTTTTAGCTACACATTTCGTTGTTTGGCTCGGCTGCTTTTCTATTTGCTATTGCCTCTCCCCCTCCCTCTTCCTCTCCCTCTTCCTCTGCCTGTTCCTCTTCCTTTTCCGCCTCCTGCTCAGTGTCTTTGCTTTTACTAATCAGCAGTTTGCAAAGGCGAAGCGAGGCGAGGCGAGGCGAGGCGTCTTATGCTTTGAGTCCCTGTTGCAAATTAGCGTGAAATGCGATTTATAATGTCAATTGTGTGTGTGGCTAGGCATGGACTTAACGCAACTTGCCCATAATTGAGAAATATGCTCTAAATACGCGCTCACACCCATTCAAACTCACACACACATACACTCATGCATTCGCGCATAGATGAAAGTGCAGCTTAGCTGAACAGCGCACAACATTGGTTGAGTTTAAAGACTTTGCGCTTGGCTGAGCGTCGGCCTTTGGCTCAGCCGCAGTCATTTCATCAGCTTTGTCATCAGCTTTCTCATCAGCTTCCTCTTCAACCTGTTCATCAGCCCATGATTAGTCTTTGCCATAGCTTGCTTCTCATTCTTCTAATCAGTTTAGATTCAATTTTTCAATGATTTCCTTCTGAAGTTTTTCATCAACTTTTCATGTGCATCTGACCAGCAGTTACATTAATTGTTCCTCTCCTTCTAGCTTCCTCATCAGCTTCTCATCTGCATTCTCATTACTTTATCATTAGTTTCATCATTAGCCTTCTCATCAGTTTGCTCCTTAACCAGCTCATCAATCGCCTCATTGCTGTTGATTAGCTCTGCAACAGCATTCTCATTAGCCACTCATTAGTCTTCTGATCGGCTTCTTGCTCAGTCGCAACCTTTGCTTTCATATAGCTTTAGCGAAAGCTTTCTCATCTGTTTACTCAGAAGCTGTTCATCGCCTTTCTCATCAGCTTCTTCATTGGCTTCTTATCAGTTACTCATCAGCTCCTTCATCAGCTTCCTCTCAGTTCCTCATAGGCCTTCCTCATCAGCCACATCAGCTCTCTCATCAGCTTCCTCATCAGTTCATTATAGGCCTCTCATCAGCTACATCAGCTCCCTCATCAGCTTCCTCATCCGCCCCTCATCCGCCCCTCATCTAGTCTTCTCAGCTTCCTCCTCAGCCCCTTCGTCACATCAGATTCCTCATCAGTTTTCACATCAGCTCCCTCATTGGACTCAGCCATCTCCTCCTCAGTCACATCGATCAACTGCGCCAGAAAACTGAAATGGCCAGCAGCATACCGGAACCCACATCCTACCTCCCCCCCTCCCGCCACTTTCCTTGACACTTGCCACGCCCACTGCTGGGAGTACATCACTTAGTGCTTGTGCCATCAATCAAAGTTCAGCTCAGGCTCGAAACTATTTGCACTAATTGCATAACACGCAGTTGTGCCTAATTTGCAGACCAACTCCTGCTCCTCCTCCTCCTCCTTCTCCTCCACCTTCTCCTTTTCCTCCTCTCTGGTACCACGCCCAGTTCCTGCTGCACAACCAGGTGCGTCGAACTCCTTTAACAACAATGAAAATGTCAAAAAGTTGTCATTATTGTTGTAGTTGTTGTTGTTGTTGTTGTTGTTGTTGGTGTTGTTGTTGCTTGCTGTTGTTTTTCTAACAAATGGAAAACAGTTTTCGCCGAACGCTCGACAGGAAGGAAATTCGTTAGCTGCAGCTAAACAAAAAAGAAAAAAGGCTAACGAAATGGCTAAATGAAGGGCTTAATACGGCTGAATGTTCAGTTTGCTTAATGATATTAATAATGAGAATAATAATGATGATTTTATTGATATTGATGATGATGATGTTGACTCTTTCACAATGGGAATATGGCCAGTGTTGGAAAAGACTTTCAATAAGAATAATTGTAATAATGATGATGATAACGATGAGTTTGCCAAATGATATTATTAAGAATAATAATAATACTGATGCCGATGATGATGATTATGATGATGTTTCATAATGAGAGAGTTGCCAATGGCAGCTGCTAGTGTTGGAAAAGTCTGTCCATTGTCGAACTTAAACTAAAGTAAATTTTAGATAGGTTTAGATGTTTCTATCTTAGTTTTCTTATACATAAAATTTGATTCATTTTGAAATGGAATTTTTCAGCAATTACAATTTTAGACCTTTCGATATAAGTTGTATAATTCACGCGTACTAAAAATATCCGATACCTAATCAGATTTTAAGAGTTATTTCCTCTGAATCTCTATCTCAGACTGCAAATACTCCCAATTAATGATACATATGTATATATTTCTATATATTAAACTCGTATTCTAACTGCCATTAGCTCTTGCCCAATTTCTATAAATGGTTACACAATCGAGCTCCATAAACGGTCGACTCCATAGTGCATTCAACTTGGGGGCGAGCTTGAGAGCCGAATCGAGCGACTGACAAAGAGAGACAGCAAATCCAATAATCGAGTAAAACAAAAAAAAAGAAGAAGCTAAAAACAACTTAAAGCTTGTGAGCGCATAGCAAACACCCTGTAATTAAGAAGAGACTGTGAGAAGATAACTGTTCTACACGCTATAAGATACCCTAGATAACAAGTAAAGTAGCCTTAACACTTAAACTTGTTAAGATCGATATATATCGATTAATTAAAAGTTAAGTCTAATCATGCCCGATAACAAACTAGTTTTCCATGCCAAATCCAAGTGTTACAAACACATGTGCAGTGTCATCATAGCCACTGTCTGACCCACTTTCAATGGGCATTAAAACAACAATCAATAGTCGTGTGTGGGAGGAAAGAGGCAGAGCAGAGAGTGAGAGAGAGAGAGAGGTGCTACACTTGCGGGTGGTTCACTGACTCTCCACTCTGAGTGAGTCACAATCTAACGAGCAGCGGCAGCAATTGTGAATGCGATCGTGAATTGCCCCGATGATAAGTCTAATTTAGCGACTATTTCAAATTTTGGTTAATTTGCAAAGGCCTTTCACTTTTTTATTACTATTTTTTTTTTTTTTTTGCAAGGGGCTGTGGCTGAGGTTAGGGTATTTCAAAATTCAATTAAAAAAATGTATAAAAAGCAAGGTGTTATTATATTTTCACGCCTCGTCTGCAGTGGAAAAATCAACAAGCAGCTCAGCTGCGATTCATCCACAAACTATGAAAAAAGTATAAAAAAAAAAAGAAAAAAATTAAGTCGGGGACTACAATGAAGCTTGAGGTCGAGCGGACTGGAAGTGTGCGCAGCAAAACGTCAACGACTCCGAAACCCGACGAATTATTTGCAGAATCATCAAATTAAAGGTTTGATGTTGATTTCAACAAGCGGTGCTGGTTGGGGCAGGCAGGGAGAGCGGGGCAGGCGACGGTGGTTAGGGGCAGGTGAAGCTCATCTAAAAAATATGGAACTGGAGTTGGAGTTGGAGTTCAAGTTGGATTTGTAGATGGGACAGCAAAATGCATGCAAAGAGAGAGGGAGTGAGGGAGAGAGAGAGAGTGGGGGAGAGGGGAAGAGGGAGAGCGAGAAAAGTGTCTAGTCATGAGCGCCCAACGCATTGCAGCAGCTATATAAAATATCCACTTCCCTCGACAGCCGCTCGTCTCCTCCCGCAGCCGGCGAGTGTCTGTATAATTTTCGTTCGTTCTCCCGAATTGGCTGTCATAAGTTTTGAGTAGAAAATTGGTGTGCAACACACAGGCAACAACACCAACACCAACAACAACAACAACAACAGCCAAAGCACAAAATGCTGTGATAAACAAAATGTTGCCTGTTGTTGCTGCTGCACTTGTCAAGTGTGCCACAAAGCAGATGTAGTTGCAGAGAGAGAGAGGGAGAGAGAGACGGGAGCAAAAGGATTTCTTGATTGCGATAATGAGTTATACTTAATTTCCAAAAAGCAAATCGTACACAGCGACACAACAATTCAAACAGCAGCCACTCGACCAGATCAGAGCTGAGCTGAACTGAGCTGAGCAGAGAATGGGAGCGAGGCAGCAGGTAAAGCAGGTAAGGTACTTAAATCTAGATCCTGAGACAGGGGCAGAGAGTAAGAGAGAGAGAGAGAAAGAGAGAGAGAGAGAGAGAGGGAGAGGGAGAGAGAGAGGGGATAAGACAGAGAGCTGGGGTGATAAGAGAATCAAAGCATGCTCTTTGTGTAGCCCCTATATGAACTTGACATGACTAGCAGTTATCCTATAAGCTTTTGAACAAATACACTATCTAGTGCTAGTTGAAGAATGGAAGCGTGATGATATACATATATTGGCTTAGTTCATATATGAGTTGTATTCCTTAAAAACAAGCAATAAATGTATTTCAAATGCCATTCATGAAAGTCTTCAAATGGATGGGCAGAAAAAGGGATGAATATCTGATTTTACAGGGTATGCGAATTAGCGAAATAATGAATAAAGGCAAATAAGTTTTTGGTATATCACAGATTAGAGAGAGGGAGTCTGAAGAAGAAAAGGTCATAAAGAGAGAGAGCAAGGAAAAAAAAAGTAAATAGTGAAGCTAAGAAAGACATAGAAACTAAGGCAGAAAGGCAATGAAAGAGAGGAAGAGTAGAAGATATACATATACATATATATATATATAGAGAGAGAGAGAAAAAGAGAAAGAGAGAGACAGAGAGAGAGACAGCGAGAGAGACAGAGAGAGATATATTTATTTAGAGAGAGAAAGAGAAAGAGAGATATAGAGAGAGAAAAAGAGATAAAGCTACAGAGTTAAGAGAGTTAGAGTTCTCTATTAATATCTATTTCTATGGATATTAATAGAGAAACAGAGAAAGACATAGAAGCTGAAGCAGACAGGCTACAATCGAGAGAAAGGGAGAGATATATGTATTTTTCTCTCGACCTCTATCTCTCTCTCTCTCTCTCTCTCAGACTACAAACGTAAGCAGAGCTAAAGTTAACAAGTCAATTTAAATGTGTAAAGTTTGCATTGTCGAGTTTTCACTGTACCTCGCTCATTCACACAAATGTGATATTTAAATAGAGCTGCGCACGAATTGATTGGGTCTGCGGCCCAATTGTTGGGCTCAACAGCTCAACAGCTCATCAGGCGAAAGGCAGAGTCTCTACTCAGCTCAATTGGTTAATTGGTCAGCAGCGGCACAGGAAATCTATTCATCCATCTCTATATAGGTGGCTACCAAATGTCGAATGACTAATTTTTCGGTTGTCCAAACACTCTTAGCTTCTCAGCTTCGGCTGCTTCTCACACACTCGACTCCAACTATTCAGAAATGTGTAACAATAACAACAATGTGTGTGTGTATGTGTGTGTGTGTGTGTGTGTGTGTGTGTGTGAGTCTCTTGTTGTGGGTGTTGAAAATTGATTTTTGGATTTTCGCTGGCTGCATTTTCCCAAGCAACTCGAAGATCGGTCGGCATTCGAGCGATAATATTTATCGAGTAAATAAAGTGAATAAAGTGAATAAAGCGCATGAAGTGTATGAAGTGAATAAAGCGTTCGTCGGTTTGATTTGTCATGCGATAATTACGCTTTTCAAAATTCGATAATAGGCCTCATTCACTCAACCAATCGATGATGCTATCCCGCTCTTTCACTCTCTCTCTCTCTCTCTCTCTCTCTCTGTTGCTCTGGCATGAATCGATCTACACAGTTGATGACGATTATTCTGTGGATGATGATGATGATGATGACAGCACTTTGCACATGCTTCGAGAGCAGCTTGTTAGCGACTGCTCTAATTGTTAGATGAGTTTTGATTTGCTTTCAATCCACAACAACAACAACCACAACACCTGGCAAAGGTGTTTTAACAATTTTCAAAAATTATTATTTTTTAGTTGAGTCAATTGTGGGCGAGGTAATTGGAGAAAAAAAATCCAAAAATGTTTCACATTCTGAACAAATTGTTGAGTGAGCAAAATTGTTATCGATAATCTTCAATTTCATGGCTATGTATAGGAATTTAGACTATGCAATCGATATCCTTAATACTAATAGTTCTTGTTGCCATGTTTTGTGTTTTGCCTATCGATGACTATCATCTAAAGTTATCGCTTATTAATAATATCTATTCTGAATAGAGTTCTATTCAGAGTTAATTATCGATAAATCACAATGTATGAACATTACTTTCATATGTGTGCTCGATAATATATTTGGTCAACCGATTGCACTTAAATGTTGCAGGCAATTAATGTTATCGATATATTTGAAAGTAAACTAGTAATCTATCAGAAATGAAATTTAGTCACATATATATATATATATATATATATATATATATATATATATATATATATATTTTGATCTGCATGTGTTATCGATAACACAGATGGTTCACAAATAGGGAACATCAGTTATGTATATATTTATTTTGCTAATTTTAGTTGTTTTCGAACTTATCTACTCTTTTTATCGATATACGGACTGGTATGTTTATATAAATATCAAATGATATCGATAACAAATACATTGTTGTTTAATTTAGTCAGTGTTATCAAAAACATTGATTGTTATTTTCTTGGCACGCAAATAGTGTGAATATAAATTAGTTTTTAACAGTCTCCCCATATCTTGCTTTGCTATCGATAATTCTTTTTATCGGCATGCCTGCCTCATTAATCGCTCCGATTGGTGTTTTCATTTCATTGCCGATTCATCGATAATAACTCCGCCAGCAGCTTTCACATGAACCGCCAAGTTCACTTCAATGGCCAATGGCGGTAGCCGACGGCACCCCCTTCCACCCCCCTCCACCCCGTCCTCCCACCTGCTCCCACCTCCACACACGTTATTAAGCCGGCTAGCGAAATACATTTGGGCCATCAGCTGAAGCGTTAAGTGCTTAACAAGCTACTTTCCCACTTCAAAGCATCGGCGGAGAAAAGAAAAGCCGAAACAGCGTCGGAAATATTTTTTTGG
This sequence comes from Drosophila hamatofila, assembly GCA_035045345.1. Taxonomy (NCBI): domain Eukaryota; kingdom Metazoa; phylum Arthropoda; class Insecta; order Diptera; family Drosophilidae; genus Drosophila; species Drosophila hamatofila. The sequence continues at coordinate 21,821,105 of JAWNPA010000039.1, read as the reverse complement.
GCTGAATGAACTTGGCTCTATGAGAACTAAATGAGTGCAATGCGTCTGCTCTCTGTGCTCTGTGCTCATTTTGCGCTAATAAGTCTACAACAACAACAACAACAACAGCAACAAACGTGTCTCTTGAGCTGCCTTTGTTATGGCTACTCCAACTGCTGCTTCTGCTGTTTGTCAAATAATTTGTTTGTAATGCGCAAAAAATCATTATCTTTGTGGCAAACAAAAATGAGGCTAAGGTCACGTTTCAGCGCTGTGGGTGGCAAACGCACACACACACACAGAGACAGATATATATACCCTCTATATATGTAGATCCCCTCTCGATATAAACGCAGCAAATTAATAACAAAACAAGCCGGTCAGCTATCGCCCACTCTCCCACAATGGCAGCGCTAACAGTCGGATAATTGCGACAATGTTGCTGCACTTACACGTGTCATCATCATCATCATCATCATCATCATCATCATCATCATCATCATAATCTCTATCATCATTATCATTGCCTTGGCAGTTAGCTGCCTCATCAGCGACTGAACATTTACTTGTTAAACACTTGCAACCCTTAGCAGCGGCAAGCGATGCCCAACCCCAAACAAAGCAAAACCCTAAAACCCTAAACGAAACCCGGGTCTCAACCCTGGCTGCTTAGTCAAACCGCACACACACACACACACACACACACACACACACACATACATTGTTGCCATTGACTTTTACATGTGTTCCCAGACCAGACAAACAACTCCCAGTCCATTTGCTGCTCTTGAAATGTTGTTGTTGCTGGTGTCATTGTTGTTATTATAGGGTATTAGATAGTTTAACGAGCATATAAAAAGATTCGTATGCAAATATTTATAGCCGCTGTAATCGAAGTCAATGTTTGTTTGTCATTTGAGCTGACCTTGTTATCAGAGTCAAACTTAAGCTAGGAAAATAAGTGTAAAAAAATAATAGAAATACAAAAGAAATAAATATGCAATTTAAAATTTAAATCTAAAATATATAAGCAAAAATATATAATTCAATATTTAAAAATTAAACTATAAAGAAAAAGTAAAAATTAAAGGTGAATTTAAAATATATAAAAAAATATGTATAAACAATTAATGAGAAATATCAAAATATAAAAATTGTAAAAATAAAAATAAAACCTAAAATTTTATGTAAAGTTAAAAAAAATATATATATATATTCATTGTAATTAATAATACAAAAATATTTATATAGGAAAGATAAATATTAAAATAAAAAATAAATAAAAATATATAATTAATAATAAAAAAATTATATGTGAAAGATAAATATTAAAATATAAAAGATTAATATTATAATTCAAAATATTTAAAAAAAATATATATATAATTTAAATATAAAAATCCAAAAAGTTAAAAAAATAATATAAAAGAGAAAAATAAAAATAAGATATAATATAATAATATTATAATACTATAAAATAAAATAAAAAATTTACACATTTGAATTGGGTTAAAAAAAAACATGAAAAAAATTATTGACTCATTGAAATATAATTTAGTAGGGCTTCATAGAAGATGTGAGTCAGATGAATGCTTAAACAGTCGAACAGTGGGTCTGTTCAAGTTGTCCCAAAATATATATACATATATCTTACAGGGTTAGGCCACGCCTACACTTTACTATAAAGTCAGGCTATAAGCTTTATAGAGTATACAAAACTACCTGAACTATTTGCCAATTGTCTATCTTATGTTCTACTCTATTTCAATTATGAACCCATTTGTAGAGCAAAAGTTTTGGCAGCTTTAAATTGTTAAGCACGTTCCAATTGGAAGTGTAATACCAATTGGAAGTTGAGCCACCCACTTGCTGTCGCATTTCCGTTGCATTTCTTCGTGCGTTCGCTCGTTCATTTTTTTCCAGTGAATTTTGAAGTATGGAAAATTAAATAGCACTTACGATGAGGTCTATTAACACGCTGCCCGGGTTGACAGCCCACATTGAAGGAGATGAAGGAGATGAAGGAGAATAAGGAGAAGGAGAAGGAGAAAGAGACGTGGCAACGTGGCAATATGCGTAGGTAACACAATACGAGAGGCAGCAACTACTTAAAATGCAATTATATGCATTATTTGGCTGTTGTGCGCGTATTTTTATACAAAAATACGCAGAATATACAACAGCAGCAACAACAACACATAAATGAGAAGAAGAAAACGAAAATGAAAATGGAAAACGATGATGGCAACCGCCAAGTATTTAAATGCCCACCTCAGCTACTAATTATTACCAGGAAAAACGCTTCAAATTGACGTTTCATTTTGGTTCGTCAACAGCAACAGCAGCAACAACAGCAACAACAGCAGCAATGGGTTAGGGGTGAAGCGAATGTCCCCTTTATTATACTCATTCACGAAAGTGAATTGAGTATATTGGTTTTGTATAATGTTCGTCTTGCTGTCCGTCCGTCTGGCCATCCGTCCGTACACCGTTTCGTATGAATGCAAACCATGTTGACTCTATTGAAGCCAGAGACTTGAAACTTGCAACATGTACAAGATGTGACAAGATTTTTTCGATCTGCACACTAGGGGCGTGGCAAATTGAAACAAGCTTTGTACGGTATCTCAGAAACCATGGTAGTTGAAGTGTTACAGACTTGAAACTTGGAATTATACTCGCGTTGTCAATATAAATTCAAAAAGATATGGCGAATATATATGCGCCCATTGAGGGCGTGGCAGATCGGCAAAAACTGTATTTGCCACAAAATTGAATGAATAAATTACTGTTGATATCTCCCAATTTGGGGCGTGACCAATTGGAATATGGATCTGGCAGCGTTTGGGTCTTGAATGCGTATTCAGCAGTCGGTAATGCCCGACCGCAAAGTTCTGTCTTTTTTTTGTTGCAATGGGGGTGTGAGGTCCCACGTCGTGATTATGCACAACCGAAACCGAACGTTGCAGGCAGCGATCGGAGCGTCGGCGCGTCGATCGTCGACTGAGCTGCTGCTGCCACTCACTCGAGCGTCGAGCCGCGCTGCTCGACAGATTAACGCACTCGAGAAATTATAAAAAAATAATATTTTTCTTGGAACTGATACCATTTTAAACGAATTGGTACTCGAGTCGCCCAGGCAGCATCGACGATCATCAGCAGTCAGCTCCAAATGCCTGAGAAAATGCAGCCTGCAAGGGGCAGAGAGAGAGAGAGAGAGAGAGAGAGAGAGGGAGAGAGAGTGAGAGGGAGTGAGAGAGAGGTAGGTAGAGGGGGTAGAGATCGTCGATCGCAGCAGACGGCATTGCGTCAAGTGGCAGTCGACTGGCCAGTCGACATGTCTGCCGCAAGTCTGGTCGATCCACTACCAGTCTCTCTTCCACTCCCACTCTCTCTCTCTCTCTCTCTCTCTCTCTCTCTCTTTCTCTTTGACTGGACACTGCGATCGCCACGGCTTGTTCGGCTTGCTGCTTCGGCTTGTGGTTTGGTTCCCATGGGCCGGCTGCCAATCGGGCCGCAGCTACTCCAAAGCTTCCAATGACGCTTGCATATTTCTTTATATGTATAACGACACACATATATGTATATCTTCTTTCTTTCGAGAAATCGAAAAGAAAAAGAAGAAG
>JAWNPA010000039.1:21787500-21812500 GCA_035045345.1 Drosophila hamatofila | reverse complement strand
CTCGATGAAAACACACGCAATCTCTCTCGCTCACTCACCCCCTCTCTCTATCTCGCTCGCACCGCCGTCGCTGACATTTAGCTAGAACAATAATGGCCATTAAAATGCTTAATTATATATTCGCAAACGTAGCTGATTTTTTGAAGGCTCCCAAAACGAGTCTGCATCGCCGTCTCCATCTCCTTCGCCCCCCCCCCCCCCCCAAAGCTCGCTGAGTGCTTTTTGGCAGGACTCGGCCGTCTCAATGTATGCAGCGACTGTTGGAGCTGCACTTGAGCCGCTGCTGAGGTTGATTGCTTATTAGGACGCTGACAGGACGGCAGCTCAGTGCAGTAGTGGGAAGTGGAAAGTGGGAAGGACGACGGACGAAGGACGAGGGACGAGGACAACAATGCCGTTGGAGGTGTGAAAAATCAGCGCACAGAAATCCAAACAAAGACAACGAGACAAAAAGGAAATGCAAATTCCTTGCCTTCAATCGCAAACATCCCGAGCCCAAATGGAATCCTTTTTCTACTCTCTGTTTCTGTTGGACTTTTTTTAATTTTATTTTTGTTTTGCCAACAGCAACACCTCGCTCCAGCAGGATGTAATTAGTTCGTTAATTCATTAAGCGCAATGAATGCGAATGGGATCAAATTACCTGGCCGCGTCTTCTTCTTCTTCTTCTTCTTGTTCTGTTCTGTTCTGTTCTGTCTGCATGACTCACCTGTATGCGATCCTCTGGCAGTTCCGTTTTCAGTGAGAGCATCTCGCGGGCATAGACATCGGGATAATGGGCCTCCTTGAAAGCTTCCTCCAGCTTCTCCAGCTGATAGCTGGTGAATATGGTGCGACTGTGCCGACGCTTCTTCTTCTTCTTTTTGCCATTGGGCCCCAGGCCGGGGCCGACACCGAAGCCATTTAAGCCATCCATGCCAAAGTCCTTGGCAGCCAAGGAGCCTGCAATTTGGTATTTATCGTATATCATTTCAACTTCTCGTTCAACTTCTAGTTCAACTTTCACTTCAATTGCAATATCAATGTCAATAGGTTTTTCATTCTCTACCTATCCGTGTTTCTTTTATCCTTAGCATTGATATGGATTTTAAATTTAATTCAATTTCAATATTGAATTCAATTTTAATTTCTTTGTCAAAGACAGCTTAAAATGTCTTTAATTATTAATATCTTCTTCAACTTTATTAATTAAATATATATATCTTTTAAAAGGTATTGAGCATTCTAACATAGTATGTTATTATCCTAGGTATATCATAGGATAGGATAGGAAAAAGACTTAAGGGCGTAGTAAATATGGGTCAAGCATATGGAATCATTATTATTATTACATTGAAATTGTTTAGTTCACAACACGATCCAGCAGATCTTGAGATGGTGGCGTTAAAGCCTTATCCTAGTATACATGAGGGGCTGAGAGAGCTTTGACTCGCACTATCTAATCTTAAATGAGAATTTTATCTCTCTAGGTACTTTAGCTTTACCATTTAAATTTCAAATTCAACTTCACTTTCAATTCAATTCAATACCTATATTTTTATGGCAGTTGAACTGCTCCTCTTCTTCTATTTATCTCTTTTTCTCTCTCTTTCTCACTCTTTCTCTCCCTCTATTATTAATGTCCACTTTTATATTACATTCAATTTCAGTTTGATTTATTCGTTTCATACTTTTACTCATCAAATGAAAGTCCCATTCAATATCACTTTCAGTTCAATCTCTCTCTCTGCCTCTCTCACTCTAACTATCTTTCTACCTTAAAATAAGCTCTGCTTCTTTCTCTTTCGTTCTTTATTCCGCTCTATTTATGCACATATATTTCTCTCTTATACTTAAAGCTCAACTTTTGCCTTCATTCAACTTCAGTTTTAGTTTCAATTCGAATTCAACTTTAGCTCTGCTTCACTCTTTCGCTTGCCTTCGCTCTTCCCATTTCCTTGTCAGAATTAGTTCACAGCCTTTTTTTTAAAGTGCTGCTCCCATGACCTACACAGTGAAAAATTCCTCCCACACAGAGAAAGGGAGAGGGAGAGGGAGATGGAGGTAGAGGCAGGGGTAGAGGTAGAGGGACTGTTTGCCCCTATTTAAGGCGTCGCTGAAGCGCGACTTTGAGTGCTTCTGTATTCTGTAGTTTAGTTTGAATTGAATTTGTATCTCTTTTGTTTTTCTTTCCACCGACAGTGCCGGTGGCTGGCTGATGCTATGTTATTTTAAATATTTAATAATTGTATCTAGTTTCGCACTTCCTTCGGAGGCTGCTTCAAGGAAGACACTACTTGACATCGTCGTGACCTGCGCAGCGTTGGGGAAAAGTGAAAGCGGCTGCCGACTGCACAGCGAGGATGACAATCATGATAATGACGATGATGATAAGCATAATGATGATGCTGACGCTGATGCTGATGCTGATGATGAGCGTGTTGACAGGCACTTTTCGTTGCTTGAAGGGGATCTTGTCTAGCCGCTGATCAGCGCCACTTGCCGCGAGCAAATTTTGTGGCTGCCTTTCAATAGGCAAATCGAAGAGGATTGAAGCACCCGGAAAAACACACAAGCACACACACACACACGCACACACACGTGGAGAGCTCAAGACAAAGGCAACAATCCAATAGCAAATAGAGCTGGTTTTTTCTTTTCTTGCTGGAAAGTAAAACAACAATAAGAAACCAGCAGGGGCATGAAAAAGACGCTGAAAACATGCAGCAAACTCATGTGTGCGCGCTTTACTCCAAACCAATTCGCATTGAAATTCGATATGAAAAATTAAGTAGAAGCATATTTATGTAGTCGATTCTTGTTGTTGTTGTTGTTGTTGTTGTTGCTGTCGCTGTCGAGTTGTTCAAGTGAAGCGCTGACGTGTATCCTTCTCACAAATATGTATATACATATATATATATACACATATATTTAGTTGTTGTTTTTCCACTAAAGATGCGTGAATGATTGTGAGTGCAGCGTAGTGAAGTGGAATCGCTGTGTAATGAATGCGATTTGTGGCATCTTGAATTACAGACGAAATGCGGCAAAGGCAATTGCCTAAAATATTGTACATAAGAAAATACAGACAATATCCGCATTGAATACGTTCAATTTGTGTGTGTGTGTGTGTGTGTGTGTGTGTTCTGAGCCTTTCAATTCGATATCGATTCGCATTAACTTCAATTGTCGATGCTCATAATTGCTGCCACATGCAATAGCCTCGTATCATATTTAACACTATTTACAACGTCAATTAGAAATCAATTCAATTTTCTGCTTTTTAAATGTGGATCAATGGCTTTCAATCTAGCAAACAGTTCATTCAATACAATTTCTAGCATAATTTTTATAATTTTGATATGAGTTGCCATAACTAAAATACATGGAGATGATTTCAATTCATATTCAATATTGAACAGCAGAATTGATGCCTTCAACTAGTCAGTTTTCTCAAACCTTATCAAATATGATATAAATTTTCTATTTTAATTTTCTATTCAATTTCAATCCATTGATATTGAATGCTATTCAATATAGTCTTTTAACTCTTACTATCAGTATATTTGATAACTTAATTTTAAGCTTTTTAAGCATATTTAATATAATTAACAATTACTTGAAATGATTTTTAATTATGTTCAACTTGTATTCATTGATGAACAGCTGAATTATTGCTCTCAATTAGACCTTTTCTCTTTATCTGCTTTACATCAATGTCTTCAATATAAAATTTAAAAAAATGTATTTTCATTGAAATATTATATATTCAATTTTTAGTCAATGTTCTGTTCAATATTCTTTCAATTTATATATTCAATCTATAAAATAGTTCATTCAATTTATTTTCCAAGCCATTTACGCTTTTAATGTATAGCTCAAATCATATTTTTATTAGTTAATGGTCATCCTCTTTAACTTGTATTCAATTCTTCTTCAATGTTGAACAACAGAATTGTTGCCCTCAATTCACATTGACCTATTTGTTCGTTACCAAATTTATTATCATATGTATGTCAAATATCAAATCCACTTGGACTTTCACTTTCAATTTCAATCAGCTGCCCATTCAATATGGTCTTTCAATGTAGTAATCAACTAATTCAATACATTATCCAATTAGATTTGTCATCAATCAGCAATAACCAATCAATTATCGTTAGATCCATGGATATGACCGACGACTTGTGTTGTGTTCAGTGCGCATTCAATTAGTGTTATAAATATTGTAACGTGGCTGGCTGACGCTAATCAACACTATGTTTGTGTGTTGCATAAATCTAATTATGCAATTATGTTGATGAGCAAATGTGCGAAATTAGTTAGTTAGACGCGCACAAAAGTAGGCAACATTAAATTCGCTTGCTCTCTCTGCTTACACTTGGGCCAGCAGCGCACTTTTAATGAGCACACGCATACACAGAAGCAGACTTACACACACAGGCACACACACACAGGCACACACGCACACACGCACACATGTATATATAGCCAGCTTTACTATTGAAAGTTTTGCCAACATAAAAGTCGAGGCAGGCCAATGCCAAACACACTCACACACACACAGAGAGAGACACAGCCATGGCAGGAGCAGCACATGTCGACCCACACACACCCATTCACACTCACACACACACACGCACATGCATCACAACATATTAGCAATTAAAATTTTCTTAGTTAATTACTTTAAGCAGACGACGACACGAAAATTCCACAGCGAAAAATGTCGCTGCAAATGAAAGGCGACAGCATAGTGAAAGAGACAGAGAGAGAGAGAGTGTGTGTGAGAGAGGGAGCGGGAGGTGGGTGGTGGTACGTGCCACGCCCACGCCGGCATGAAGTGAATTTTATGAAATTTATGCGCATTTCACTAGAAAATTTAATTAGGAAATCTAATTTGCTCAAAAGCGCATAAAAAATGTCACCCAGCGTGGAAATAGCTGCTGCTGCTGTTGCTGCCTCCTGCTGCTTCCTGCTGCTTCCTGCTGCTTCCTGCTGCCTTTAGCCCGCTGCTTGGCCGCCATTTTGGTTCACTCAGCTAGCCGCAGTGTCTAAGCGAGTGTGTGTGTGTGCGTTTATTGTCTGTGTGCATAGCAGAGAGAGAAAGAGAGAGAGACAGAGAGAGAGAGAGAGAGAGAGAGAGAGAGAGAGACAGAGCGAGCTGTGGGTGTGGGGCAGAGACATGCATCAAGTAACCAACAAAATGACTAATTCGTGGCTCATGTGTGAGTTGACGCGCTGTCTGTGTGTGTGTGTGTGTGTGTGTGTGTGCCGCATAAACAGTTGCAAGGCAAAATACGCTAATAAAGTGGCTGAGCAGCAGCAGCAGCAGCAGCAGGAGCGACAGCAACGAAGGCAGCGCTGTCGCCAAGCGAGGGGAGAAGTATTTGCAATTTGCATTAGCGTCAAAGTGGCTGCGTTTCTATGCATGTGGGAGTATGTGAGTGTGGGTGTGAGTGCGTGTGTGTGTGGGAGTGTGTGTGGTGTTGCCTAGCTAGCTATCTTGCTCGCACTCAGTGGGCAGTGGCATTGGCATTTGTTGACTTTTTGCCAGCTCGTTTTTATTTGTACTAATTAGAAATTAAATTCAATTATTTGCTTGAGAAATCAAAAAATAAAAATAAGAAAATAGGGCAAAAGTGAGACAGAGAGAGAGAGAGAGAGAGAGGGAGAGTGAGCGACTGGCAGTGCTTAAAAAAAAATATTCATAAACTCATTAAAACGGAACTTGAGATTTGGGTTCAGTGCAAGAAGTAAATGTTGGAGTGAAGTCTCACAGCATATTTCATATGAAGAACATCGGAATATAGAGAAAATTGAAGTAGAAAATATAATATGGGAATACATTTTTAATGTACAGTTAGGTTCTTATTGGATGGGAAACTTGTGGGAAAGTATTTTTAATAAACTTAGCTTGAAGTAAGAAAGAAAGTGAAAGTTGGAGAGAGAGAGAACAAGTTGGAGAGAGAGAATGAGAGATAAAGAGAGATGGAGTGAATGAGGGAGAGGTAGAGGGAAGAAAGGAAGAATGTGATAGAGAAAGACAGAGAGAGAGAGAGAGAGAGAGAGAGAGAGAGAGAGAGAGAGAGAGAGAGAGAGAAGAGAGAGAGAGAGAGAAAGAGGATGATAGGGTGAAATTTGAGAAAGATAATGAGACTGGCAATGAGATAGAGAGAGATAATGAGAGAATGAGAGAAATAGAGAGTAATGACAGCATGAAAGAGAGAGAGAGAGAGAGAGAGAGAGAGAGAAAGGGAAAGAGGAAGTGAGAGAGAACGAAGGAGAGAAAGAGGTGAGAGAAGTTTAAATCTAAGTGAAAGACAGAAGTCTGTTTATAAAACCACAATAAATTTCGCTCTGTTTTAGAGTCGTACCAAAACACAAACAGATGCAGAAGAAGAAGAAGAAAATGTTCTCTCAATTGTGTAATCAAATAGGATTCAGTTTGTATCCTAATCTAATCAATTTCCTACTCCACACTTATGCCAAAAATCTCCCACATCTAGTTTATAACGTATCTCCTACTCCGCATTCTCCTCATCGAACTTGGCGTAATCCAAAAATAAACCCAAAATAAAATCTATATGCATAAATTTTGTTGTCTGACGTCATTTTCTCACTTCCTCAACTGCCACGCATAGCTTCGTCACTTCCACTTCCAACTCAACCTATTCTCTCTTCCCTGTCGCTGCCTCTCTCTGTTGCTCCCTCTCTCTCTCCCAGTCTCCCATCTGGTCTGCTTGGGTGTTCGTCGTAATTTGCGCACTCAATGGAAAATTGTTAATTAGATTCCTTGCTTGCCGTGTGACTTTGTCTTCTTCACCACGTCGTCGTCGTCGTCGTCATTGTCGGCCATTGTTATGCTGTCCCCCTCCCGCTCTCTCCCTCTCTCTCTCTCTCTCGCTCTCTCTCTTTGACCCCTCACTCTATCATAAGCAAAGTCCTTTGCCATTCCGCTTTGGCGCATGCCCCACGGCTGAAGCGTTTTAGCCGTTGCCTTTGTGTCAAAGTTGGTTAACGTGATTGCTGTTGGCCCTTTGCCACCCCTCACCTCCCCCCCCCCCCTTTTTCCAATAGCTACTGCACCCGACCTCAACTACCAATTGTTTTAAACCACCTTTCCGCTTCAACGACTCAGCGAACCCAACGAACTTTAAGTGCAAAGCATTTTACAACAGCAGCGGGGCCAAGGGGAGAGCGCAATTTTTGCACTAAACTTTTTGCTCTTTCACTTTTTACTAACACCACGTGTGTGTGTGTGTGTGTGTGTGTGTGTGTGTGTGTGTGTGTGTGTGTGTGTGTGTCGTGTGCACTCAGGTTTCGGTTTAGTGAAATCTCCTCAAACGGTAACGAGTGCAGGAAATAACACGGATGCGGGCGACGAAACATCTGAGCATCCGGACATGGAGCATAACACACACACACACACACACACACACACACAGAAGGGGGGCGAGAGGCACTGCTGTGGGCGTGGCAATTGGTTAGCGCATCTGCTAAACGTTGCCAACTCAAATGGGCCATTAGCTGAACAGCCAAATAAGCCATCAAAGGCAATTGATTCATTAACACACTCTGCTGCTCAATTTGAACACAATTACGTATTTGTAACTAATTCATTTACTTAAGTGAATCAACGTTGGAATGTCTCAACGTTTGCGAATGAGGCACAAGGTGAGCTGGCAAACCGAGGGAGAAAGATGCGGTAGCTGAGCGAAATGTGCTCGACGATGTAGTGAATGGAGCCGAAATGGAATCAATGCAAAAACATAATTTGAATTTGAAATTAGATGAGGATGATGGAGGGCTCTGAGTGAGCAAGTGCCTGAATAACGAATACCCTGCATACTCTAATATCAAGTTTTTGTTTTTAATGACTAGCGATTACCCTGCATAGTACAAAATTCAATTGTCTTAAGCGAGACAAGTCGAAGCGCCAAGGTTTTATTATTCCATAAGAGGTTTCCTACAGTTCCTGAGACGGTATATAAGAATTGGACACACAGAGACACAGAAAGTAGGACACAAAGGAATGAACAAACAACTGGATGGAGAGAGAGACAGACAAACGGACAGACGGATAGACGGACGGACGGACGGAGGGACGGACGGATAGACGGGCGGGCGGATATATGAATAGATAAACGGGCGGACAGAGAGACAGACGGACAGATAGATGGACGGACGGACAGATACGAACGGATACACAGACGGACAGAGAGTTTGAGTTTGAATGAATACACAGATGGATAGATACAGAGACGGACAGAACGACGAACAGACGAAAAGCGGACACTATGATGGAGAGACGGACGGACGGACAGATAGATGGGCGGGCGGATAGACGGACAAATAGGCCGTCGGATGTGGTCGGATATATAAATAGGTGAACGGACGGTCAAAAAGACGGACGGACAGATAGACAGACGGACACATAGATGGCCGGACGGACAGACAGATATACGAACGGATGGACGGACGGAAAAACAGACGGAAAGATGAATGGAAGGACGAAGAGACGGACGCAGAGACGGATGCAGAGACAGAGGGATAGATGTATGCGCAGACGAGCCAAGAGAGATGTGGACGGAGGGACGTACAAGCATGTGGACGGCTAGAGAGACGAGCAGACAGATGAAATTACGAACAGACGGACAGCCAGAGCCGACGATCTCTGACGAGTCAGCTCATCATGCCGCTCTATACTCAAAGTGAGATCTATCATCTATCAAGCTTCTTTCTGCCTTTTGATCCTTGATATGTTTTGGTAGACTTACATATATTTTAGTTAATTGTAAATTTGTATTGATTTCGATTTCGATCTATAATGAGACTATACAACAAGGTAAGCAATGGAAGCTCCGCCACAGGTTGTCAGCAAACAGAAGAAGAGAAGAAGAAGAAGAGATAGAAGTTGTCAACACGTTTATCCCTTTCCACTGACGACGCTCATAAACAATTCAAAGATTCACTCAACTGGTGTGCGATGCGAAATGCGATTGGTTCCACATGTGTGTGTTATGTGTGTTGCATGTGTGAGCGTGTGTGAGTGTGTGTGTGTGTGCTGTGTGTGTTTATTTCAATTAAGCACAAAGCAGAGGCCGTGGGCTGCCAGCTCTGCAAATGCATTCGCCATGGCCAGCAAATAAAACTTAGACACGCTCCAAGGCTGCAGCCAGGGTTGAGCCGGCAAGGCAAGGGTTACAACCAGCCCTCCAGGAGAAGGGGGCTGAGAGGGGTGGGCTAAAAAAAATGCCAATTAAAATCTTAGCCGGGACAAGTGCATCATCAGGCAAGACAAGACAAGACAAGACAAGGCCGACAAAAGAGTGGAGAAGAGATGAAGCGTGGCACAATGCATTCTCTCTAAGCCCTCTCTCTCTCCCTCTCCAGCTCTCTCTCTCTCTCTCCCTCTCTAGCTCTCTCTCTCTCTCTCTCTCTCACTCTCTCTCTGGTGGCTGCTTAAGCCGAGTGAAGAATAGAGACACAAGGGAAATTGCCCCACTTGACGCCTTTGTGTGGAGCTCGTCTTGCTATCCGCTCGCAAATGGCTCAAAAGTGGCTGCTTTTCTTCCTCTTCTACTTCATCTTGTTGTTGCTGTTGTTGTTGTTGCAAGTGAAGAATGCGAGCGTCAAGTGGCTGCTACTAAAATACTTAAGCAGCGCACTTCTGGCCTGCATAAAAAACAAAAAAGAAAAGAAAAAAATATATATATGAAAAACAAAACAGAATTGCCAAGAATGCGCTGGCAAGTGGCAAAGTTCGTGCTAACCAGAGATTAGAGATTAGAGATTAGAGATTAGAGCCAAGTGCGCAAGCCAACGCAAAATGGCAATTAACCAAGGCCCCAAGAGCAATAGCAACAGCTAGTTGAACTAGTTGAAGGTGGAGTAACTGGAACTGGAACTAGAACTGGAACAAATGAGCACTGTAATGTGGAAACTAAAAGCAAGTCATTTAGTATGCAAAAGTTATCGATAGCTATAAGTAATTAATTTAGCTAGCTATCGATAATTACCGAGATTCATTTCTGTGTTTCTTGTAAGTAATTGATAATGATCATTGAAATCTTATCATCTATCATTGCCTAACAATAGCTGTTATCGATAAATCATATTAATAGATAAGTCGATATGCTTATAAGGCTTTGACTTATAGTTAATATGATGAACATCAAATATTCATAAATCAATATCTGTTATCGATTGATATCGGCTTTAGTGCTATTATTGTCGAGCACATGCTAATATCGATAGGTCATATTGACTTTTATTATCGCTACACTAATAAGGTTAGGTTAGGGCTAACAACGATTGAAGATCAACGAGTGTTATAAATATTCGCTATCGATTGTTATCGTCTTTGTTATTGTGCTTTTGATTGATATCGGCTTTATTGCTACTGTTGTCAAACATTCGCTAATATCGATAGTTTATACTCAGATTTATTATGGAAAACCTTCAAACAATCGAAGATTAACGATTGTTATAAATTTCCGCTAACGATTTTTATCGTCGATCTAATAATAATGAGCTCGTTTATGTTAAGAGATATTCAAACGGCGATTGACTTTTATCAATATAGTGCTTTATCTATCGATAGCTAACATATTGATTTCAGACTTTCAATCACTATTTATCGATAATCAAATATGTTTCGGAATGCGCTTCCTTCAAATTGAATTAGCTGCAGCTGTTCCTCTGCCCATTCCATTTGATTGCATGTGTTAAGACAAACAATTCAATTTACACACTATACACTGCACTACATACATAGATTTACAGGCCAGCCCTGGCAACCCTTTGTTCCAATTGGATTTGTGTGTGTGCCTCTTATTGGATAAGTTTATGTGCGCCTCGCAATTTCCTTCGCTTTCGTTTTTTTTTTTTCGGGCATGTGTGTGCCGAAAGGGTTAAAGCACACACACAGAGAGAGAGAGAGAGAGAGAGGAGAGAGAGAGAGAGAGAGAGAGGGAGAGGGGGAGAGAGGCATGTCCTGTGCTTGCGTCAAGGATGTGTGGAGGCTGTGTGCAGAGATGTATGTGCGTGTAAATTGCGTATAAAAACGTATGTTGAAAATATTTATTGCCCGTTGCGAATGCAACAAAATGAAAATGAAAATGGAAATGAAAATTTCATTAGTTGACTTTTGCCACACATTCAAACACACACATGTGAGTGTTTGTTCTTTTTTTTTTGTTGTTTCTTTCCTGTTTTTTGTTGTTTGCTTGTTTTAAGCTAAATTGTTTATTTTATTAGCAATTTGGAAGATTTATGAGTTCGCCAGGAGCTCTCAACTCTCAAATGAATCGTCGGAATGCCCATTAATTAGCGTGCAGCTAGACTAACAGAAGCAGACACAGAGAGAGAGTGAGAGAGAGAAAGAGAGAGAGAGAGAGGGAGGGACAGACAGAGAGAGGTTTGCTGCTGCCCTCTGTGGGTCAGTTCTTGTGGCAAAGCTTTGCCAGGACTCGATTCGCAATGCGCTCATTGCCTACCTTTAGGCGTTTCCTTTAATATTTCCTAATTAGATTTTAATTCAACTTTCGCTTACCCGTTAAGCATGTTCCGGTGCCAGCAAAATTCTTCAGCTGCGGAAATCCTACGAAAGAAACGAATGCAACAGAGACTTCAAACAAATGTACATAAAGAAAAAGATAGTAGAGTTATTGATAAGCTTTGTTAAGCTACATTCATATGCATATGTTATCGATTACTTTTGATATCAATATAAATAATAGATATTATAATAAACATAAGCAATGACAGGATGAAATTTAATATATAGGTTTCAATAGCTGTCCTTTCAATAGTATCTGTCATAGATAATAAGCTGCAATAAAAGAAAAATTAAAAAAAAAAAGCTGGTATCGATATTTTATGCTTTGCTTTAGTTTCGATACAAATCTGCTGAATAGAGCAGAAGAAAGAGCTGTCTCTAAAATATGCATATATTCGACATGAATTTCGGGATCAATATATATAGGAAATTTATATTATTTTGAAAAACTATACACCTGAATTTATCGACAACGATAATTTATCGATACATTAATATAATTATACTATCGATATCAAAATATGCATATATTCGAGTTGAGTTTTGTTATCGATATATATAGCATATTTATAAATTTAATTCTGACTATTATTTTGGAAAACAAATTTATCGATATATATTCGATAGCCTATCGATACATGAATATCGATATACCATCGATGAACTGCTTTAAATATTATACTTAGTGTGGTACACATCAATTTCTGCAAATCTACGTTGATTGAAGCGATATCGAACATATTGATCGATTATGTGTATTTAAAATCCCTTTTTACTGTCGTTATATATCTAAAATTTGATAGCTTGACAGTTAGATTATGAAATTTCAATGAAGACTTTAATTGAATTGCGAACAGAGTATGGCCCAGTCAGTTGAATCTCGTTTTTTTTTCTATATGAGACGCTGTCTCATTAGTCGCCGCATTTATTAGCCTTATACAAGCGGTCGGCTCCAATGAGCTGTCCCTGACCGCGTCTCATCTTGTGCTCCATCAAACTCGGTGCTCTGCAGCCGAAATGGAGTTCGACTCAGAATGTCGAGCTGTTTGGACAGCCTGACGGACGGAGTCGGAGATTCGGAGGGTCGGTGGGTCGAAGCGAGGGATCGCTCCTCGGAGTGACATATCAAAGCAAAATCAAATTTGACAGACAACCGCGCTAATTTCTGCTCGATGTTTCATTGTTTCAAGGCGTTCATCGGTTGTTCGCTTGCCGAAAAGGGGTTGCAAGCGACACTCGGGGGGCACTACGGTAGGGCTAAAGGAGGGGAAGGGGCTGCAGCACGCGCTAGCTATGCGAACCTCAAATACCCTCGACTTGTAAATATTTATATGCCTGAGCTGTATACGTGCCACTGAGTCATATGACATCGTAGCCGTTGGGAATTGTTGGAATTTCATAGATATAAGATTTCAATATACAAAAAGTTTTTATACAAATGACTTTCAATGTACTGAACTTTGATTGGTGTAATACGAAATCTATCATATTCAAATAATCTCTTTCTATGCCAGAACTCAGAATACTTTGATATTTTGTAGATATAAACAGTTTTAATACAAGCGACTTTCAATGCCCTGAACTTTGATTAGTGTAATAAGATATCTATCAAATTCAAATACTCTTTCTATGCCAGAACTCAAAATGATATAGTCGTTGAAGAAGATAGAAGAGTAGAGAGGAAGATAGAAACAGCTAAGCTAAAGTTTCTAGTCTTGCATAGCTTCAGAAAGAGGAAGGTAAGCTTGCTAGAAATTGATGGATTATAGATATCTGATAACTGATGTATACGATGAGAAAGGCTTTATTTCAATATTCACTTTTATTGTTCACTATGCTCTGCGCTTTTCTACTTCAATTGAACTGAATGACATTCCTCTTATGCATTCTGACATTCTCGTCAAGTATCGATAGACTTATGGTTAGGTATCGATAGTTAGCTATAGAGCTATATGCATATGGTATATGCTCTGGGTTACATAAATCATAAGAAATTGATAAAGCTCATCGTTAGAGTATACAATGCTGCAAGCACAATAAGCGAGTGAGGGAGAGAGAGAGGGAGGGGGTGAGGGAGGGAGCTCAACTGTATGTGTGTATATGTGTGAGTATTTCTGTGTCTGTGTGTGTGAGTTTTTGTGTGTGTGTGTGTGAACCCTACACCAAGCTGCGGCGAGCAAAGCGGAGGATGTCAACAATCAGCACACATCAAACTGGAAACTACATTTATTAGCTTTCGCCTCGTTACCAGACTCCTCAGCGCGTCAGCCCCTCCAAGTCTCTTGGCCACCCCCTACCCCTGCCCCTTCCTTCTTGCCTCTCTTGCCTCTCTCGCCCGCTTAGTAACCGCTGTGGCATGTCAACGGCAATCAGCAGCCGCTGCCGCTTGTTGATTTACCGAGAATTTTGAAATTCTGAAATTCGATATTGCGCGAAATTCTGTGTTCTGTAAGGAATTGTGAGTACTTGCATGTGTGTGTGTGTGTGTGTGTGTATGTGAGTTGAATGTGTAAATGGGAAAACGCACAGCTCTATAGAAATGCAAGTGACGAAGTATTTATAAACTGATTAAGGCTAAACAATAGCTGATATGGGTCGACACGAGGCGAGCCGAGCCGAGCTAGGGCCAAGCAGCCCCTGGTTTGCTGAGACTTACGCAAATTTACAGCTAAACTTGCAACAGACAAATACACACTCACATACACTCACACACTCATTCTTGTACATATTTCTAATCGCGACCACACAAAGCGTGCTGCCACGCCTCCCTCGCAGCTCGGCCTTCCGCTGCTCCAAAGTGGAGCCAAAACAAAAAGTCGCTTCGTGAGTACTCAGCGCACAGCAAAGTAGCTCTTGCTGTGTATGTGTGTGCATGAGTGTATGAGTGTGATTGTGAGTGTGTTTGTGTCTATTGCGGGTCAAGTGAATAACAGCTGGGTATTGCCAGGTACGGGTTTCAATTGCCCAACACGAATGCATTCGTCGCAAATATGACTAATTTAAAGATATTTTTATTCGCACGCAAAAAATATAAAATGTGAATAATATGTGAATATATTCAATCCGCATTCAGTTTACTCCTAGTGATACATATTCCACATGCGAAGGTAATTTTTATGCAGTAAATACCAATCTGAATATAATGTGAATACATTCAAATATAGTGAATACATTCAGTTGATTAATTAAAATTAGACAAATTTCAAACTTAAAAAGAGCATTTCTTATGTGAGCGAATAAAAATGTGAATATAAGTGAATACATTTAAACCGAATAAATTTATTCATTTGACTCATGATCAACTTAGTTTAAAAAACATTTTCCACACGAGAAAGTAATCTTTATGCAGTAAATATAAATATGAATATGATGTGAATACATTCAAATATAGTGAATACATTTATTTGACTCCGGATTTTCTTATGCGTTAATTTTGTATTGACTACACATCCGAATATCTATATGAATATATGTGCATATTTTCGTAAATTTAGTGTGAATTTTTGTGAATATTATGAATGCATTCAAATGATTTAATGTTTAATAAAGATTTTCTATCTCAAAACCTGTTTTTCGACTGCACAAATAGAAATGTGAATACAATACACGATGCAATGAACACAATGAATGCACTCATATAACCTCTCATCCTTATATGCAGTGAATACATTTAACTGAACTATTTGTTTTTGTGCTATGAATAAAGTTTTGAATACATATTTGTCTATGAATAAAACATTGCTCCTGCTATTGTATTTTTGCAGTGAATCAAATGAATGTTGACTGAATGCACTCATAAATGATACCTTTCTATACATTCACTATGAAATCCAAAGGTAAATAACTAAGTGCTTTCTAGCGAATATTGACTATCAGGTGAATACACTCACACACTCATTCATTCATTCAGTCAATCATGGGCAACAAATCGAACAGGTCGGCAACTGTTTGGCCAACGTGCTCAAATCGTTGAGTGTCCACTTCAAATGAATATTTGTTGATGAATACTCGAATCTCAATCTGAATCTGAGTCCGAATCGGAATCTCAATGAATGTGCGCTGCATAATTAGCAGTCGTCGACATCGAGCAGTGAAAGCAGCTAAAAATAGCCAAAAAACCAAAATCAAAACAAAACAAAAAATAACAAAAATAAATGAATAAATAAATCGAATCAAATGATGAAAGAGAAAAAAATTAGTGCTAAGCTCCGACTACCGAATGCTGTTCGAATAAACTGCATCGTTGGCTCACAGATCACAGTTGGAGATACAGATAGAGATATACATAGATATAGTGGAATAAACATTTACAAATACAGATACAGATACAATACTACAGATAAATAGTATAGATATGGAGACAGTTATCATCTATGTAGATACAGATACAGATACAGATATAATCATATGGATATACTATATAGATATAGATATAGATACAGTTACATCTTCTAGAAATTTCACTTTACATGGATATAGATACAAACACCGATACAGATACAGATGCCATACTATAGATATACTCAGATCACTCTACAGAGATACACATATAGATACATATACATATATAGATATATTGGTATCGTAACATACAGATACAATCCTACTATATAGAGCTGTATACATATAGTTACATTTGCTAGGAATTTTTGCTCTACATAGATAAAGATACCAATTTAGATACATATCTGTTTTTTATACAGATACATATACAAAACTATAGACAAACCATATGTAGTTACATAGACATACTATAGATACAGTAAAAAATCTTACTGTACATATATACAGATACATATACAGACAGATACAGATAGAAACTTCGGTACAATCAAATATAAGCCTTTCTAATGCTCGCTTCACTCTCGATGGCAAATTCACTATACCCTCGACAAGTCATGTATCCGAAGTATATTTGAATATCTAAAATGCGCTGCTATTCGATTCATGACGACTCGAAACGAGCCGCTGAAGAAGCAAAGCCAAAGCCTCAGCGATTCACATGGAGGAGGCTCAAGTGCCAAATCGTGTTTATTTGCGCCAAAAAAAAAAAAAACTAAACAAAACAAAACACAAAAATTACCGCCACGTTCAGCTTTCAGCTGTATCTGTGTCTACAACAATGTATCTGTCTCTATGGAAATGTATCTCTATCTGAGCCAATTTGGGCCTAACTGTATCTATGGCAATGTATATATATATTCTATATCTATATCTATATCTATATCTATATCTATATCTATATCTATATCTATATCTATATCTATATCTATATCTATATCTATATCTATATCTATATCTATATCTATATCTATATCTATATCTATATCTATATCTATATCTATATCTATATCTATATCTATATCTATATCTATATCTATATCTATATCTATATCTATATCTATATCTATATCTATATCTATATCTATATCTATATCTATATCTATATCTATATCTATATCTATATCTATATCTATATCTATATCTATATCTATATCTATATCTATATCTATATCTATATCTATATCTATATCTATATCTATATCTATATCTATATCTATATCTATATCTATATCTATATCTATATCTATATCTATATCTATATCTATATCTATATCTATATCTATATCTATATCTATATCTATATCTATATCTATATCTATATCTATATCTATATCTATATCTATATCTATATCTATATCTATATCTATATCTATATCTATATCTATATCTATATCTATATCTATATCTATATCTATATCTATATCTATATCTATATCTATATCTATATCTATATCTATATCTATATCTATATCTATATCTATATCTATACCTATATCTATCTGTATCTATGGCAAAGTATCTGTATCTATAGCAATGTATCTCTCGCACTGTATCCGCATCTGCTCGCTTTGCTTTTGGGCACGATCGCCTCGCTGATGATTGCCATGTGACGCTGCAGAAAATCTAGCATATGATTATGTGCTATATATATACCATGCACACACACACACACACACACACACACATAACTATTATTATTGTAATTACAATTATAATTAGTGAGATTTTGTATTTATTTGGTGAGTTTTGCTCATTTATTAAATTTAATTGCGGCTAATTTCGCTTTAATGCGAGACAAACTTAACAGTCACACACACACACACACATATGCACACTCGCACACTCACACTCACACACACACACACACACACACACAGTAAATTAACCCCTCGAGTGGCACTCAGTTTCGTTTGTCAAGTTGCTTTAATTGACTTTTAAATTTACAAAAAAATGTGAAAAAAAACCGAAATTCACAAAAATCAAAGCGAAGCAGATTGAGTGTGTGAATGGGCGGCAAGGGGAGTGGGCAGACAGGGCAGTACGGGGTGGGGGGTTGAGGAAGCTTGTTCTTCTAAAGTGCAACTGCAACAACAGCAGCAGCAATTGCACTCTCGTGTCGGCGGCGTTCACACCTCAGACAATGCGACCAAGTGGCAGGCAGCAGGCAGCAGGCAGCATGCGGCACATGTATATGCCGAGGCAGGGGGCGTGGCAGGGCAAGCGCCAGCGGGCGGCGTTTGGGGCACTTGGCTGGACAGCTGCAGCGGGATGAGATTTGCATTCAGCTGAGCCACCAAACCGGGACACTCAAAGTCAGCCCAGAGGGTATTCCAGTTTGAGCATACAGTACTTAGAGCAAAGCATATATCGATATATATCGATATATATAAATATAGCTGCTTATATGATGTCGTTATCTAATCTTAATGATTTCGTTTTTTCGTTTTGTTACTGAAGAGTTCTAATTACTGAATTGAGCCGCATACAGCGTATTCTCTAGTCGAGCATACCCCATCGCTACTTTGTGTTGTTTCCTTCAGCGGTGTTTAAAATGTGCGTCAAAGCAAAATCAAAGCAAAGTCAAAGCAAGTTTGTCTGGCCAGGGTCTAGAGGTAGTTGGCCCCCTCTCTCATATCGCTCTCTCTCTCTCTCTCTCTTTCACTCACTCTTCCGCTCACTCTCCTTAACATATAGAGAGACCGCACACATTGCGAACGGCACACAATTAAGAATATTTCTATCAGCCCACAAAGTGGGGCAGCTGTGTAGCAATGGGCGGGGCAGGGGCAGGGGCAGGGCAGCCTGAGGCTATTAGCAAACTGTCTCAAATATCAAAGGGCAGTCGCAACACGTTGCCTGACGGACGTTGGACGATGGACGGACAAGTCATCATCATCAACGGCATCAACAACATCAGCAGCAGCAGCAGCAGCAGCAGCAGGAATTGACATGCAGCAATTAGCAAAAGGTGCCCAAACACATTTATCGATTACATAATTATTCAATTGTTGCAACATTGCAATATGTTAAACAAAATTCAATTTCCATCTCTACTGAAAGGCAAACAATTGTCTTACGACTTTGCATTCAATTCAATTAGAACAGCTTTTTTTTCTTCATCTTCTTTCGTTTTAAATTTGCTTCATTCAATTGAGAAATGAGTTCAATCAAAATGTAAATATATATACATATATATTAGATATGTATATGTGTATTTATCTACATGCATATTTGTAATATACATATATACTTATTTGAAGAGCTATTCTACTTCTTATATAATCTACTATTTGTATAAGGAAGCTCTACATTTTTATGGGTATTTTTATTCTGTTGCAAGTGTAAGTATATAGAAGAGTGTGCGGATATGCACATATATATAAATATACATTTAAGTATATACATGGATTTTTATAAGAGTATAGCTTTAGAGTGGAGAAGAATGTGCAGGATTGCATATAGGTTTGTATAGGGGACTATTTTAAGAGTAGGGATGATATCCATTGATCTACGGGTACTCTATTTTTTTATGAAATCATATCAGTTTTCTCTCAACTCTTTATTCATACTTACAAATATACGCTTATCTAAATAAAACTGCAAAGGGTGACTTGGGCAATAAAGGAGACTATTTTTGATACATTTATAATCTATTATGGCCTTCGTTATCTTTATCGTTATCTTAATATCACGTACAAGATATTTGAGTGAGACTTCATCTAAATTTTAGTAACCGAATATATTTCTGTAAAACTCAGCTATTACTCTTTTTAATACTAAAAATAAATTAAATAAATTTACTAAAGTTTTTTGTTAGATAACAAGTATTAGAAATTTATTAGATTTGTTTATTCATAAATATATTTGTATTTTCTTATACATATTTATGTTATTCCTAAAAACTAAGCTGTTCAATTATTTATCTAATAAATTTCATATATTTTTTTTATATTTTTTTTATATATTTCGCCAGCACCTCGAAAAAAAATCAAGTAAAAAAAAATTTCTCAAAGAAAACATATGAAAATGGTTAATTTAAGCCAAAATGTAATTTGCCAAAAGGAATGCGGAGACGTGACTCCGCCAATGCCCTGCAGATGGCGCTTCAAAGCTAAAAATGCGACACACAAAAGCTTCGCGCTATCAATTTGCAATAGCAAGTGTGTGTGTGTGTGTGTGTGTGTGTGTGTGTGTGTGTGTATTTGTGTGCGTGTGTGTGTAAACACATCAAAACGACTGTCACAACAAAGCGACAAGAGCCAAAGTGAAAATTGTCAATTAAAATATTAAAAAGAGAAGAAAATACATTTCTCTACACACATACATGCATACATATGTATATACTACATGTATAGTGAGTGTATATAGTTAAATGGCTAGTGGTGTACGTTACCAATTTGGCAATTTGGCTTTTGGTTTGCCTTGCTTCCGTCTGTGTCTGTCTGTGTGAAAGATCAAAGGCACTTAATGGCCCAGCTGAGTGTGACCGTTTGCCGCGAGGTCGAGTGAAAAGAGACGGACGAAGAGGGGTGAGGTGGAGGTGGTATTGGTGGCGTTGTTTGAAGGCGCCATTTGGGTGGCAGGAAATCCGTTTTGGGCTTTTGGCCCCAAACTTGACGCGACTTTAATTGACGAAAGGGGCAAATGGGAAAAATCAACAAAAGTGTACAAAATCAACGAGACAAACAACACGCACACACACACACACACACGCACACACGCACGCACACAAAGAAGAGTTGGCAAAGCAGAACGTAACAGCAGCAGCAGCAACAGCAGCGACAGCGGCAACAATATGCAAAATTAAATAAGATGACGCGAATAAAAAAAGCGGCAACAATAACAGTTACCAACAGCAAAAGCTGTGCCAAAAGTTCTTTCTCACATTTATTAAACAAATTACGCGAACACGGCACAAAGCAGAGAAAATATGCGATAAATAAATACAAATAAACACAAACACACACACAGCCATATAGATGCATGTGTGTGTACATGCATCCACAATTAATAAACGAACCAAATAATAATAACAACAATGCAGCAAGAAAAGAGAAAGCAAGCAATGCAAAAGAAATATCGTCCGGAAGTTTCTAACAAACAACACTAAAGAAAAAGCGCGAGGAAGAGAGCGAACGCATGTAGAAGACGGCAGAGTGCAGAGTGTAGAGTGCAGAGTGTAGAGTATGATTGCGAGTGCAAGTGCGTGCGCTATTTTTGCTCGTTTGTTGCGTATATCTTTGTGTGTGTGTGGGAGCAGTGCTGGAGTGCAGGCTAGCGACAAGTAGAACTTCAATTTGGCACAGTGAAACACTAACACTAACAACAACATGGTAAGTGATGACGATGACATTTCAACGCTAATTAAAATAATAATAACAATAATAACAGCATCAACCACAGCGACAATAACAGTTGGCACTTCAAGCAGCCAGATTATCTCTCGTGCATATACATATGTACATACATACATACATACATACAGAGGTATATGCTCAAACACACACACATACACATGTATGTATGTATATGCCAGAATGTTTGTGTGTGGGAGAGTCAATCGTTGTGTGAGCTTCAGTTTGCTGTTTACTCTTGTTGCTGCTGTTATTCTTGTTGTTGTTGTTTTTGCTGCCCGTCTCGCTGCGGTAATATTGCCACTTGCTCGACTTAAGCTCGCGCTCTCTCTCACTGCCTCGCCCGCTCATCCGTCCACTAGTGCTGTGTTTCTTTTGTTGCTGATCCGCAGACAAAGTCGTGCTTAACAGTGAGGCAAGACAGGCAAACTATGTATTTTAAATATTTATTTTCAAGCGTTTCATGCAGACAATCATGCATGGTTATTTTTATTGCATGTTAAATTAAACATAACAAACATAATAAAATATAACATAATTATGGAGTAATAATTGCAATTTTTATTTATATAGATTTAAGCTCTATTAATATAATCCTTTATTTTCGTATTTCCAAACAGTTTTCTTAATATTGCGTGATAAATATTAGACTGTAAGTTTTGCGAATTTCTAGCTCTCTTACAATTTACATTTGCATTTACGTTAATTAATTGAACCACTGTGGCTGTGTTTGTCGCTTCTCTTTCACACACACATACATGCATATATATAAGCAATTGCCATTGCAATTAGCAGCTCAACTTGAGTGGAGAGTTGGAGGTGGAGTGAAGTGGCTCAAAAGCTGCAGCTTGAGCCGTTGTCTATGTGTGCGTGTGTGTGTGTGTCTGATGGGCTCGTTGATTAATTTCTTTTTTATGCAAACTAAGCGGCTCTCGTCGCCTTGTGTGTAGGTGATTCTGTATGTGTATGTGTGTGTGTGTGTGTTCATGTGTGTGATGCAGGTGACAAGACCAGTTGCCGATGGTTCGATCTGTAACTGTAACAGCGGCAACTGAGGGGGACACTTGCGGGTTGAGGGGGGGACTTAATTTTTTGGGGTGTTTCGCTTACCCTGCGCATGCAGCAGCGGGTGATGCGGTGGCATTGGCATTGCTGCTGGCAGCGGCGGCGGCGGCTGCGGCTGCTGTTGCTGCTGCTGCTGCTGTTGCGTGTGATGCTGATGTGGATGATGCGGATGATGATGCGGATGCGAATGCGAGTGCGGATGTGAGTGCGGATGATGATGATGATGATGCACTGCAGCGGCCAGCTGATGGGGCATAAAGGCAGCGGCCACAGCTGCATGTGCATTGAAATACGCCATGCGCGAGGCGGCGGCCATTGTTAGCTGTTGTTGTTGTTGTTGGTGATCCCTAAAATGTTGCTGTTGTTGTTGCTGTTGCTGCTCCAAAGTAGCCAAGCTGCTAGTTGTTGTTGCTGCAGCTGCCAAGCTGCCGCTGCTGCTGCTGTTGTTGTTGTAATGCGCCGCATTTGTTGCTGCTGCTGCTGCTGCTGCTGTTGTTGATGCTGTTGCTGTTGTTGGTTTCGGCGGCGTTGGCGTTTCGCGCGCGTTGTTTGTTGTTGCCGTTGTTAAATCGGTTGCCGTTTCGCATGTTGCTGCTGCTGCTGTTGTTGCTTTAGTGACACTTGTTGTTGTTGTTGTTGTTGCTGCTGCTGTTGTTGTTGTTGCTGCTGCCGCCACGGCCAGGCCGAGCAGCTCTTGTATGGCAAATGGCGAACGCTGCGGCATCGCGCTCGCTCTCTCTCTCTCTTTATCGCCCTCCCTCGCTCTCTTCTACTCCCTCTCCTCTTAATTAGTTATTAGTAAGTGCTGCGAATTCGAGTTCGAATTCGAACTGTTGTTGTTGGTCTGCTATGCAAAATCGAAAATTGATTCGGCTGTTGTTGTTGTTGTTGTTGCTTTTGTTTTGTTTTGTTTGCTTTTAATTAAAACGGTATTTCAAAGCTTTGGCCACTTGCGCTCTCTTTGGCGCGCTGACTGTTGCTCTCTCGCTCTTTCTCTCTCTGAGCTAATATGCCGGCTGCTCGTGTGTTATTTGTTCGTCTATGCGTGCATGTGTGTGTGTGTGTGTGCGTGTGACTGTATGTGTATGTTTACAGTTATCTGTATGCCGGCAACAATAACAATCGAATATAACTGCACTTAACACTAAAAAAATGATTGTTGCTGTTGCTGCTGCTGCTGTTGCTGTTGTTGCTGGCAATTCGCTCGCGTTTATCACGCGTCGCTTCTATTTATTTTTTTCTTGTTTGTCGCTTGTGTCGCCTGTCGCAAAAACACACAACAAATTCGCAATAATTTCCACGTTAAACTGTTGCCTGACTTAATGTGCAGCAGGAGTTTTGTCGTCGCCATCGCCATTGCCATCGCCGTCGCCGCCGCCGTCGTCGTTGTCGTCGTCGTCGTCGTCGTTGTCGTCGTCGTCGTCGTCGCTGTCGTCTACGTCGATGCCTGCCCCAGCTTTGGTGGTTGGGACCTACTGGCTAGAAAGTCGCTGAGCGGTCCATCCAACGGTGGCATGCAACGTGCACGGGCAACGGCAAAGGCAACGGCAACGTCAACGGGATTTTTTAGCCTGACTTGATCCTTGGCAGCGCCGTTGCCGACGTTGCCGAAGTTACCGACGCTGTTGCCAATGTAGTCGTTGTCGTCGCAGCGCAGCCGCTGCGCTGTTCGCGTCGCCGCTGCGCAACGGTAAACCAACGCCAGCTTCAGGGGCGGCGTCTTGTTCACTGCCGCAACACTAGCTGTGCCGCTCGCACACATTAGGTCAGACGGCGTGCGCGTACAAACGGCAATTTCCCCTGCAAAGTGATTAAGCCCAACATGGCGCATGTGCGCAACAACATTGCGTGTGTGCGAGCGGCACAGCAGCTGTTTGCCTGTGTATGGCTAGCTGAGCCGCTCTAACGCACGCAGTACTTCCAGTGTGCTGGAAAGCTTCCAGTCGTTCGACCAGTTTTGCTTGTGTGCGTGCGCCGAGCTGCGCAAGTGTTGGTGCACATTTGAGTGTGTGTGTGTGCGTGGTGCCCATTTTGTATTGTTTGTGGTACTGGCTGTCGCTGCTGCTGCCGCTGCTGATGCTGCTGCCGTCGCATCGCTGCGGCCGTTAATGGGGTGGGATCTGCGGCAGCGGCAAGTTTCGGCTCGTTCAATGAAGGACGCCAATTTATAGCCAAAAAGCAAAAAAAAAAAAAAAAAAAATTAAAAAAAAAAACGAAATATATAAAATGAGCTAAGGAAGAGTTGTAAAAACTACGTGTAGCAGTTCAATGTTGTTGTTGTTGTTGTTGTTGTTGCACATGTTTGTTAGTGGGGCGCATTCCAGTAACAAAAAAGCCGTCTAATTAAAATGTTGCTCCTGCCAACAGTAACTGTTTATCAAGCCAGCTGCTGATCATGACATACTCCAATACAATGACTAACAATGCCAACAACAACAACAAGCAACAACAACAATTGCCAGGCACTTGGCAAACACAACGGTGCTTTTGTCATTACCGTTGAAGCGTCGCTTCAAACGGTTTTTCTCACGCCCACACGCGCCATTAGCAGCCGCTAGAGCAACTGAAACGTCAGCCCACGCGCGAGCTTTTTTCGCCGCAAGTCTATTAAACAATCGAAATGCCAAAGCTACAATTACAACAGCAACAACAACAACAACAGCAATGAATTTCGCTCTCACGACACAACTTCGCC